>JARIHO010000102.1:0-333883 GCA_029282495.1 Mycena albidolilacea | reverse complement strand
AGCAGGCGTCTGCGACGGGTCGGGGTAGCAAGAAAGATCCCGATAATGGTTGGCACGTAGTTTGCGCCCAGTCCTGGTTTCAATCATAGCGGAGTGATAGAAACATTTCACGCAGACATCCAGCTATTTAAATGTGGCCACTCCAGATAATATAACCCCTCTTATCCTTGACATGTGCATCCCTCGCCGTTTCGCCGATGATGCCGTCCCTGAGAACGCTTGGAAATCGTAAGTTTTGGATCGCATAGAGTCGCGAAACCCCTCACCGCTTCAGGATTGCTTCAACGAGTGCGACATCATCGTCAGTGATATTCACGATAGCCTTGGATTTATTAGTGCCATGTTTGAAGACAAGGACGTTTCCCCGCAAAGGCTGCGCGAGATCCGGCACGAGCTTGTTGACAAGGGCGTTTTCTGGGTACAAGAACAGTCCATGGCGGTCCTGGTTCGCGACAACGAAGCTATAAGAGTGCCTGAGGTCGCAAGGTTCGTCGAAGGGGAAACGATCGATGCGGACGCTAGTCAAGGACGCGTCGCTCGTACCCTCGAAACCGCCTCTGGCCGCGTCGATCCAGAGGTCCGTCTCAAGCTCGGAGACCTTCCGCGCCCGCTCCAAGCCATGGATCACTGGGAACTTGACCCAGAACCGTTTGTCCAGCGTGTTTCCGTCAGGGTACAGCAGACAGGTTTGGAGGCGTGGCCACGCCTGGCGCGGAGCGTCAGCAACCAAGTAGCCTGCAAATGCCCACGTACTCACCGGGGTATCCCCATCGATCCGCTCGCGGACGGTGTTGATGCAATCATAATCCGTGTCTTGGAGATGGATGTGGGGCATTGAAGGTACCGACCGTCAAAGAAAGTGTGAGTGGGAACGGTCTGGGTTCGCAGAATCCATTTCACCTCATCGCCCAGGCGTAAGTCAGGAGTAAGCGATCGGAGGCGCACCGATCCAAAGTATAACTGAACTCCTCTCCAACAAAGGAACCATTTGCAACCAATGAATTGGAGGCCCGGTTGCGGCGCAATGGAGGTAGCGATCGTCACTGGACCACCGGTAGGGGTCTGGCCTGACGACTCCATTCCACCCCACTATCCACAAGTAACTCAGGAGCACGTCGTACCGATGTCCAAAAAAAAAAAAAAACCGAAATTCCCCGAGACAATTACAGGAGCTATGAAACATCGTTGAGCAAGATGCGCTCCAATGTCCTCTGCCTAGCCACGACAGCGACGTCCACCCCCGAGGCAAGATAATACCACAACGTCTTACCTAGAGCAGCTTTAGTGAGCGTCAGAGGGGTCAGCGCGCCGGGGGTGGTGCAAGTAATCAGCATATCCCCTTTCACGTCACGACCCAAATCTTGCTCGCTAACCAGTTAGATGGCAGCCCTCCACCACCAACCGCAGCGAATGCCTCGTAGTACCAGTGATTGGTATCGGGGTCCCTCTCGTAAATGGCGGCGACCGTGTCGATCTTTGCAAAAGTTTCAATGTCCGATTGCGTTGCATGCGGCGGTTGTGGACTCACAGGCACAGAACCCAGCAAGTCCGAAAACCTCCCGATGGATCCCCTTCGTGAACGTCGTTGACAGGATTAGGCATAGGGCAGCCAGCACATCGTCGCGTGCACGAGCCTGTGTTGAGTGCGCCCAGATGATGGCGCAGTTAGGTGCACCTACCGCCAGCAGGCGGCGCACTCTCTGTGCGAATCAGTAGAGGCCAAGGTGTCTACGAGTATGCGCTCACTTTCTGGCTGAATGACCAAGTGGGGTTTGCAGTTGCAATTGCTCTTCTGACGGCGATGGCAGAGGCGGAGTTGGGACCATTCTCTCATCGTCCAGACCTTGTCGTACAAATATGGTCGGGCGGGATGAACATGATTAGATGAATTCGTAGGTAGCACAAGCGCATTTATGGAATGGTATTCAGGAGGCGAGGGAGAATGGAACATGGGACAGCAAAGGGGTGCCGTCCGAAACAATGAAAGTGAAATCAGCTGGGTGGGGTACATGTGATAAAGGGTAAAGAGGTTAAATCAAATCATCAGATCGTCAGCGACGACGGGCGCAGCGACGGCTGAAGCAAGAATCAGAATCGGCGCAACGCAATAGAACCGGCACTCACCAGAAGCGTTCTGGATGAGGTAAATCGCTTGCAGGTCGTAAAAGGTCTGCCAGTTGTTCATGACGCGCTTTTTACCTCTAGCCTCGCCAGCTGGTTCCGAATTATAGCGCCCGATCCTAGCCTCGATCAACACCAGATCGTGTTCCATGATCTGGTTGACGCCGATCTTCTCCATGAGAAGCTTGTCTTTGAGTACGGTCCGAGCGTCATAATAGTCCGAGAACTCGATCACGGAAGACGGCTGGCCGCGCTGGCCGCGAACGGTCATCCATCGAGTGGCGCGGAACTGGTCGGGGACCGAAAGCGGCAGCTACAAGGGCTAATTTGGACTCAGACCCCGGAAACAAAGTTACAGAAAATTTACACACAGGTGTTCCGCGGGCTGCTCAGAGAGTTCAGCAGGTTCTTGCTGGTGTCGTGGAGCCGACCAGAGAGTGGCTGCACAGAGATCGCTACGCGTTTCGCAGGGGCACCGTTGTCGTCATAGAAGTACTGATTAGTCACCTCCCCAGGGACCCACACCGTGAGCGGCTTCGAGGTGCCTTTTGCACAGAGGAGATTGGACGCGTCGTTGAATGCAGAGGAGAGTCCCCAGGTCCCAGTCACCAGGAACCTGAATACGGTCGAGCGCCCCCGACACATCGCGTCTTGTCGAAGTAAATGATAATCGCGTACAGGCGTCTGCAGAATCATCAGTGACAGAACAACATGATTCAAAGGCCCGCACCTCATCTGAGACAAATCTTTGCCGGCGAGTTTTCTCAGCGGGGACTCCGACGCGGGAGAAAGTCTCCAATGCAGTTCTCCGTGAAGTTGGTCAGACCGCAACAACGCCGCAGTCGGCGGCCTACCATGTCGGCGGGGAGTATGGTCGGAAGTGACGCCGGAGGCCTTGGCAGACGAGCTGACTGCCGGGGAGGTCGACCCGGCTGCGGCAGCGCTACGCGGCACGGTAGGGAGCATCCCGGCAGCAATTTTCTCGTGAAGGAGGGTCCGGTAAATTGCGCTGGGATGTAGCGTCAACGCCGCACACGTAATGGCATAAGCTCCCGAAACACTCACTTCAGTCCCGCGAGGTCTAGCCCAACGAGAGCACCGGGTTCGGCCCCGAGGCCGTTGAGCAAAAGGACCGCGGCAGCCTGCAGATGATCAGGAAAAGACCCCGTCTGCGAGTCCCACTGACCTCAGTCGTCGCATCCGGAAATGCTGCCTTGTCGGCGAAGCCGACGTCGACAACTGGACCCGTGGCAGCCGGGGTCTGGGCTGCGGTCGCTTCGACAGCAGTGTCCGGGGGGTGGCAGCAAGGGCGTTGCTCGCAGCAGGTACCCTGTATGGCGTCAACATATGCAAGGGCAGGCAGAGTAAGTGGGGGAGCTCACGCAAAGTCGGTTGCTCCCGCGCCTATAACACTACATAGTGCATGAGCAAGGAGTTAAGGGAAGTATCGAGCGACTGACGTGTCATTGTCATCAAAACCCCCGGCCACGTCGCCGTCTGCACCCTCTGCGGAATCGACATCGGTAGTGTCGCCGCCGTCCGTGGTCAGCCTGGGTGCCATCAGATATCGAGAGATAAAAGTGACAAGGTACTGCCACCTGACGCGCTTGGTGCTGTCGGCCGGGGCCGATACGCTCGCAGCGCGCTTGTTAGTACGGGCAGGGCGGGAGTTTGCAAGTTGAGTCATGGTATGTGGATAGGGTGAAGGGAACTGCTGGGTTGTGCGATGGAGTAAAGGGTAGTTTGGTGCTGTCGTTGTTTTGTGGAAGACCAGGGCGAGGCTCTCTTTATACCATTTCCGAACTGAGTTGCCGCATAAGATCAATCGGTTTTCAGGCAACAGTCGGACTGGCAATGGGCTGGGTACAATCGTGAACTGACGGGGAGGGGGTCAATATACATATTCCACTGTGCAACACCCCTCACCGTCTGGCCTGGATCGATCGAGCGCGGCGAGCCGGACTGTAAATCAAACGTTTAGACCGAATTCAGCGGCCGCTGCGGTGAGAACAGGAAGACCCGCAGACCCGGGTCCTTACACGCAGGTCACAGATGTCGGCCGTCCAGCGAAGGAGGTGGTTGAACACAAACGCGGTCCATCAAACGGCTCGGGCACGGATTGTCTTGGCGCAAACTTAGCGCCAGGGCACTCGTTGCACACAAGCCTCAGGGGCGACGAAAAGCTAATCTGTCGTGCCCGGCCCCCCGGCAGTCCCGGGGATCGGATCTGCAGGGGCCTCGGGAGCGTCTAAGCCGTAGACTGGATTGCACAGAAGGAGGTTCGGGGATGGGGTCACCTTTGGTGGGTACGCAATTTTGTGTGGACCGAGCCCAGCCGCGGTCCACCAAAAGCTTCTGTCGCGGATTGTTGTAGCGCAAACTTTGCACCAGGGCACTCGTTGCACTCAAGGCTGAGGGGCGGTGAAAATCGAATCTGTCCAGCCCTCCCGGCAGACCCGGGGATCGGATTTGCAGGGGTCTCAGGAGCATCCAAGCCGTCGACTAGGTTGCACAGGAGGAGGGTCGGGGACGGAGCCACCATCGGCGGGTACGCAAATTTGTGTAGACCGAGCCCTCAGCTGCAATATTCCAACGAGTTCGCCCGACAGTCGTTGAAGTGGCAACCGGTTAGTGTCCGGCAGTCAGAAAGTCGGTTGGTCGGGATAAATTCCTGTCACAGCATAAGCAGACTAAATTGGATGGATCGGACCTTCCGAAACAAGTCCTAATACCCCTGCTTCGCAGAGTATTTAACGGAAGGGAATGGGAAGGTGAGACAACTCACCGAGTACCGCGCTGCACTTATGGTTTTCTCGAACATCGAAAGTATGCCGTCTTCTCCTTTTTACACGAACTCGCTGACGATTCCACAGCTGCCGCCCATACTTGGCTAGCCGACGAATGGCCCGAGCACCTCCAGTTCCGCACCGCGCTTGGGATCCCGATGGACGGGGAGGACATCCTCAACCACATGGTCGTACCCCGCACAGACCAGGGCCTGCTCTCCTGGGCCTACGTCGGCACCAACCACTCCGCTACCGACAGATCACGCACTCTCCGGCTGATGTACAAAAACCCACCACTTTACAAGAACAACCCACCGCACGTTATTTATCCGGTAGGCGTCCGAGTCCAAGGCTTCGTCGACACTTGCAACTTGAGGCCCCTCGGGAACTGGAAGAGGTGCGCTTTAGTACAACCACGCGCCTGCATGCTCACGCCTCCACAGAGGTTCCCCACCCTCCAGCGCCTTGCAGTGCATAGTGCTCAGTGGTGGAGCAGGGCTCGACCACCAGTTCTCGCAATACAAGGCCGCCATTTCGGAGATCATCACATACATTTACCGCTGCCTCAACGTCCACCGACCCACGTCTGAGGTTCAGGAGCGTAGCACGATCTTTGCAGCCCGGCGAGTGTTCACCAAGGTGTGTACAGGGGCTTTTCCTCAACGCGTCTGAGCCGACTGCATCCAGATTAACGCCAGAAACTGTCATCTGCCATCAGCGCTTGGTGCCGGGGACGACCCGACAAACGACTCCGCGTCCGTCGAAACCAACTGGAAGGTGCTTGACAAGGTAAACGTAGGTATGTTCGTGCCAGACGACGTGGATCCGACCGACGGGGCCTTCGTTTCCATGGATCCATTCCACCTCCGATCGGGGGATTTTGTGGACGTGTGCCTAGGCTTCGATATCGTCAGCCGTGGTTCCAGAGGGGGGCGAACCGTTCAGGTGCATTTGACCATCGATCACATCCTGCTTGTCTGCGGCTGAGAAGGCCACCGTTGTTGTGAGTTCTGATCCCCTCGCTTTGGAATCTGGCTCAAGGACAATCGACGCAGGGCCCCGGTCCCGAAGTAGTGGAGGACGTGTTAGGGTTGCGATTCTAGGGAGACGTTCCGGTAGTCATGCTCGTACTTATACATTCGGCCGATACCCGGTGTGCTCCGCCTTAGAGAACACGCTTCGACCGTTCCGCTGCCTTCAGCATAGTAGAGCAACGCAGGCGTGTACAAAAGGTCGCTCAAAACGAGGCTCCGTGGTCTGGGAAGTGAAGGAACACTCTAAGCTGCAGCGAAAGCACTCTGAATGTAGCGGACGCCGGCCCGAACTGAAACATTTCCACGTGCACAAGTTGATCCGCTTCGCGGATGACGCGTAACCGCCAATTGACCGCGAAGGCCACCACATCTATGCTTCGACAGGCTTCGACAGCACGATAAAGTTGCATATCCTGGGGCACCGCTGTATATTCAACGACCAATAACAAACGGACTATCTACAACTACCCACCCCCATCCCCCCCTCCCTTCCATGCCCGCCGCACTCGGGCGACCGAGGCCTCACTCCCCGCTCCACGGGTGCACGGCGCATTCTCTGCCCGAACTCTCCGGTGCTGGATAACCTTCGGTATATAATCCCCGGCTGCAATGATATCACTTTGTACAAACCTTACACCGAATTTTTAATGTAGGACTCACAGCCGCGACCAGCACATTGCCGCGCCGCCCCAAACATGGCCAGACCTGTGGTCAATAGAGGGTGTCCATATCCGCCTGCATATCTCGTTCTTCGACCGCAACAGCTTGGCGGTGGTTGAACGCATCTGTCGTGAATGCGTCTAATGCCTCCAGTCTTGCGAATTCGTCCCGGAAGTCTTGACTCAGAGTGCTGTAAAGTGTCCTAGGGTTGAAGTTTCGGAGAACCGCCATCGACGACAAGGACGTGGCTCTCGACAGCATGACATACACGCTCTGCAACGACATCGCACCGTTAAGATCGATGATCACCCTTTTGAGACTTCTGCCTTGAGCTTTATAGTCAGTGAAAGCGTAGGCGGGCAGGAGTGGTAGCTGCGTCCTCGCACCCAAAATGATTTTCCGACCGCTGGGACATACTCAAACCTCGACACAGTGGGGAAAATTGGTACGACGTCTCTGCCGAGCGGATGCATATTGACATTTGATCCAGGAATTTCAACATAAGCGCAATCCACGTACCGATTCCCCTCCTTGTTCCCTCTGTATAGTGAAGCTCCCTCAGAACACCCTCTGCTCCGTTAAAGGACAGAACGCCTTGAGGGCGACGTTTCTCCGTAATCATGACTTCATTCCGATGACCATAGGCAGCCTCCCCAAGGAGTCGTCACTGTGTGTAGATCTGATCATCCAGAGTCTTTTCTGGTAGTCGGTGGACGGGTCCCCTCCGTTAAAACTTGTCCTTCGAGTGGTAATAGTGGCAGTGTCTCTACCAGTCCGCCGCGCGTGATTCAATGTAAACTGGTAATTTATTACGTCCCTCACCACTCTTGTGGCGCATACGATAGGTGCGTCCTCGAACAGCTTCTGTTCTTCCAAAGGCATCCCAATTAATTGTCTGTTTTGTAGCGTCTTGTGATCCGGATTCCCGTAGTTGATACCAGTGCCCAACTGCATTGTGTTCATATTAGACACCCCGTTCCAGGCCATTCGAGGCGCACACGGGCAAGCAAGTTTGTGTATTCCGGATCGTGTTGCGCGCGGAAGTTCTTCCTGAGTATGACGACTTTTCTGAACTCCCGCCACAACCATGCACCATAAAGTGAGTTGATACCATCGCCGGATTCTTTTACCCTTGGAGTTATTTTGCTGACTAGATCGTGAGCGAAGAGGGACTGCGCGCTCACAGGGCGCAACTGGCCCATGTCCCCCAGAAGTATGACATTGATTTTACCGAATATGATGTCTGTACCCTTCTCTCCCCGGGCCTGGTTCAGCCGAGCGCAGATGTCAGCTAATAGATTCGCAGACACCATCGATATCTCGTCCACAACAAGGTATTTTATATCCTTCCACACAGCTTGCAAGTCGTTTGTTTTTGAGCCCGGCCGCTCGTCCTTCCTTCGCGGCAGGAACGTCAACGCATGAATAGTAAAGCCGTCGATCAAAACAGCAGCGCAGCCCGTGGGTGCGCTCAACATCATCTGTTGGGACACGCCGCAACGCCGGAAAAACTCCACGACTGTTTTTATGACGAAGCTCTTACCGGCACCGCCGACCCCGGCAATGTACAACAATAACTGTTCTTCCATTCCAAACATGAAGTGTTCGGCAATTATACGGAGTGCTCGCAGCTGTTCCGCGTTGTCACCAATGCCAGTGGAGTGGATGATGTCCTCCAGGTGCTCCTCGGGCGTCAAAGTGTCAATTCCAGCGTCGCGTTCATAAACAGCGTGTTCCTCAATGCGGAATGCGTCGAGCGATGTGCAGGGTTCCAGGTCCACTCCAAGATCCAACCTACGTCGCTTAGCAGGGGGTTCGCCCTGAGGTGGCTTCACTAACGGTCGCTTATCTTTCCCCAGGGCAGACATCAACTTGGACTCTTCTTTCATGCGGGTGCGCACTGAATTAGTGGTGGCGTAGGTATGGTCCTCGATGTGGTACGCGTCTGGCATATGCCTATCCTTCCAGATCCCGGCGGCGTCGAGGATCCTCTTTACAACATCTTCAGTGGCCCGGTCCTTCACCTCCTGCGGTTTGAGGCTGCTCAGGTCCAGGCAGTTGGCAACGTCACCTTCGGTCGGTGCGTAATCATCACGCATCAAATTGACGTCTCCTTCTAGTGCCGCTGCAAATTCCTCCACGTCCTTGGACGCCCTGGTACTTTCCACCCCGGGCAATAACGGGTTCGCTTTGCCCGCCTTTCGTAAGGCGTCGTAGGCGTCCCGCGCGTCTTTGCATTCGCGTTCAACTTGCATGTTAAGAATGATTTGGGTTGCATACGGCGAGAACACGGTGCGTTCGTACACAGCCGCCCATTTTTCCGCTACGTTCTTAAGATCACTAATGGACCGCCAAGGTTTAAATAAAATCAGCATGGCTCGTGCCCATCGCTCACGCTCTTCAAGACCTCTATCCGGCCGCGCGATAGTCTCTCCCAGCAGGACATTCACAACTGGGCTTCTCCTGAATCTGGCTATGTGGCTGCCCGATTGAGGATGGGTGCTGGCAAGATTCCCTCTGACCTCGAGATTACGGGTTTTGCCAGCCCGGGGTGCTCCAGTCTCTTCAAGCAAGCTCTCGACATCGTTGGCACTGATTTTATCGGTCCTCTTGTCTTCAGCTGAGACGGTCGTTTTAGTAACCCATTCCTCGTGTTCCCAAAGATTCAGGTCCTTGAAAGCGGCGTCGTTGCTTCTGTGCGGATAATCGAACACAATGGATGGGACACCGACCCAGTTTTCTGAGATGACCAACGACACCTCCGGTTCCGAATCATTACGGTCAGTCCCGTCCTCGTCCCCTACTACTTCAGGATCCACAGCATCCGCGTGCGGTCCGCGGTCCGTACTCTCCAAAGTTTCGTCTGGTAAGGGTCGGTCGACTTGCATGTCCGATGGTTCAGGTAACATATTCAATGGGGGCGGATCCGTTGCGGCAGCGGCTTCTTGAGCGGCGATGTACCGGTCCACTTCACCCCACTTCAAGGGCTTGAATGTGTGACTGGTATAATAGTCGCCTCCGCCGACAAGGTAACTCATCACTTGCTGGTGTGATACCTCTTGTTTAGACATGAGAGCCATCACAGTTTTCGTGAACAAACTTCTGTTGATCTGGTCCACAGTGTTGCCCTCTTTCCCCAAACCCTGCTTTTCCACGGCGACAAACTTCTCGCTGTTCCTTTTGATCGCATACTCGACTGCAGATAGTCCAATATGGGTAGCAAGGGCCGACTTGGTAACGTAGTCCGTCACATAGTGAATTAGGGCCTTGGCACCTTCGCCTGACCCAATGTATTTGATATCCATATTACATCGCAGAAGAAACAGTACGAGCTGGTTGTAGTTATTAATTCTAGGATGAAGCCGGCGTAGGATAATAGATTCGGATTCAGGATCGATATGTGTGAGTGGATTAACATCGCCGTTGATGCGCATGCGACATGTCTTGTCGGTCCTGGGCTCCCCCGGTTTCAAATACTTCCAACACGTTTCCCGGTGAACGTGCCAGTTGCTTTTGATGGCCAACTCCTCCACCGTGGCGAGCATCGCCTGAGCAAACTCGTCCTCTCCCATATCGGCGACGTCAGGTTTCTTGTGCACACGAGGGTCTTCCCATCCGTCAGGCATTTTGGGCGGTTTCATCTCTCCATCCGTCTCAATGACTAATTCAGTGGTAGATGGTAATTCACAACTAATGATGGACTCGAGCCACGCAAACATCTTGCCCTGGAACAACGGATTGTCCTTCATCCGGTCGCGGAGCGCCTGTGGAGATGGATTGCCCTCGATCCAAACGAGCATGTGACAGTGAAGCGTGCCGCGACCTTGAGCTTCCACCATCGCGTAGTACGCACTGCATCTTCCAAACAATCCGTTCGATTCTGACGACACAGCCGAAGGGTCGTAACACAATATTATACGAATAAATGCCTTGATGACCTCGTCGAAGAATATAGCGGCTGGGCCGGGGTTTTCCGCAATGAACTTACGTCTCTTGAAACCATCCCAACTCTTCCACTCATCAGGGAACACCCCAGCCATGGCCCCGAGCAACGGGTCTGCGATGTCAGCAGGGTTCAATGTCAAAAAAAGCGCCGGTGTCGATAATTTCTTGATCAACCCGCGGATCTCGTTCCGCCTGCACTGTTTATAACCAGAACTACCTTTCAAATCCCTTGCGAGCACCTTGAGTTTGGATAATGTGCGCATGGCTTTTTTTTCATACTTGTTAGAAGGTTTGGCATTAGGGTTGAACTCCCATTTGCGAATGAGTTCGGTGATCACCGGGGCCATCTCCTGGATGTCGGCAACTATACCTGCCTGTTGTTTGGCGGGTGTACGGAAACTTATCTGTCGATTTACTTCAGTTTTCTGTATTATGTTCCAACATACATACGCAAAGTTAGGGTCTTTTTGGAATGTTCCGTCCGCCTGCCTTAAGAGATTGCTGACCTGTCGTTCGAAAGAAATCTTCTGCTTAGCAGATCTGGCAGGTTCGTTGAAACCGCCTATTCCCCAAGGATCCAAGTGGGGGAAATTGTAGGTGAGGAATCCAGGATCGCGATCGGACAGAAACTTCGAACCGGACTGCACACGCAGGTAGTTGTTGCGGTCGAGGCACCAAGCCACTGCGGACGCCTTCATATCGCGTAAATCTCTCGGACTCTTCTCACCTACGACGTAGCCGACCGCTTCCATCACTGTCTCACCTCCCGTTTTCTGTAAGGCGGAGCTCTCCGTATTATCATTGTCACCTCTGTCCGCATATCCCCTGGTGTCTAGTGTCGATTCAGGAAGGCAGCAGAACTCGACCGCGTCCAATACACCTTCAGCGACTGGCCCTTGGTACAGCCCTTCGAGGTTCGTTTTGCTAAATTGCACACCTGCACTCAGGTAATAAGCGTTTTTACTGAGTAGGAAATCGAGTATGGTTTGTACCCGATTCTTAGACACCAGCACTGGACGTAAAGCTTCGATGTTTTCTTTAGTCGGAACAGTGGTCGGCCCAACAAACAGTGCACACATGGCCTCCTGAATTTCCGCCCGCGGAGGTGGGAGAACCTTGCGTAAGGTGGCGACGTCTTGAGCAAAAATGGCAACATTACCCTTCGAGTAACCTTGGGATGACATACGAGTTGCATCGTTGACTTTCACTCCGTCTTTGTCGCAGAAAAGATAGGTAATACGTGTCGAACGAGAATGCGCGGATAGGAGAAGATCGAACGGAGTCGCTTTCTCGAAAGCGGAGAGCACTTCGGGTGGAAGCTCGGCACGGCCATAATACTGGAAGTTGGCTAGTGAGTCAGGCGGTTGTAATCCGGCGGCCATAGATGACCTACAGGACGGACAGACAGCCATAGGGCCCTTCTGCGTAGTGTCCGCCAGTGCATCCGGACAAAGTATTGCACCATCGTACGCTGCCAAGTTGTAAGTGGTCGGGAGGGCCGCGACGGGGAGAGCAGGATTCTTGAGCAGGGTGAGATCAAAATGCATTGGATTGCAAGATGTCAATTCAGACTTCTTGGTGCGGCGACCACACACCGCACAGGGAGCCGGAATCCAGGCGAGGGGATCCATTTCTGCTTGCCATCGCTTGGCTATCCCGTGGCGATGTGCAAGATCAGCGATGAAAGGAAACTGATCCTTAGCCTCGTCGATCGCTTTAGCCACGGCTTCTTTGAGAGGACCCTTGCGGTTGTCGTGTTTTTGAGTATCTTTCTTCTTACCCAGTGCATTTCGTGCACGGCGGAGCGCCTCCGCGTCCCTCACAGTGTCCACAGTCTTCGGTTGCACAACAGCCAGGCGGGTGTTCTTGGTCCGCATGAAAACGAACACCGAGGAGTGGCCCGAACAGGACGGATTACACATGTGTGTAAGGAGGGTTTCCAGGAGGAGGGGCTTACTCTCAGGTGGGGGGAGACGATGAGCACGGCATAAAGAGGTCAGCTGTTTATTGGTCAAATGGTCATACATCGACACGAATAGCGAAACGCTGTCAGTATGAGCGGCAATAAACTTTATACCGAAATCGACCATCTTGTGCGTCTGCAATGTCGTGGGGCTGAGAATTTCAACGAAAGTGAAAGACGCGTTGAGCAGGTACGTGCTGACATGATCGCGGCCGTCGCGTTCGTCGACTTGCATGTGATTGTCCATTACGATGGGCAGCACGTCTAAGTCTGACATCGAGAGAGGGTGAGAGCCTCCAGCATGCGTATTCTCAGACACCGAATGCGGAGTAAATTGACCCTCCCTGGGGTATAGTCGCCTTAAAAATACCAAGTGGTCGGCATTGCAAGTGTCAGAGCATACGTGGAGCAGCAGCGATTGGATGAGAGCAGGTTTGTCGGCATCGGGTGTAACGGCAAGTGACCCATGCGCTCGTGCAATGCTACTGAGTTGTCCGACATTTAAATGTACGAAATTGGCGACAAAGTCCGCGATTTTGGGAGTCTTGCAAATGGAATGGCCGGTAGAATTACCATACATCAGTTCCATTGTGGGTTGGTCACCGATCGAAACAAACTCGAAATGGCGGTTCAAGCTATAGGTGGAGATAACTCCGGGTCCATCGTCGTGAGGGCTATTGTCAAACGTCACGTCGAAGAATCGCGAGCTGGAACCGATGTTGTGCTTGACTGTCCGGGGACGTTTCAACTTATGGAAAATGAAAACATCTTTGTAACCGGGACACGCAGGGTCGCACTGGTGTCCGGCGATGATAGAAGCCAGAGAAGATAATCTGATAGAGGTCTGCAAACGATGTCTGGCCACCACATCAGACAAAGCGGGAACCGTAAAATAGCGATATAGCTGCATGAGCTTCGGGAGGTCAGCGCATCTCAGTGCAACGGAGTTGATGGGGACTGCAGTGCGGGCGGTCTGAGTTCTTGAGAACCCATACTGTTTATTCAAGGTATAGACGGTAATGAACTCGGTCCCTTCGCCGGGTTCCGCGGCGGGGCTGTCTTGCAGCTTGATCTGCATGGGCTCGACCGATTCCGGGGATACAAATGCCCGATAACCCGGCAGGTAAGTCAGGGCAGGATCGGCACTGCTGCCCTGGGTCGGATGAACATTGGACAGAGGTCGCAGAACGTGCGCTGCATTGAACGTTGAACGATTTACATCCTGACTGTACGCGAAATGACCGTAGGACCCACCACCCTCAAAAGAACATCCCTGGACTTCTGCTCCAACGAGTGTTAGTCAGACCAGACGAATGAATTCAGAACACATACGCGGAAAGCCACCTGAAAAGTGGTTGCTGGGCCGGGTCCGAGGTCCTACGGCGTAGTCTTCGTTTGAATCTTCGCGTTGCCGCCTTTTGCCGAGAGAGTTGGTTGAAGGAGCTGTCGGTTGTCCCACATCAGCAGCAGTCAAAGAGGCACGACGTAGTCAGACTTAGGTTGTGGTAGATAGCTGCGGAGGTCGAGGCGATCGCATGGGACGGGGCTGCAGCCAGGGGTTCACCTTAGCGCACAGTGAGCGTTGCTAAACTGGAGCTGAGGACCACTGACCTTGGCCACTGTTCGTAAATGACGACCCGTCGAAGCCAGCGGTGCCTGGAGAGGTTTGTTCAGGGACAGCCGCCCCGAGAATTGGGCTGCGATGGTCGACGCTAACGGCAGGGGATGTTGTGATGTTTGACGGCGGAGTCATGTGGGCGGCGGAAGGCATTGTGGAGTTCTGCGCCGGGAATTATTTCGTGAAAGGCAACGAGCGTCGAAAAAACAGGGCTTAGACATACTGAAAGGGGGGGAAGGGACGGATCCGCCGACATGGATGTGGCTGCAGGGCGGTATGTGGGCGTCCAGCCGGCATAGCCAGAGGTGGAGGGCGCATCGGGGTCAGCGGAGTCCTGCAAGATGTTGCTGGAGAACAGGAGGGGAGGAGCACCCCTAGGGTCATCTTCGTCGTCGACCTCTTCCACGCTAGGACGAAACGACATGGGAACTGGGGTGGCAGAGAAGGCAGGGGAACGTCCAGAAGACGTGAGGGCTGGCACACTTATGACGGGTGGGCGACCTGCGATCGGAAGGTGCAGTTTGAAGGTCTAAGGAGGGAGGTTGCTAGAGGCGCCACGGGAACTTCCGTATTGCTAATCCATGATCGAGAAATGCGTTTTAATGGTTTGAGGAGGCCAGCCAGGCGGAAGATGCCGGGGCAGGTGACTGCACACGATCGGGAGATGCATTTTAAAGGTTTTGAAGGCGTAGGCGCCACGGGAACTTCCGTATTGGTAATCCATGATCGGGAAATGCGTTTTAATGGTTTGAGGAGGCAGGCCAGGCGGAAGTTGCCGGGTCAGGTGACTGATGGGTCGTCGTCCATATAAGGTTAAACGTATGCATTATTTTTTACGGAGACCTGGAACCTAAACCGGTCCCAGGAATTCTCCCCCATCTCCGCCTGTCAAAGAGAGAACACGTGACTGCCTTAGGGCCTTTACGTAAGTTTGGCTGTCTTCCCTGAGGTGACGGCAACAGCGATCAATCACCCAAATGTGGTCAAAAGTCCGGCGACAGTCCACCACCACAATCGAAGTGGTGAGTCCAGCTTTCCCGCCGGAGCTGGAGTTGGAGATTTTCATGACGACTGCAATCATGCACGACGAAACTACTTATTCCCATACTTATTCGCGTCGCTCGTCGTGTCTTGACTTGGTACAGTACGGAAATGCTACCCCCGTATTTCGCTAACCTATAACTGCAGGATTAAACCCTTACTTTACAAAACACTTACATTTCGAGGGAGAGACAAACGCCCACTCCGTGCTGCACTCCAATCGATGCAAGGGCAATCCCCCAAATTTATTCGCCAGCACGTCCGCCATATTTTCACGCTATTGCCGACTGAAGAGCTTGGTCGTGATGAGGACATCTGTACCCTTCTGGGACGGGAAGGGTGGGCACAACTCCATGGATATGTGCGCCATGCGACCGATGCGCAGCGCGTGTTCTCCCGACGGCGTCGGCGCCGCTCGGACCTGACATACAGACATGTGTCAGGGTCGAAGCAGGCGGGACGGCGGGCAAGGCGCGACATGGGAGCGACAGGAGTCTTCGTTGCAGGCTAAATACAGGAGATCCGAGACGCGATGCCCATCACAAGGACCTGTCCCGTCCCTCATACAGCGGTCGCGCACTCATTTCTTGCTCTCGCGGTGACCGAACCCCGCAAGCGCCTTTCACTACACGCCGATGACGCATCCTAACGCGCCCACCCTACTGCGACGCATGTCATCGCACCCTCGTTGTCGCACGCGCATATCGTCTCGTCCGCGCGACATGTGTTCGCGTCCGACTTTTGTCCTCGTGTCCGGCGCCTGCCGCCCCACCTCCGCATCTACAGCTGTCTTTTCGGCGGCACCTCGACAGGTACATACGTTTGCTGTGCCTCCTACCTTCTCCGCTTTCTCATTCAGCTTCAGGTCCTGTGCCGCTCGGGCCCAGCATACGGTCCCTAATATTGACGCTCCTTCAGCACAGCACGTCTTTCTTGGTCGCTCCGCACAATCGAGGGCTCCCTCCGGATTAAGCTCCCCATCTCGTTCTACAGGCTCTGGTCGTGGTCGCATCCTGCGCATCGGCGACTCCTCCGTGGTCGTCACTTGTGGCTCTCATTAACACGCCACTGAATACACCTCGCTCTCGAAGCCCCCGGTGGAATCAAGGTCGAAGTCGTCTTCATCCGCTCGAGCATTGCCTCGTTCGCGACCACCGGCGGTCCGGACGAATGAGTGTTGCACTCGCCCGCGCGGATCTAGAGCTCACCCCGCTCGCTCCGTTCACGAGCATCACATTCCTCTATAAATGAGTCGCATCATTGCTCGTCGCTGTGCGCGTTTGCCGCAGGCCAAACAACCTCGAGCGCATCCTGGGGCTGCTCGCCTGCCAGGATAGCCTGCCTCTACGCCCGATCTTGTCTTCGACGTCCCGGCCGCAGCGCGCGCGATTTGGCTCCAGCCCGAATCCGGTAAGGAGAACATTTACATCCAGACTCCCGACGCGCGACTGACTGTTTATCTTCCGAGGCCGAAGCCATTTTTCGGCGCACCACAACGAGAACGAAAACGACGACCCGAAGATACCGCAGCGTTCCTCCAAGTCATACTTGGGAAACTCCCCACAAGGAAGGGTGGGCCAACATGGTGCCACGGTGGTAGATTGTGTGCACGAGCGCGACCACATCTCCCGGGCAGCAGCATATATCATCCTCGCCCTTCCTCGCCGCACCCTTCTTTCTCCGACGAGACGACGGACGACGATTCATCGCCACCCACACGTACAGGCGCACCCCGATCGTGTTCTCCTTGGGCAACGCGACACCGGGCGGCCCTCTTGCCCAGCCAATCCAATCGACTAACCGACCCGAAACAAGCGAAGGGTCAAGGGCCAATAGCTGCCAGGACACACGCATCACTCACGCCGCGGTGGAATATCATTCCACCCGCCTGCCCGCTCCTCCCAGTGCATTCCCCTTCCCGTCTTCACATACGGGCGAAGCGGCTTCCTTTCAATGTTCCGTTCGTTCACCCCAGGCCAGTGACCACCACCCCCGTCCCTCCCGCCTGCCCTCGCCGAGGCCGAAGTCAACCCGGCTAGCTACGCGCACACGCCACAGTTCGTGCACTCCTTCCTCCACGCGTTAGGACGACACGGTCGAATCGGGGTGCGAAAGGCGAATGTGTGCACATCTCATGTACGATGGGTGCGCCATCGACTCGGCCGAACGACACTGTCGGCTGCGATTCTTGGATCTGCGAAATGAGTCCATGCATGTGCCCGCTGGCGTCTCGAAAGAACGGATGCACGTCCTCGTCGCTCTTCTCCTGCTCCTCACGTCTCCGCCCCGCCGCCCTCACCCCCCGGGCGCCCTCCTGCCCTTCGAATCGCATCACATCGCACAACGCTACGCCCTACACATTCGCTGTCGATGACCACACACGTCACCCCTCGTGCGCCGTTGGGATCCGCGATGACGATCCACCACTGACCAGCGCCCATGAGCAGGCTCCAGTGAAAGGGACAGGGACACAGCCCAACGAGGCAGCACCCGCCGCTCGTAAAAGCCAAGGCACGCTCCTCTCTCCTCTCCCCGGCGACCCCGCCCGCCCGCCATTTTCCACTAGTCGTGCATGACATTATACAGCGCATTCTTCGTCGTTCGCATACGTGGCCCGCCTGCCTCTGCCTCGCCCGTCGACTCGACCCGCGGCAAAGCGTGCGCCTGGCTGTGCGGTGTGCCTCCCCTCCTTGTCTCGTGCTTGCGCTGGTGCTGTACATCAGACCTTATCTCCGTCCACCACACACCCCACCGCCCCGCCCCAGCACCCCCGCCGGTCACCACAACCCCCCGCGCGCACCGCGCATCTCGTCCCCCCGTCTTCGTCTTCGTCCCAGCAACGCCCCCGACCGCACGCAAGAGCATCGGGCACACGCCGCGAATGCCAAATGCCTCTATCCACGGTGCCCGACCCGTACCTGTGCCCACGCGTGTGTGGATCCATCGATACCCATCCTCCCTGGCGTTTGTGCCTGCACTAGCTTTCTTTTCCGTATCCCCGTCCGCCGTCCGCCCCACCGACACCACAGCACCCGCGGACGCCTCATGCGCACCTCGTCTTCGTCCCCGTTCCCGGGCCCGTCCCGTCTCGCCGCCTTCTCGTCCCATCCCGCTGTATCGGGCACCGATCGTATGTGGGTTGCTGCACCCACCCCCCTCCTCGCGTCGCCTCGTCGACGGGACATCGCTTGTCCGGAGATCGAGGGTGCACCAGCCCGCGCCTCGCCTCGCCTCGCCTCGTCGAAGGTAAACAGAGAGCTCAGGCAAGGCACCGTCAGCACACGCAAGGCAACCCCTCAAGCAAGCCAATGCAGCCCAAGCACGCTCCAAGCCACGCAGCGCAAAGCCCCCCTCCCTCCCCTCCCGAGCCCACATCCAACTCCGAGCGCGCGAACCTGTCCGTCCGTCCGTCCCATTCGCCGCTACCCGCAGGCGCGCGTACCGGAGGGAGGGGAGGGAGACGGTGTCGTCGAGACCCGTGCTGGTGGTGCGGGGCGGGGCGGGGCGGGGCGGGGATGTGCATCGTACGATCTCATAGACAGAGCCAGTGCCCGTCTTCGATGTGAATATACGCATTTCATTCTCCACTGTATCTATCTCGCCTGCTTGCTTGCTTCGTGCTTAGGAGCTTTTCCTTCCCTTCCCTTCTTCAAGCTGCAGTAGCGTCACGCCTTACACCTGCCGCCCGCAGATAGACACCAATGGAATGTAGGGCATAGATTCAAGACACGGACAAAACAGACAGCGGGAGGCATGCGTACATAAAGATAGAGGCAAGAAAGGCGGCGGCGGCGCGCGAGTCCGAGAAGGATTAGGAAAGGAAAGGGAAGGGGAGGGACGCGCGACGCGAATGTGAATGTAGGGGGAGGGGAGAGGGAAGGGAGAAGCATCCATCCATCCGGCCGGCCGTCCGCGAGGGTGTGGGTGGGGCTCAAGGGGCAAGGGGAAGGGAAGGGGAAGAGACTATGAATCAAACAAAGAACTAAAGACCTAACCTAAGATGAGATGATGTACCGCTGAAAGGTTTTGGGAAAAGGTAGTAGTGGGAAGGACAAGGACGGCACAGAAGGGATACACGTATACGGGGAGGTACATACATACAACACTAGGTGGCGCGAGGAGGAGTAAAGAGGCGAGGATAGATATGGGATAACGAGTAACAGGTAGCGATAGCGGGTAAGGGGTGCGGAGCCGAGCCGGGTCGGGGGTGGGGAACGCGGCGGGTGTGGTGCGCAGACGTGTGTGGGCGGGGCGGTGGGGTGGTTAGACCTGTGTGGGGAAGGAGGGGAGGCGTCAGTCACTGAGTGAGAGTGAGAAAGGAACCAAACCCACCTCACCCGCCGCGGCCTCCTCCTCGGGCTCCTCTGCGATGGTCTCGCCTACAGCGGCGGCGGCGCTTGCGGGTGCGGGTGCATCGGCCTGAAGGTGAGGTCGTGTGAGCACCTTGTCATCCATAGGGAGAAGAAGGAATGGAGCATACCTTGGACGCAGGCTTCTTGGACCCCGCGCGCGAGGCGGGCTTGACGGAAGCCTTGCTAGCGGGCTTGCTCGCCGGCTTGGCCTTACTGGCGGGCTTGACAGACGCGGCCTTGCTGGCGGGCTTGGACCCCGGTGCGGCCTTGCTTGTGGGTTTGGCCTGCAGCAAGCAACCATCGTCAGCCATCTGCCTTATAGCACGGTGTGGGCACCACACCACGCACCTTCTTCACGGCGGGCTCGCCATCGGCTTCCTCAGCGGCCTCCTCGCCGTTGAGCTCGTCAGCGTCGGCCTCGGCGGGCGCCTCCTTGCGCTTGCGCCCCCTCTTGGGCTTCTCCTTGTCCTCCTCGCCCTCCTTGGGCTCCTTCTTGGCGCGGGGCTTCGCGGGGGCCTTCTTGGGCGCGACGACGTCCGGGGCCTTGGGCAGGTCCTTGATGCGGGTGCTGCGGCGGGGCTCGCCAGCGGGGGCGGACTCTCCGTCGGCGGCGGCGGCTTTTCTGGGCATGGTGTGGGTTATGGGGGTGGAGGTGGAGGTGGGGAGCTGTACTCGCGGAGGGAGATGGCGGCAGGAAGAGAGACGCGTGAACTGTCCAACCCTTTGCCCTTGTTTGCGCTATGGCCCTCTTTTTCCCATCACGTGCGTCGCGTCAAGCCATCAACACAACTCAGTCTTTTCGCGTTTATAAGCCCATTTCTGCTCTGCAGCCGCCGAGGCCGCTATGGAACGTGTCTTCCAGGTTTAAGATTGTGTTGGCAGATATTTGGAGAAGGAAGACTAGAAATGGGCTATAACGGCTTATTTTGGGAATAATGCACGGACCAGGCTGCGAGTTTGAACGGCGTTGCGTTGGATCCGTCTTGCATAACCCCGAATATGTTAGACTCATCATGACCCAGGTATCCAAGTACCGCCGTCAACCATAAAAGCCGTCGTTTGCCCGATTTCAAACTCTGCTTTACTCACGTGTTGGCCATCTCCAGCCAAACATTTGACCATGTAAGTCCTCTTTGAGACGCGTCTCGAACGTGTTCTTGGGCTTGAAAGATCATAATATTGCTATTTAAAGGATCGCAAAGCGTTTCCGGAGTGTCCGTCGTCTCCTTACTCGTTCTTTTATCATTCTAGCCATTTTTCTTCATTTTGCGACTGTAATATGACTTGGAGCGTTTTATGGAATGAATGGGGCCCAATGTAAGGCCAGACGAAGTTCCGTAAGAGTTCAGAACCAATGGTCACACAATAATGACATTAAGGCAAAGAATGAACGAGATATGTAGCTTTCAAAGGGCCGGAACCGGAGATATAAACAACATAGCTTCAAAATCGTGCCAAGAATGTGCGCTAGAACAACAAAAGTTGCCGTCGTATACTTCTGAAAGGTTCTGCCTGGGATAGGTGGGAAGATCTACGGAAATACGATCAATTGAGGCGGATCTGGCTTGCAGCGAAAAATCGAGATAAAACTGCACCGTCCAATAGATTGTATCGATAGAAAAGCATCGCAGAGCACTCACGGATCGACCTTGAATGCTCCCCGGGGTGTCCCATGCGCTTCTCTCTGGTGTTAAGGTGTCGTTGAGCCGCCACAGCAGCACTACTCCATTGTGCACATTTGGGTACCACGGCAGATTCTCTCTCATACTAGCGGCAGGAAGAGTGAAAACATCCAGTTACACCGAGAGGGGGTTTAGAGTGAGTCTTGGGCCTTTAGCTACCAAGGATAACACTCACAGAAGGTAAAATTCAGTACTTCAGCGCATAATAGAATGCGAAGGTTGGCGACCATGTTCTTGGGCGCGATTGTGGCGCGATTGGCCTCAGCAAGAGGGAAATAGTCCTAAGTGCCATTTTAATCAAGAATTTTGATAGAAAGTGGCAAGGATGGCAAGGATAAGACGGATGGATCAAAGGGCATGGTGAGAGTATTTGTCGTCCATTAAGGTATTGTTTCGGCTCGATTTGCTTAGATATTTGACACAGGCTTGTTTGAGATGTATACCTAAGTCCGTGCACGAGTAATTGACCATTGGGCTAGATACCGTTGAGAACGAGAGGGAAAAGTGCGAGGAGATTCCATCTGGGCCATTTCAAACCCCACTTAGTGGCAGATCGGTCGGAGTTTGAAAAGGACATCGTTGCGTCAGAAAGCAGACGTCAGAACAGGTATCCTGAGCTCGCGATGGTTCGCGCCGGTTCTGAATACCGTCTGCCTCTGGGAGACTAGATGTGGGAGAAGCTGGACGCGCGCGAGCTTCCGCTGGGGTCTGGCGAAACTGCTGAGCTATGGGTTGCGGTCGGGGCTTGAGGAGTAGAAGGGCTAGGAGCCTGAGGAAAAGTGCTCGTGTGGGGTACGGCGCGCCACTCGATTGCGGTGTGAGGCGACGGCACCGAGGGCTAGGGAGAAGATAAAGCGCAGATGAAAGGAAGGCGGATGATGTGCCGGTGTAGTGTAGGCTACGGGACTCCAAGCGGACGCATGTTGTAGGTAGAGAAGTGGGCTGAATCGGAGCGCCTGCCCGGGGGGCGACAGCGGATGGTAAGAGTGATATGCCCTGCCACCCTGTTGTGCCGCCGTATCAAGCCCGCGTACCCGTTGCATGTGGGAAGTTGCGCGGCGGCAAAATGGTGTTCACCAGCGTGCTGCCGGGGCTCGAGCTCCAGTTATAACTATTGTGGCTGGTCGCGGTCGCCGTCATGGGGCACGAACGCTGGAGCGCACGAGATGAGCCTGTTCGTTATGGTCGACCGCTTGCGCTTTGCGGATCCGGGTCAACGTAGTGAGGACAGGCCGGGGGAGGAGAAGAGACGACAGTCACCGGGGTCGTCGTGTCACAGCTTCGGGACACGCAGGCAGAGTGCGCGGAGGAGAGGGAGGATGAGGACGACTAGCGTGAGAAGTGTAGAGGGATACGGCCAAAGAAGGGGTGTATTCCTGCTGGGCACAGGACGGGCGCGGGTCGAGATCGGCGACAACATAGTGTCAGATATCTTTGTGAGATTTATGGGCCGAAAATGTCAGCCCGGGTGCCACTATCGGGTGTAATGGGTCGGCGCCGGCATCCGTACGAACGCAGAGAAAGCGCCGGTAACGACAAGCGGCAGTGGTCGTGACTGGTCATAGCAGAAAGGTCGCGCGCAACGGCCGAGACGGGAATCATGGAAATTTAGTGCCGTTATACGGCGGAGTCCGATCAAGACCGGAAATTAAGACGGCGTTATTAAGGACACGACCGCAGATCCGGTTAAAAAGCAAGTTGCTGCGACCTCCTCGTCTCAGAGAGTGCCCGCAACGGATTTCCATTCTCAACAAGTACATTCTCCGATTTTTCTTTTTTACCTTTCAAGAGGAGTGCAATATTGAGTGAATCTTCGCTGTCAGCGCGCGAAAGCTGTCCAAGAAGCTGGCTGTCATCACAAAAGCACCACTGTCAATTCAAGTTTGGCACCCACGTAAGTACTGCACCCGAACAATCCTGCCACCACGCAGCATCCTCAAGTCCTCACTCTGGGCACCACGGTTACTACCCTCCAGCTCATCACCACTGAGCTGAGAATTGGAGCAGTACTCAAGCAGTACTGCACCAGTTCATTTGGGAGCCCGATATGGAAGCCTCATTGTCAGCTGACTGTTATCGCCGAAGCGCCACATCAAATTAGCTCCGACGTGTGCTGCGCGCAAACAATGCGGCAAAGACTTCTCTAGATCTGTCATCAGAGCCGTCTGGCTAATTTAAAGCGCAACGTGCTCTGTGCATGCTTCTTCGACCCTTCCTCTTATTCTCATTGCCCCAATACATTATTTGTGCTACCACTGCCGAGTCTACTGCAGCGCTACATCCTCTTTGGTCAGTTCTGTCTCTTATCTGAACTTTAACCTGGACTGATATAGTCCTGTCCCTTATACATAAGATACATTCTTGCTTAAAATAGTTATGCCTCAAAACGGTGAATCCTTCATAGTCAACATGCAAGGTGCAAGAGAAATCAATTCAGCTACCGGAATTAGTATTTATTTTATCTAGGAGGTGAAGGAGGCGCTGGTGGATCCAGTGGCCAACAGGGAGGTAATGGAGGTGTTGGAGAGGGTCCCAAACTGTATTTGGATGCTGACATCATGCACATTGTGATACACCATGGTGACAAGGAAGAAGGAATTGATATTCGGCGCCTAGACTTTCTTGATTGGCTTTCACCAATCAATTTCTTTCCAAGACAGGAAGATATTTTTCGGGTGCGGCAGAAGGGGACTGGTGAATGGCTACTTGTCCATCCACATTTTCAAGAATGGAAATCTGGTTCTAGAAGGACACTCTGGTGCCGTGGAATTCGTGCGTTTTTTCCCTTCACCATCTGCTTTCAGGTGCTAATCAATTGGAAATGTGCAGCGGGTGCAGGAAAAACAGTTCTTGCATATATCTATCCATACTGATTGTGAACACACATACTGATTATTCTGGAACTAGATCAATTGTTGTAAAGCATCTCAGTGATGAATATGAAAACAACAAAGAAATAGGTGTAGCTTGCATTTACTTGAACCACAAAGATGTGGATGACCAAACACCATCTAAGCTTCTGGCAGCTCTCTGGAGACAGCTTGTACATGGCAGGGATGTTGGCTTCATTGCAAAGAAATTATATCAGCAGCACAGAGAGAAGCGCACTATGCCTTCACTGGAAGAAGTTGTTCACATGCTCAGCTCTAGCCTTAAGGAGCTTTCAAAGGTCTTCATAATTGTTGATGCTGTTGATGAATATCCTGAGCTTCAACGGGGAATTCTACTCAAACATCTGGCAGCAATCGGTAGCAATGTGAACTTAATGATCACTTCACGGCCAAACATTTCTCTGAAACTCTTCTCCTTTCCAAATCTTGAAACTCTAGATATCCATGCAACAAAAGAGGATCTTCAAAGATATATTGATGCACAGATCGATTCATCACCACGCCTGCATGTGCATGTTAAGGCCCTACCTAAGTTACGAGAGGAAATTCATGCAAAAATCATTGGCAGTGTAGGAGGGATGTAAGTGGTGATAAGTCACTTTGAAAAGACAACAGAAATAAAATTTTAACAGGTTTCTTCTTGCTGAGCTTCATGTTCAGTCCATCAGCACAAAGAACACAATCAAAGCTGTGCAAAATGCTTTGGAAGGACTAGCAAAAAACCTTCCCAAAGGCTATGATAGTGCAATGGATCGAATCAAGGCCCAGAATGAGGATGACAAAAAGACAGCTTACTCAACTCTCACTTGGGTTGCTAATGCAAAAAGGCCATTGAGAGTAAAGGAATTGCAAGTTGCCCTTGCTATTGAACCAGACACACGACAGCTAAACCAAAATAATATTTTGGAGATTGAGATTATTGTTGCTGTCTGTGCTGGGCTTGTCATTGTAGATGAACAGAGTGATGCAGTGCGACTTGTACACTACACCACACAGGAATATCTGGACAGTATTCAGGATTTGCTATTCCCAGATGCACAGACAGAGATAACATGCACTCTGCTCACATTCCTTACATTTGATGGATATCCAGATCCATCTTGGACTAATCCATGGCATCTGCCCCCTCTTGTGGATTATTCTCAATATGCCCTTGCACATGCTGCTGGACAACCTGAAATTCAGCTCAGGGATATCCTTCTAAAGTTTCTTAGTCGGGCTTCACAATGGAAGCAAATAGTGGCCAGGGCAAAATCTTTCATTTGGCAGGGATGGGACTCTCCACCATGGAATTATCCACATTGGCCATCATCATGCTATGCATTGTGGATTGCAGCAGCTGCAAACCTTGTGGAAACCGCAAAATTTCTGTTGAACGATATATCACTGCAGCAGCAACCAGACAACCCAGAGATAGTTGTAGCATCATACTATGGTCATACAGAAATGGTTTGTGTCCTTGTTGAAAGTACTAAAAACATCAATGCAGCAAGGGGAAGCCCCAGGAGTGCATTGCACACTGCTATTGCTAAGGGCAAGACAAAGATTATTTGTCTTTTTAAAAAAAAGGGTGCCAATTTCAAAGCAGAAGGGAAAAAATATGGGATATCTTTGCAGGCTGCTGCCTACAGGGGACACCAAGAGATTGTCTGTCTCCTTCTGGAAAAGGATGCCAACGTCAATGCAATAGGGGGAATATGTGGGAGCTCTTTGCAGGCTGCTAGCTATGCAGGGCATACAGATATTGTTTGTCTTCTGCTTGAACATGGTGCCAATGTCAATGTAGGAGGTGGAAGATATGGGGGACCATTGCAGGCTGCCATCACCAAAGGCCACACAGATATTGTGCATCTCCTTCTTGATAAGGGTGCCGCTGTTAATACAGCCAAAGAAAACCACAACAGTGGATTGCATACTGCCATTACAAAAGGCAAAACAGAGATTGTCCGTCTTCTCCTTGAAAAGGGTGCCAATGTTAATGCAGGTGGAAAATATGAGAGTCCATTACAGGCTGCCATCACTCAAGGCTGCACAGATATTGTCTGTCTTCTCCTTGAAAAGGGTGCCAATGTCAATGCAGTGGGAGAAAACCACAGCACTGTATTGCATACTGCCATTAGTAAAGGCAACACAAAAATTGTCCATCTTCTCCTTGAAAATGGTGCCAATGTCAATGCAGCTGGGGAAAAGCACAGCAATGTGTTGCATACTGCCATCGTTGAAGGCAAAACAGAGATTGCCCATCTTCTTCTTGAAAATGGTGCCAATGTCAACGCAGCTGGGGAAAACCACAGCAGTGCACTGCATGCCGCTGTTACTAAAGGCAATACAGAGATTGTCCGGATCCTGATTGAAAAGGGTGCTGGTATCAATGCAGCAGGAGAATACTATGGGAGTGTGTTGCATATAGCCATCATTGCAGGCAAAATAGAGATTGTCCGTCTTCTCCTTGAAAATGGTGCCAATGTCAATGCAACTGGGGAAAAGCATAGCAGTGCATTGCATACTGCCATTGTTCAAGGCAACACGGAGATTGTCTGTCTTCTCCTTGAAAAAGGTGCCAATGTCAATGTAGTTGGGAAAAACCACAGCAGTGGATTGCATACTGCCATTACAAAAGGCAAAACAGAGATTGTCCATCTTCTCCTTGAAAAGGGGGCCAATGTCAATGCAGGTGGAAAATATGAGAGTCCATTACAGGCTGCCATTATTCAAGGCTGCACAGATATTGTCTTTCTTCTCCTTAAAAAGGGTGCCAATGTCAATGCAGCTGGAGAGAACCACAGCAGTGTATTGCATACTGCTATTGGTAAAGGCAACACAGAAATTGTCCGTCTTCTCCTTGAAAATGGTGCCAATGTCAATGCAGCTGGGGAAAACCAAAGCAGTGCATTGCATACTGCTGTTGTTAAAGGCAAAACAGAGATTGTCTGTCTTCTCCTTGAAAATGGTGCCAATGTCAATGCAGTTGGGGAAAATCACAGCAGCGCATTGCATACTGCTGTTGTTAAAGGTAAAACAGAGATTGTCCATCTCCTTCTTGATAAGGGTGCCACTGTTAATACAGTTGAAGAAAACCACAGCAGTGCATTGCATACTGCCATTACAAAAGGCAAAACAGAGATTGTTCGTCTTCTCCTTGAAAAGGGTGCCAATGTCAATGCAGGTGGAAAATATGAGAGTCCATTGCAGGCTGCTATCATTCAAGGCTGCACAGATATTGTCTGTCTTCTCCTTGAAAAGGGTGCCAATGTTGATGCAGCTGGAGAAAACCACAGCAATGTATTGCATACTGCTATTGGTAAAGGCAACACAGAAATTGTCCGTCTTCTCCTTGAAAATGGTGCCAATGCAGCTGGGGAGAACCACCGCAGTGCATTGCATACTGCTGTTGTTAAAGGCAAAACAAAGATTGTCCGTCTTCTCCTTGAAAATGGTGCCAATGTCAATGCAGCTGGGGAAAACCACAGCAGTCTATTGCATACTGCTATTGTTGAAGGCAAAACAGAGATTGTCCATCTTCTTCTTGAAAAGGGTGCCAATGTCAATGCAGTTGGGGAAGATCACAGCAGTGCATTGCATACTGCTGTTGTTACAGGCCACACAAACATTGTCAGTCTTCTTCTTGACAAGGGTGCCAATGTCAATGCAGGTGGTGGAAAATATGGGAGCATATTGCAGGCTGCCACCAACCAGGGCTTCACAGAAATTGTCTGGCTTCTTCTTGAAAAGGGTGCTAATGTCAATGCAGCTGAGGAAATCCACAACAGTGCATTGCATACTGCCGTTGTTAAAGGCCACACAAAGATTGTCTCTCTTCTTCTTGACAATGGTGCCAATGTCAATGCAGGTGGAAAATATGAGAGTTTATTGCAGGCTGCCATTAGTAAACACTATACAATTATTGTTCATCTTCTTCTTGACAAGGGTCCTGATCTCAATGCAGCAGAGGGCGCATTCAGGAGCTCTTTGGAGGCTGCCATCTGCCTGGGCTACACAGATATTGTTGACATCCTTCTTCGAAAGGGAGCTGTCATTAACAGCCCTGATGGACCCCATGGTACTGCACTGGGGGTCTCAACAGAGTGTAGTCACAATGATATTCCCCTCATAGTTGTGGAAGGTCCTGCCATGTTGCCAGCCCCAGTGGAAAATGAAAGAGATGAACAGCTGTGAGTCCAGTGGTAAATTTTGGTATTGGTTGCTCATATAGCCTGTTATTAGTTTATTTGTTGCACAACCTTGCCAA
The DNA here is from genome assembly GCA_029282495.1 of Mycena albidolilacea. NCBI lineage: Eukaryota > Fungi > Basidiomycota > Agaricomycetes > Agaricales > Mycenaceae > Mycena > Mycena albidolilacea. The sequence continues at coordinate 305,541 of JARIHO010000102.1, read as the reverse complement.
TCTCTAAGGTGGTAGAGTAAATTTTGGAGGCATCAATAGTCAGTCTAGTAGCAAAAACTTGGCTCAAAGTTGACACTGCAAGGGCCCTCATCTCCTATATGCTAATGTTATATTTTATTATTACTTTTTTATGACCTCAATCATGAATGACAGATATTTACAATAGATTGCTTAGTCAGTAGCCAGCCCATGATAGGATAAATCCACTCTTTTCCCACTACTTTTGGCATGCCCTCTTATCAGTAGACATCCTCCTCTGGCACCTGTGAGTAGGCTAGGCTGAGAACAGAAACTGCAAATGCCCTCCCTGAAGCTGCCAAAGTAAAACATCCACACCCCTCAAGAAAACAGCACCGCCAACACAAAGCAAACTAAGAAAAACCAAAATGGGAAAATCACACACCTCAAACTAATGATCACAGCCTTGCTCAACACTGCAGCGCTGCGAGTGGGGGGAGGAGGGACCCAAGGGTCTACAAAAATACCATCAGCACTCGGCACAAAAAAATCACATGTTTGTATAGATAGATATGCGCATGGCGACACCCACCAAAAACCTCCCATTGAGCATCTCCCTGCACATGCACTAGGCGGTGTTGGCGCAGCCAGCAGCACGGTGTTTGGGGGGTGTGCTGGTGGGGGCAGTGTTGCCAGTCAAGGTGGGAGCCTGGGTGGTGGATGTATCAGCATCATTGGTCTTTGAGGCCTCGGCGGGGGGCGTAGTGTCATTGGAAATGATAGGTGATGTGGGGTCACCCTCGATCACAACACCGGCAGTGACGGAAACAAAAAAGATGACAATGAGGCATGGAGGAGATGGTGGTATGGAAGAGAGAGAGGTGTGGGGCTCATATTTAGATTTATGGAGTCGTGTGGAGCAAGTGCTGTAAGTCTTTAGGGCAAGCTCAGCTAAAGCTTGGTGGCTGCCTGCGGGTTTTCATGACAATAATTCATGACAAAAGCCGATGAATTCCGTGACTGAAAAAATGGGTAAAATGTTGGAACTTCAACATCATGAAACACATGTTGAAATTCATGCCATGCATCCTAACAGAACATCGAGAATTGTGAATTTCAAGACTTTTGTCTTGAAATTCACAACCAATCCTTCACACAGTGAGTGGATTGTTGGGTGCTCCAGACCAAACTCGCTGCAGCAGAACTAGGTTAGCACATCAACCCAAAATTTACCACACTTGAGCAACTCCCAGCAACTATTCTAGTTCTTGCAAGTTTGTCAGGGAGTCAATTGCTGAGGTCAGTGTCTAGAATCGTGTGCTGTGTGTGTCTGAATTGGTGCGGATTTACGAAGAAGATCCAGGGTGGATGAGGACAAGGTCAACAAATGATGTCCAAGATGAATGACATGCAAATGCAGAGGAGAAGGAAGAACAGGTGCTGCCAACATTTAAATACCACAACGAGGAGACAGCTGGATTGTAATGATCACCTTCGATCTCCTTTTGGCAGTCATACAGTTGCACGTGGATATGCTGACTCAGCTTCTCGCAAAAAAAAAAAGGAAGGCACAACAACATTGGGTTCCAGTCAGGCAGCAGAGGGTGTGGAGGGAGGAAATATGATGCTGTTGTCTCATCATGGCCACAGGGAAAGTTTCGAAGAGGTTGTCGAAGGCTGGCACCCAGCGGAAAGGGCTGGATGTCTCACATGCATTCTGGATGACATTCCGAGAACATTCCGAGATGATACCAATGCAAAGAAAATATATTTATTGCAGTTACTGTCCAGATGGGAAGGGGTGGGTAGACTGCTGTGAGGCTCTGTGGCCCTGTGGGCAGACAGAGGCTCAGAGGGCTAGCAGCCGGCTTCAACGTTGGAGGTGGTAACAGAGACAATTGAGAGGGCACACAACGACGACATCATGGAAATGAAAGCACAGCTGTGGGGCACTCCCAAGCCTTTGGGGACACTGCTGTGAGTGTGCGGGGTTGGGTAGTGTAGCCATGCAGGGTGTTCCAAAATCAATAATGGTTGCAGAAACTCCGTGGTAGAGCAGGTGCAGTATTGTCCTCCAAGCCCAAAACAGATTTCTTCTGTTTTGCTGAAAGAAGAACAGAAATTCCACTGGGCATGGAACTGGGAAGTAATGGGCCATCATTGTATATCTTGGGATTTGATCAAACTTGAATGTGTTCACACCCTTGAGAGTAGCGAGTAACGTGGCGGCTTCAGAGTCGACCTGGAACGACCCGGACGAGCATCCTGCATCGGGGCAGAATTTCCCGATGCGCTCCTTCCAGAAGAGTCACGGTGCAATTGAGTGAGCTGTCGATGATCTAAGGTGCAAATTTTCAAGTGTCTTCCGGTGTGAGGAAAATCAATATACACGCAACATCGCCAGAAATGCCAGAGAGCCGTCTTGGGGGAACAGAAAAGTATCCGTGGCTTTGAAATTGAGGGGCTCGATGGGTTCTGTGAGTGTTACAGTGCTGGGGACCATGTTGATCATTTGTTCGATTAAATCCCCACATATCTGGTTGAATGAGTCCGGTGAAGCCAAGTTACGAAGGTGAAGTCGTTTGTGAGCATAGGAAACAAAAATAATGATGGGGAGTCCACCTTTGCATCGTGGCATTGTTATCGCTGGAGAATATGCGCAAGTTGGAGCGGGTCATTACATTTGATCCCACGACAAGGACATTTTGCCTACTGCTGTCCAGATATTCCTTTACTCTGGACAATTGTGAGCATCATTATATAGTGAAACAACAGTTAGTCCTCACACTGTGTTGTCAAAGCCAACAGTTGAAGCAAAAGTGTTGATGTCGGTTGGCTCATCTTCGGTCACTATCAAAGGAAAGTCGGCCTTCCGCACACCACCTAAGAGTCAATGTAAGAATAATTGATGCGTGGTCTTTGAACATTCATACCGAGACTGTGACCACAACTTCAAGCGACTAGACTGATCATTTCCGTTGCGCTGAATCCCTGGTGTCTAAACGACTTGATGTGCAATGCGAGATCTTGCTGGGCCTCAGGCACGGTTTTGGGCCCAGCTTCAGTAGCATCTATTCGTCCGGCTCGGAATGGGATTGCAGGTCCTCCGCAACCAATAACGGCACTGATAGTGCCCATCGTGAGAATGCCTGCCACTAAGGAAGAAGCCCAGGTTGAATAATCTGATGGAGGGACAAAAGGTGGGACACGAACTTCTGACATGCTCGTTCGGGGAGACCAAAAAGTCTTCCAATGTTCCGCGCATTCCAACACCAATGTTCTGGGAGTTGATTAGTGTTTTGGTCAAGACAAACTAAACACGACTGTGGTCCACCTGTGGGCGATCAAGCTCATATGCGATCAAAGCATCCAAACTTCCAGTGCTGGAGTCAATCTCATGAGTAGCCATGTCATGATACACCTGTTCAATTATTGAACAGACTTTTGGTTCAAGATATTCGGACTTACAATGCGAAATTATTTGGCTGCGATACTCGTGTTGTCTCTTTGACCACAGCCCAAAGCAAACATCGATACTGGACTAAAAAAGGGACTGTAGAGCTGGTCATTGATGTTGTCGATTAGTGGATCCGGCCAGTTGAATACCGCGGCTCCAATAACGAGGTGGCAGGTGCATGCTAGATGCACGAGGCCAGCCAAAGAGTAATGCATCCAAAGTCAAAGAGATGGGTATATTGTATGAGCTGTGTCCGAGTCCCGAACTTTCCGTTCACTTATGTGCAATGCCCTCGTGGTCATTGGAGGTCGTGCTGGTTCTATGCGAGGTCAAGTCTGGTCAGATAGTGCTGCTGCACACTACTGCACAATGTGTGAAACCAGCTGAAATGCGAGGATCCTGGCAGCCTTGGTAGGGCTGATCACCGTACGTACTGTATACGGTACGGAGAGTGGGACCCTCGTATGGTACGGATACGGCTACGGTACGGCAATTTCGTGAAATTCCATCCATAATACGGTACGGTACGGCTCAAGGTGACAGCTGTCAATTTTGTCCAGTTCCTGACTGTGACATGACAGAAATCACTTCCGCTGACTGCAGGAAGCCTTGCCTTGCCATCAGCAAAGCCATCTTGATGCTCAGGGCTGCCCACGGCACCCAGAAAGTTAGTGTCCCACGTCGATTCTTGGGTTATATTACCTTTTATGGTAATGATTGACGTGGGAAAACTCGCTTAGACCTACGACGTACTACAGCTGTAACACCGTATACGGTACGGGAAAATACAGACTATCCAGAGGGCTTACGGTACGTGGAAAATCCGTACCGTATTGTACGTAACCGTAGGCCTATGGCTGCGGTGACCAGCCCTAAGCCTTGGTTCAAGTTTACCGACATACTCAAGATCTAACATCAGCATTGGAACGATTGGCATGAACAGCTCACTGCGGCGGACTCGATTCTCAATAGATTATGCTGCTTTTCCTGGGTACATAACACCGGTATTCAACAAACATTGAACAAGATAGTGATAAATATTTTAAAGTGAACTGTGGAAGGGTGCATTTGTAGTCATAAGTTCGCCGGATGTAGTGATATTCATACATGATTGCGATGGTGAATGCAAGGTGGAGCACCCTACCCCTCACTTGGGCACCATACCTGGGTGTGTGCGAGAAGCTCTAGACCCGCATATTTTTCCGAACATGAATTGATTTGGGGACCAGGAACGAATGTGCGAGGATACAATATATCAACACAGGAGGACACCTGGGAGCGACGCAAACAGTTCAATTTCAAACGGAGCGCAGAACAATTTGCGTTCTTGGGCTGTAGTCACCGACTCCAGTAGTCCGTATAAAATTGAGGAGAAAGAAGGAGCATCACACTTGTTGGTAATAGGAAAGATACAGCTAGATTCTTGAAAGATTCTTCACCTTGAGCAAGTGGCAGGCACTGACACCCACAGAAAAGATGTTCCGACTTCGGAAGGTGCCCAGAGAAATTGGAAGATCAGAAAGCCCTGTGCCTCAGTGGGCTAGAATGAGTTCGAAGAAGGGGAAGAAAATGAGATCTTTGGATGGGATGCTGTATCTTTGTATCTGGCGAAAGGACTACGTGGTTGCAGCTCAATGATTGTTCCGCCCCTGCGGCGCAGTGAGAAAATTTGAGTGCTGTAGCACCCACCGGACATGTCTGTTCCCTTTTATGGTTCCGATTTGGGCAAGACTCACAGTCCACAGCCGTCGATAACGGTGGAAACCTCGGGCACGGCAGGAGCAAAAGAGAGAAAGAAGCTGATGCCAGAGTTATTTTAGACGCACAGCTGAGCACAGGAATGCACCGTGATTGAGAGCGGGTGACAGTTGAGGAGAAGAGACAGAATGGAGATGGAAATAGGGCAAACATATGTATATGAAACCTCGTCATCACTTCACTCTCTTTATAAAATTAAGCCTGTCCATCTGAAGCCTTTTTAAACTTCGCCATCAGCACTAACCTTTTTTGTCAAGGTCTCTGTTTCCACTCATGCCGTGCCTGCCGCAGCCGTGTAAAATCCCACCCTCACTTGACATGTATGTACAGCCTCGCTCCTCAAGCACATTGTGCTTCCGGATGTCTGGACGTGGACAGCCTCTTCTTGCTGCTTCGATAATTCACCTCACCCTCTTTATAAAATTACACAAGCGGCTGCTCGGCCGCTTCGCGGCCTCGCATCCCCTTTCTTGGTGTGAAATGCAATTGTGAACAAGATAAGCCTTCGCTTCGCTCCGGCAGATAAGAAACAGGTTATCATTCATTTAAACTAAGATTTCTTGGTATGTCACATTCGTAGTCGTTCTTTCTCCTGGACGGAATAGAATTCTTGCATGAGTGCGGTGCCTAATGCATAATAGTGTAATATGCCTTGGCAGCTGTTGAATGTCGTGGAATACCCAGGTGCGAGAGGGAATTGTCGGCAGACCAACGTGTGGCCAGAGGGAAGTATGGCAGTGAAAGAGATTCGGAGGAGTCGGCGAGAGTGAGAGCGAGATTTTCTGGAAAGATCGGGGTATGAAAGCGTAGTCCATTACATGTTCAATTTAAGAACAATTTGTGCAAGTGATCACAGAGATTCAGGCCCCAGGGAAACGCAATCGATGACAGGTGTTGTTTGATCCGTTAAACAGGAACACTAGGAGAAAGAGAAAGAGAGACTGCTATAGCGCATACTTGTGGGACTGGATTGGTGTGGGGGGTAGCTTCATCCCGACGATGAATTGAAGAGGAAGGTTAGAACAATAGAAGTGAAGATGTCTCCGATCACACGTATCGGCGCCGGCGATCTTTGGTGACAGATCAAACACGTGTCGGATGTAATCGGTTTGTAGCGAGTCCACCTTCCCCAACGACGTCAAATGCTGTAGAAATTCATCCAAATATAGGTTAATTCACTTCGATGAGAGTGTCTTTGTACTGCAAAAGAGGCTGTGACTTAGATCCGGGCTGCGAGAACTGTGCGTAGGCGCTGCTTTCACAGCGATCAACCTGCCAATTTGAGGAACTTCCATTCCTTTCCATATTTTGCCAGTTGTGTGTCAGATCTGCACTGAACAATTCGGAGATTAAGAAACGCCATCAAGATCAAGGTCAGCTGTTACGCGATATCGGCGCAGTCTGAGGGATATAGCGTCAGTGTACAAAGAAGTGAGGACTGTTATGGCATCGAGAAGTCAGGATGAGAATAATGAAGCGGAAGCCTTTTGCTTGGATTGAATCGAACCAACAATGGACACTTGCGAAGCGGTGAGGGAGTCGGTAAAGATCCAACTATACTGCGACACAATGTTGATGCTGTGCCGATAGAGGGAGTGGAGAGGGAGATCGGGCCTGAACTCCGATGTTTGTGCACAGTAATCTTGAAACAAAAACTTCTTCCTGTTCACTGTCTGCCTAAACTCCCATGCCTCCAGTTCCCTGACCTGAACGATGGTGGCCGTCACCGCATTTTAAGATATAGGTTCAATCAAGACCCAATGCCAAATGGAGAGTGGGGGTGCTTTAATTATTTCAGAGATATTACACTAATACAAAAGACATAAGTAATTAACTTCTTATGTGGAGGGAGGTTTGGGCCTTGTCCACTTGACAACACAGTCCCGGAAATTGATGAGGTCGAAGATACGGTGGACGTTGGACTAGATGTGTGTGCGCCTGACTGTGTGGTTGACACCTGAATCGGCGGGTTCGAGGGCGCAGCAGTGCTGTTGCTGAAAATGATGGTGAGTATTGAGATTTCGGCGGGGAAGTAACACATACACTGAAGATTGTTTTTCAGGAGGACTGACCAAAAATGGATTTGAGCGCATCAAATCAATAAATTATTTGACTTCAAGTTACATTTGTGTCATGGGATAACTGTAGGTGTTCGCAGCGGACCGATCAAACGCGGAATTGTCTTGGACACGGGCTGGAGGTCAAGTTGGTAACGGTAGTTGTAACATTGACTGGATCCGAAATTTGAGTTGCTGGCGCGGTTCGCGTATTGGTGGAAGTCAGACCAAACTATCCCTTTGACTTGTAAGGGGAGTAACCAAGGAAAGGCGACTGGTACGGAGAATAGCCCGGCGTCGGGTAGAGATTGTGCTGGGAGACCAAGGGCAGGTGAGATGCCAGCAAAATATTGCGGATAATAGTACATAGGGTCACCCGTGAAGATAGGATCGAGCACTGAGGGCACAGACACAGTCACCGTGCTCAAGAACGAGTGGGAGAAAGTGGACGTGGACGTGGAAACAGATGTGGAAGGGCCCGGGCCCGAAGAAGGCAATGGATGGTCGAATTTCCTCCGTTTCGCAAGGGTAACTGGAGCAGACAGAGTGCTGGTTGAGCTTCAACGGTTGTCGGTAGTAGCAGACATGTTGGAACCGATATTGAGTGGCACAGCCCATAAAACTGAAGCACGATGTGGTGCAGGCGCCTGCATCCAGCGAGCCATCGATAGGTCGAATACACATCCAATTATTAATTAGATGAGGGGGGTGGTTTTCGAACGGGCGGCTGGGATGTACTGCACAGCGGAAGCCTTGGTGTCACCACGGACATAATCCACGACACCAACCGTAGGCAGTACAAACGGCAAAGGAGACCATCCAATCTGGGAGAAGCGGTGTGGTGCTGGTGACATAACCACGTAGATCGGTGGAGATGGTGGTATTACTGATGCACCGGATGTTGGTGTTGTAATGAGTGAGATAGGTACTGTTGGGTTTAGAAACTGAGACATGGTGGCCAGCTTTTAGCTGGAAGAAACCACAGATGTTGAAACTGAACATGAGAGCAGGAAAAGGGAGTGGGGGTGCGGATTGCCCATGGCCGATATAAAATACAGAGTTGAAACCCAGATCCGAAAAAAATAATGTTCTTCCGTATATCTCAATGGCAATGCAAGCACTTGTAAAACAAAACAGGTGGATGCGATACAATGGCTTCGAAGTGTCAACAAATATTTTCAGATTTTTACGATGGGTGGTTACAGAGCATGAGCCCGTTATTTTTGTCACTCATTTTGGTGGAGGGCCCCGATCCGAAAAATGGGGTCATGCCCAGGAGTAGATTGTACCCTTGGGACAACCTGAGACTATGAGGAGGGATAGGAAGTGCTGAAGCCCTCCCACATACAATATCAGGTCTATATAAAATAGGGGGTGCTCACAATAATGATTCTCTTCTCAGGACTTCTGGCACAGCCACACATTTCTGCTTTTTGGCATATTTGCAATTTTCTGTGCTAGCCGACGATTGGTATGGGCTTTTTTGCTCAGGTGGGATTGTTCATAACCACTATAAGGGTCTCACACAAAAGAATCGGGTTACCCTCCTCAAAATTGTGCCTAGAATATCATATTTTTCGCTTCTCGGTCTTTTTCGGATCCAGGTTTCAACTCGGTAGATTGCACATCGGCTGCGCTGCACACGCGGGAATTGTTGCAGTCGCTCATGGGAGGAACTAAAAAAAAACAGGACGGCGCAGTTGAAAGGAAGATAAAGATCTCGAAAAGTGTCCGTAGTCGACTGCGCCAGTGAGGGCAGCTTTCCCTAAGGGTATGCAAAATGAAAAGGCTGTGGCAGACGGCACTGAAAATCAAGGACAGAAGGGGTTAAAGGAAGAGGAAGAGCAGAGGGAACACAAAAGGAGATGAATATATGGGGGAATAGCACAGCCGAGGAGCCATTTGCTTAAAGAATGGTTAATAGAACAGAGGGGCCAAGCGTTCAAGACAACCCATTTTTCTGGACTTGCCAAGGCTGTGCATGGTGGCATCTTACGTGGCCGCAGCAAGCACAGCATGAGTGGGAACTGAGAACACGACGAAAAAGGTTAGGGCTGATGGCGGAGTTTGAAAAGGCTTCGGACACCCGTAATTTTAAAAAGAGGGTGATATGTCCTTTTTAAACTCCGGTTTCAGCTTATCATTCCGGCAGCTCAGATCAATGTTCTTATTTTAGTTACATCCAGCAAGTGGGAGCCGGTGCGAAGCGCCGGTGAGCAATTGTTTCGTTACAGCTCTTTGCAGAACTTAGGGCGCAGCCAGTTTTTGTTTTTTCAATGAAGTTTGCATCGGATGGCTCTCCTGAGATCAATTCTCAACTGTTTTCCCTGAGAATGTGCTCATTATGTTGGCATTGAAAATCCGGAGGGCATGGCCTCTTCGGATTTTTTAATGGCCAATCAAATTGCTTGATTGGGAAAATATCTGTTTTTTGAGTAGGATGGCTGTAACATTAGCTATCATTGTTTAATTGGCCTAATTTTTTGATACAATGGACTCATAAATGTACTGGAGGGCACAAGATACCGGTATTTTCAATGTGGCCCATACATCAGATGCAGTCTATATTACAACAACATTGTATTCTCTTTTCAAAGTCTTGAGCCAAATACAGGTCATATAAAAAAAGCCGGTATTTGCTGCCCTCCGGTACATCCGTGAGTACATCGTATCAAAAAACTAGGCCGATTGAACAATAGGGGACTTCACGGTAGGGCCAATTTTCCCGTTTGTGAATAAATATATTCATCTTATGGGACAAATAAAATCGTTGTTTGTGGAATAAATGTGTGATCACCCCATTTGAGTCCCAGGATATTTTTATATTTCTATAGCATCAATTCCACCTGTCAGGCACACAAAACACCTTAGGTGCACCATCTAGTCATCTGACAGACCCCTATATCAGCTAAACAAGTTGGTTCAGGGACTATTTTTTTCTATATTTTTTTTTTGACAGGAGGGCAGGACTGTCGCAGGTGATGAGCAGGAGAGGTGGATGACAGGCAGGAGAGGGGCGGGATGATGGGCGGGATGATGGGCGGGGAAGGCGGGACAACAGGCGGGGAAGGCGGGACAATGGGCGGGGAAGGCAGGATGATGGGCGGGATGAGGCGGGATGCGGGCAGGGCGATCACAGGCAGCTTGCTTACTCAGGCAGGTATATATATTCCACAAAAAAATGTTTATTCCACAAACGAGATTAAATCTCGTTTGTGGAATATTTTTATTTTGGGAAAATATTCGTCCCATCAGTCCATTATTTTTATTCTCAAACGAGATATTTGGCCCTACTGTGAAGTCCCCTAATGATAGCTAATATTACAGCTATCCTACTCAAGACACAGATATTTTCCCAATCAAGCAATTTGATTGGCCATCAAAAAAATCCGAAGAGGCCATGCCCTCCGGACTTTCAATGCCAGCATAATGAGCATATTCTCAGGGAAAACGGTTGAGAATTGATCTTAGGAGAACCATCCAATGCAAAGTTCATTGAAAAAAAAAAAAAAACTGGCCACACCCTATGTTCCGCAAAGAGCTGTAAAGAAAAGACGAGCTTCGAATCATCAAGTTAATCGTGGTTGACTTTCGGGTTCAACGTTCAACTTGCCGTGTTGATGATGGGATTGATTGTATCAATCTCTCGCTTGCTCTCTTACAAACCAGTAATACATGTGGAGCGATCAAACGGCCTATCGGCACTGTTCGGCACTAGCTGACGCTGACATTCCGTGCTAGTTCAACGGATTCCGCCGGATTCCACTCGGTGTGTGATCCTGGATGAGATTGATTTCCAGCGAGCGCACTGGATTCCAGTGGACTTTGGGGAACACTCATCCACTTCCCACTGAATTTCACACCAGGTTGAACTTGGGCTACATTCACTCCCTTTGATGGCTAACGCCGCATGTCAAATTTGACTTCACCATCGAGCCCCCAAGGCAGTTTTCGGTGTGTCTCCTTCCCCTTTGGTATTTCCCGTGAAGAGAGCACTGCTCAGACTTCAGAGACAACTTGCTTACTGTAGTGTTTCGACATCATATCACCCGTCACCTCAAATGTTCACTGAACTTGGTGCTCATTTCTCAATCAGTGCAGAATTACCCTGTATAGTATTCCGGCACATGCCAGACCGAAGATTTTGGCATTTTTCGGCCTGTTTGAGCAACAGAAATTAAAAAGTCACCGTCACCCATACCAAAAATGTTCAGTTCACGACCCTCCATCACCCGTCACCTGAACATTTGGTTGAAACACTACAGTATAAGCCACTACTGATGCATTACTCTCTAGTCAATTGACCACAACAAAATCAACACAGATAGCGTAAACTTATGCTCCCTCGACGAATCACAGTTATTTTCAGCAAAGTCCACTGGAATTCAGTGGCCGGATGGAGACTGAAAGCAACAGGCTTGCATAGGGTAAAAGGCAAATCACTGCTTTTTCAACATGAATGGAAATATGAGACTAGGGTCTAAGGCCCAGGGGATTCAATAGGGGGTTGCAGAATTAAGATTCTGAGTTCAACTTCTGCTCTACTCGATCTCAACTTGTCTCGAGTTGTGAGAGACCTACTACATTGTCTGTTCCTCAACTTCATAAGCTGGCTGCTTCCTCTGATAGTAATATCCACGGCGAGACCACAGTTGTAAAAGCTGTTGTGATGAAAGTGGCACGGAGCTCGCAGTATGAACTCTTATTCCAGGAAGATCAGACCAGAATGCGTTATATTTGCGACATTGAACATGAAAAACAAGTGTCCTGACAGAAGAGGACACCAGACTCAAACCCGAATAGAACCATGAATCCCCGTTGAATTTCCAGCCAAAGGTATATATCTCCTGCTCGTCAATCAGGCAGTGATGGGGACGCAGCCGATCACAGCGAGACCTAGGTGGAGGCAGATGTCGGTCAGGACGAGGAAAGATGCAGGATATAAAAGCTATGAACCCGTCTGGCCCTGGGGAGAATTGCAAGTGACTTGGGTGCTCCCCCTAGAGAACAGATTGAGAAGGGGATACACAGCAGAATAGAATACATACCAGTTGTTCCCGCTGACGGTGATGGGCGAGTAGCTCAACCCGACCGGCACGACAGCATCAAGGACAACACCAAGAAGAGCGAGAACACCGGCAGCCTCAGCGCTGTTAGATTATTGGATGCTGTTGCAGCACTGAATGGTCGTGGGAGGGGAAGGGTTGGTCAGGCTGGCGACAGCAAGGGTCTGGAACCAAAACAATAGTCAGTACTGTGATGCACACCAGTCACTGTGGCAAGCTTACAGCGAGCACCGCGGTGACAGCGAGAGAGAGTTTGGGGAACATGTTTGTTTGAAAGAGTGGGCTTGAACTGCAAAAGGAGTGTGTTCGAGTGAAGTATGAGAAAAAAACAGCCACCCTTTTATATTGTTTCTGACCAGCCCTTGCCGCATTACGAGACGGCAGAATGTATCTAGATGCTTGTAAACTGCATTCATCCACAAAATGGCCCATTACACCAATGTCGCTGAATATACATCATTTTTGCAATTTGTTTTCTATCACTAATTTGGCATGAATCAGCTGAGTATTTCTATTTAGGTTTCATGTGAATCGGTGCAGAACTCATTGAGATATCAGGAATTCTTCCAAAACATCCCAAAACAGAACTATTTCAATCTGTGCCTTGCGTACTGCCAATTGCTGTAATTTCACAGTAAGTGATCAGATTAAGATTGAATCTGATCACCTCAGATTAATCATTCAGCTGGAGATTGATCTGGCAACCTAATGGTGCAGCTGGATGCAGTTGTACAGCAATTTGTGTAAAAATTAAAATTTTCTCTACAGCAACTTGTGTACAAAATTAAAAATTTCCAACTCACCAACTTGTGTCAAAATGAAATCAGAATTGCTGATATCCCTGAATCTTGCCATGGCCTCTAGAGGCTGCTGCCTGGAGTGCATTTTCATATTTCCCTCTCTGTGCATTTGTATCTGCACCTTTGTCACGGAGCACCTGAACAATCTTGTGATGGCCTCTATAGGCTGCTGCTAGGAGTGCATTTCCATACCACCCTCCCTGTGCATTCACATCTGCACCTTTGTCAAGGAGCACCTGAACAATCTTGTAATGGCCTCCAGAGGCTGCTGCCTGGAGTGCATTTCCATATCCCCCTCCCTGTGCATTCACATCTGCACCTTTGTCAAGGAGCACCTGAACAATCTTGTCAAGGCCTCTAGGGGCTGCTGCTAGGAGTGCATTTCCATATTTCCCTCCCTGTGCATTCACATCTGCACCTTTGTCAAGGAGCACCTGAACAATCTTGTTATAGCCATCAGAGGCTGCTGCCTGGAGTGCATTTCCATATTCCCCTCCTTGTGCATTCACATCTGCACCTTTGTCAAGGAGCACCTGAACAATCTTCTCATGGCCTCCAGAGGCTGCTGCCTGGAGTGCATTTCCATATTTCCCCCTCTGTGCATTTGGATCTGCACCTTTGTCAAGGAGCACCTGAACAATCTTGTCATGGCCTCTATAGGCTGCTGCCTGGAGTGCATTTCCATATTCCCCTCCCTGTTCATTCACATCTGCACCTTTGTCAAGGAGCACCCAAATAATCTTGTCAAGGCCTCTATGGGCTGCTGCCTGGAGTGCATTTCCATAAAATCCTCCCTGTGCATTCACATTTGCACCTTTGTCAAGGAGCAGCTTGCATATCTTCTGATGGCCATAATAGGCTGCCACAGTCAGCTCTTGATTATCTGGACATTTTCGAGTCAGTTCTAGGAAATGGCTTGTGGTTTTCACAAGATTTGCTGAGGCTGCAACCCATAGAGGTGATAGAGAAGCAGGCCAAAAGAGAAAATCCCAAGGAGGAGAATGCCATGTATTTCTGTACTCCTGACTGCGATATTTGCAAATCTCTCCTAGAAACCTCACAATCTCATCCTTCAACTGCTCTTCACACCATTGAGCATGTACTAGGCAATACTGGCAATATTGAAAAAGTGCTGCCCCATAGTTCCCATAATAATTCATTTCCATCACACATTTCTCAAATTGCAGATATGTCAACAAGCTCTGTGTGATTTCAAAGTGTGCATCTGGAAATTTTTCAGTTTGGATTCTGTCTAAATAATTCTGGGCAGTAAAGTGGACAAGTCGGACCAGAGAACTGTGTTTTTCCATGATGACCAGACCAGCACAGACAGAAAGAATGATGCCAATATCAGTCATATTGTCATTGTCCAATTCTTTTGAACCTGGTTCAATGGCCAGAGCCACACAAAGTTCCAAGATTGTCAAAGGTCTTTGTGCATTGACAACCCAGGTGAGAGCTGATTGGGCAATTTTTCTATCCCCTGAAGGCTGTGCATCAATTCGGTTCATAGTGTTCTCATAAGTGTGATCTAGATCTTTGGGCAGCTCTTGCAATGCTTGATGAACTTCTTTAACATTAGCTGCTATGCTCAGAGCTTCAATGTGGAGCTTGGCAAGCAAGAACCTGATATCAGAATTGGTCAGATAATTCTTTGCAATAAAACTTTACACTTACATGCCTTCTACCCTGCTGCAGATTTCTGAGGAAATCTCTCCACGTAACTCTGGCTTGCCTGCAATGAGCTTGGATAGGCGAGTAGACGTCTGTATCTGTTTATCAACATATAATTGAATGTCCCCATCATTTGCCTTTATCTCAAGAGTCACAAGATTTGGAAACAGTGTAGTTGGAGCAATATGGGGTCTTGACATGACCAACAGGTTGACAAGTCCCAGATTGGTCAAGGCTTTGGCTAGCCTACCCCACTGTTCCTCTGGGTATTCGTCCACCCCATCAAGGATGATGTAAATCTGCATGAACCCAATGAGGGCAGAGGCCAAAAGTTTCTGCATGTCTTCATATGATGGCCTTGTCTTCTTCTCAATGTTTTGCTCATATAACTGAACTGCAGAACCAAGAGGTTTTCCCAAGATAAGCTGTCTCCAGAGTCCTGCAAGCAGATTGTCCAGGGTTTGTACCTCAGTCTCCTTGTGGTTGAAATAGATGCATGCCACTCCAAGGTCCTTGGTCTTTGCCTGGGCAGTCAGATGTTCCACTACAAAAGAGCTAAGGTTTCTTGGATCAGCAGAAATCAATCAGCAGGATTGACACCCACACAAGAACAGTCTTCCCAGCACCAGCTGAATATTTAGTCAGGCTCAGAAACTAATGGCAAGGTTCAGCTACATACGTATCCCAGAGCACCATAGAACTTGTCCAGGATTTGATTTCCAGCCCTTGAATTTAGGGTCATCAAGCAGCCATTCTCCAGTTCCTTGCTGGCGGGTCTTGGAAATGTCCTGCTGTCGAAGGAAGAAATTGAGTGGAGACAACCATTCAATGATTGTTAGACGTTTTGTATCTATCAAGTGTTCAAACCGTGAATCAATACACAGCCTGAGCCTTTACCTTCCATTTGGTCCCTTTGAGTAAGAAGATCAGGACAAACTCCTAAAAGAAGGACAAAAATGTACCAGATTTCTGCTTCTTTCTGGCCCCCTACCATGATGAATGTTCAGTTCTGAATAGATAGCCAGGGGATGGGGGGGACTTTACCAATATTCAGGTTTTCAATTTTCTTGATGATCAAAGAGGCCCCTTGTCCCATACCCCCGGGACCACCAGTACCTTGTCCGTGGCCATCTCCCCCTGGCCCTCCAGACCCTCCTGGCAGAAATCAATGATGGTATCAATGTCTGACCAATATGAGCACACCCTGGAAATTGATTGTCCCGAAATTGCGAGACATTATTGCTACTATGGATTGTTCGTGCTCCGGAGGCTGTATCTGGACAATGCCATGTCAGACATCAGCAAAGTTTATGCAAAGAGCAGATCTAACGGGCAAAGAAACGGCTAGGAGACTAGAGCGCTGGAGTGGACGTGGAAGCAGAAGCCAAGGGATACTGCTACCGCACGGTGGGAGAAGATCTCAGAAAAATGCCGTAACTTGAGTTCGCACGATGAATTGCCAGGCTGATCGGAGAAAGTGGTACTCAGCACGTTATCGGCGAAGTCAAGCCTCGATTCAGCGCGACGGATTTAAATCTCGGGGGAATAAAGAAAGCCAAGGATCAACACATGCTGGACACTGCCAGTCCCGCCGAAGTCGCCAACCTCTTGCCAACGAAGTGCAGACGCGGTCAAGACGCATCAGTCCTGTCAATCATTGATGTACTTCGAGGACTCGTGACAACACTTCCTGTAGATTGTTCACACCGGCGTCCTTTTTCCCCAACCAGCATGCGCGAGGCGCAGGCGTGGCTCCGATACAGACAATTCGGTATCGAGACGATTTGAAGCTGGATCCGTGGATTTGCGACTGAAGACACCGTGTATATTAATTAATACTTTGACATGAAGTTGACATCGGGGATCGAATCCACCTGGAGATGCCATAGGGACTTCCAACCGGTTTTCTTAAACGTCCCTCCTAGATTCGTCACCGTCCAACACCCATCTGCCTACGTCCGGTTTCATTTTCCCTAGCTCAATTTGGAGTCCACCCGAGCTGATTAGAATTCAGCGTTCAGCTCGACCTCGATACCTTCCACAGATGAGGAACTTTGCGCCATTTTTCCTACAGAACGCGAACGCAAGAACCCGTCACTTACTGCCGGTCCGATCATCCTGCGCTCTTCCTGCTCCACTTCCGTCAATCTCTCGAACGCTGTCGTTGCAGCCGTCGGCGCTGAGCCCTCGCAGACCTATTTGAGCACCGCCGACACTCCCTTCGGCTTGTGATTGCAGGGTCCTTAATCCTTTTGCAGCGCTGCGGCTCGCTGCACCCGCGAGTACGCGCTGCACTGTCGAACGCAGACTCTCACGTTCGTGCAAGGTGTTTACTTGCCGGTCCCGACATACACGGTAATGCTTATTTCGCCTTCTCTTTTGTTCTAGTGCAGACGGGGTCCCCCGAGCGCGAGCGCGCCAGGCTACCACCACCCGTGTCGTCGTCCGCGTCGTTCACTGCGTCGTGCAGTACGAGCAGTCTTTTCAAGCTCCTCGTCCACACCCACATTTCGCCTTGCTCTCCGCGCTCCCCTCGCCGCGCACCAGGCCCGCCCATCACGCACCCGCTCCGACGCGCGTCTATATCTCGCACTTCTGTTCCCGCGGCCGCAGCGGCGTCGACTCTGACACTTGCTGCGACAGCTGCGCCGATGCCGACCGTTGAACCCCTTCCGCACGGGGAAGCCGCCCTCGGTCCTGCACGTCCACATCGTCAGCCCCGCCTGCCATGGGCACATCACCCCACCCGCATCCTTTGATAGCCCCACTTCTGCCGCCTCCAACACTTCTTTCGCATCTGCGTCGAGGCCGCCACCGCCACCGCCGCTGAGGGCCCCATCCGCCTACACTGGCGCCTCTTCGCCATTGGCGTCCTGATTCGCGCCGGGCGACCTCGAGCTCGAGCGATGGATACCGCGCCTCCTGGACCTAGGAACGCGAACGCACCTCCAGCGACAGCCCCGCGCGCAGTAGCAACGGTGTAGGGAGGAAAGAATCTGAGCGTACCCACACCCAGGACCGCGGTTCGGACGGGCGCACCCACACCCAAGAAGGGCGTGCGCCGACGCCCAGCTCTCCCGCGCGCTACGCCGCACGCTCGCAGGCGCGGGCGGAGCGATCGAGGGGGAAGAGGCAAGGGTTGGGGAGCGGCGCGGGGGCGTGGTGGGAGTAGAGGAGGATGGGTGAATGAAGGGGAGAGTGGAGCGGGACCCAAGGCAAGTGAAGACATGAAGGTGGGTGACGCGCCGTATGCGCTGCGCTGCTTGACCCGCCTGTGCCTCGCCCCTGAGGGTACTCTCGCGGGCTGCCTTGGATCCGGACCCGGCGTCGTCTCGTCCTTGGGCTTCTCGCCGAGCTGCGGTGGCGTGCGCCGCGCGTCGGTGGGACGTTCCCGCCTGGGCATTTGCTCGCCGCCGCCCGCCTTCCCCGGCCCGCCTCAAGCGCACACACGCACGAGCTTCAGCGCCAGAGACCCAGCCTCGGCACCCGCGTCCGCATCCCCGCCGCCGTACAAGACCTCACACGGCGCATCATCGTCTGCGTGCGCGCGCATCCCTACCTGCCCGCACCGTGCGTGCGGTGAGCTTCGTGTCGTGGCATGCGATGCATGATGAACGACGGACGTGCGTGCCGAGGGACCACCCCCGTACGTCCGCACGCGCTACAGCGGTGTACAGAATGCTCGGCCCCCGCTGGGCGTGTCTGCCTGGCTTCTTCCCTCCCCCTGCCCGCTGCGCTCACCCGGCATCGGCAGCTGCGTACCCGGACGCCGGGTGCCACACGAGCACGTACGTGCACGAGTCGGAGTATGCGCGATATGCCCCATGGCGCCGGCGTGTCGTATGTGCCTCACGCTTACGTAGCCGCGCGATCCTCACTTGGCAATAACATGTAAGATGATCCAATACTCCAACCGGAATGGTAATGCTTATTGAAGTTTCCTCAGAATTCAACTCGCAAGAGGTGGAAGACCCGAATAATGATAATTCATGTACGCTACCCCATTAACCCAGAAAATACAGTAAGTATGCACCAGGGTATCAAAAATGTGAACGTTTGGTTGAAAGAGAGCGCGAACCAAGGTCGCCTGAGACGTCTATACCCCGGTCCCAACAACGGTGGGAACCCATACCGAATACGCCTCCCCATCGACAGTCGCATGGAGTGTGTCACTGAGGCGGTTGAGGTGTAGGAACGAGGTAGGCGACGTGTAGAACGTGTACCCGTCTGCTGGCGGATGAGACGAATCTAGCTCGAAGTTCGTCGTGACCGAGCCAATAACCGGCACAGCAGTGGTCCCCTTGATCGTGGTAAAAGCCGAAACAGCTGCAGTGCTAAACGGATTCTTGACCTAAGACGAAAGCAAATACATTTGAGCATAATTCGAACAAGTTGATTGCAGAGGGGCTCTTACCGCCGCTACCATGATCAAACCCCCGATGGTGGCGCTGGTGCGCCTCGGGTCGAACAAAAGTACGTCCTGATCAATCACGAAGTTCTTCCCCTGGTTGTCGACGATGAGCGGTGTAGACCCGTCGTTATTGTTCACTTCGAACCAGAAATGTGAAATGGATGTAGCGAGATCGATCGCGGCGTTGAACCGATAGAACTTGAACGTGTTCACGCCCTTGAGGGTAGCGAGTAGCGAGGCGGCTTCGGAGTCGACCTGGAACGACCCGGACGAGCATCCTGCATCGGGGCAGAATTTCCCGGTGCGCTCCTTCCAGAAGAGAGTCACGGTGCGATTGAGTGCGCTGTCGATGATCTAAGGTGCAAATTTTTAAGTGTCTTCCGGTGTGAGGAAAATCAACATACGCGCAACGTCGCCAGAAATGCCAGAGAGCCGCCTTGGGGGAACAGAAAAGTATCCGTGACTTTGAAATCGAGGGGCTCGATGGGTTCTGTGAGCGTTACAGTGCTGGGGACCGTATTGATCATTCGTTCGATTAAATCCCCGCATATCTGGTTGAATGAGTCCGGTGAAGCCAAGCTACGAAGGTGAAGTCGTTTGTGAACGTAGAAAACAAAATAACGATGCGGAGTCTACTTTTGCATCGTGGCATTGTTATCACTGGAGAATATGCGCAAGTCGGAGCGGGTCGTGACATTTGACCCCATGACAAGGACATTTTGCGTACTGCCGTCCAAATATTCCTTTACTCTGGACAATTGTGAGCATCATTATATGGCGAAACGCCAATTGGTCCTCACACTGTGTTGTCGAAGCCAACGGTTGAAGCAAAAGTTTTGACGTCGGTTGGCTCATCTTCCGTCACTATCAAAGGAAAGTCGGCCTTCCGCACACCACCTAAGAGTCAACATAAGAGTAATCGATGTATGGTCTTTGAGCATTCATACCGAGACTGTGACCACAAGCGACTAGACTGATCATTTCCGTTGCGCTGAATCCCTGGCGTCTGAACGACTCGATGTGCGATGCGAGATCTTGCTGGGGCTCAGGCACGGTTTCGGGCCCAGCTTCAGTAGCATCTATTCGCCCGGCTCGGAATGGGATTGCAGGTCCTCCGCAACCAATAACGGCACTGATAGCGCCCATCGCGAGAACATCTGCCACTAAAGAAGAAGCCCGGGTTGAATAATCTGATGGAGGGGCAAAAGGCGGGAAACGAACTTCCGACATGCTCGATCGGGGAGACCAAAAAGTCCTCCAGTGTTCCGCGCATTCCAACACCAATATTCTGGAAATTTCATCAGCATTTCGGTCACACAAACTAAACACGACTGTGGTCCACCTGTGGGCGATCAAGCTCATATGCGATCGAAGCATCCAAACCTCCAGTGCCGGAGTCGATGTCATGAGTAGCCATATCATGATACGCCTGTTCGATTATTAAACGGAATTTTGGTTCAAGATATTCGGACTTACAATGCGAAGCCATTCGGCTGCGATACTCGTGTTGTCTCTTTGGCCACAGCCTAAAGCAAACGTCGACACCGGACTAAAAAAGGGCCTGTAGAGCTGGTCGTCGATGTTGTCGATTAGTGGATCCGGCCAGTTGAATACCGCGGCTCCAATAACGAGGTGGCAAGTGCATGCTAGATGCACGAGGCCGGCCAAAGAGTAACGCATCCGAAGTCAAAGAGGTGGGTATGTCGTATGAGCTGTGTCTGAGTCCCGAACTTTCCGTTCACTTATGTGCAATGCCCTCGCGGTCATTGGAGGCCGCGCTGGTTCTATGCGAGGTCAAGTCTGGCCAGGCACTGCTGCTGCGCACTACTGCGCAACGTGTGAAACCAGCTGAAACGCGAAGATCCTGGCAGCCCTGGTTCAAGTTTGCCGACATTCTCACAACGCCAAACGGTACTCGAGATCTAACATCAGCATTGGAACGATTGGCATGAGCGGCTCACTGCGGCGGACTCGGTTCCCAATAGATTATGCTGCTTTTCCTGGGTACATATGTAATACCGATTTTCAATGAACGTTGAACGAGCACTGATCGCGGGTGACTTTCGGGTTAACTTGCCGTGTCGATGATGCGATTGATCGTATCAATCTCTCGCTTGCACTCGAGTCCAGTAATACACGCGAAGCTATCAAACGGCCTATCGGCACTGTTCGGCACTGGGTGATGCCGATATTCCGTGCTAGTTGAACGGTTTCCGCCGGATTCCACTCGGTGTGTGATCCTGGATGAGAATGCTCACTGATTTCCAGCGGAGCGTACTGGATTCCAGTGAACTTTTGGGAACACTCATCCACTTCCCACTGAATTTCACACCGGGTTGAACTTGGGCTACGTTCGCTCCATTTGACAGCGAACGTTGCATGTCAAATTTGACTTATTCATCGAGAGCCTCCAAGGCGGTTTTCGGTGCGTCTCCTTCCCCTTTGGTATTTGCCGTGAAGAGACCACCGTTCAGACTTCAGAGACAACTTGCTTATAAGCCACTACTGATGCATTACTCTCTAGTCGATTGACCACGACAAAATCAACACAGATAGCATAAACTTATGTTCTCTCGACGAATCACAGTTATTTTCGACAAAGTCCACTGGAATTCAGTGGCCGAGTGGAGACTGAAAGCAACGGGCTTGCTTAGGGTAAAAGGCAAATCACTGCTTTTTCAACATGAATGGAAATATGAGACTAGGGTCTAAGGCCCAGGGGATTCAATAGGGGATTGCAGAATAAAGGTTCTGAGTTCAACTTCTGCCTCAACTTTAGCCCCAACTCGATCTCGACTTGCCTCGAGTTGTGAGAGACCTACTCTACCGTCTGTGTCTCAACTTCACAAGCTGGCTGCTTCCTTTGAGTTTCGCAACCCCTTAGTAATATCCACGGCGGGACGACAGTTGTAAAATCTGTTGTGACGAAGGCGAGACGGAGCTCGCAATATAGACTCAAACTATTCCAGAACTATTCCAGGAAGATAAGATCAGAATGGATTATATTCGCGACATTGAACACGAAATAAGCCGACTCGAACACAGACAACGCCTAGAGTCTCAGCCAAATTCTCCTCGTTAATCAGGCGGTGATGGGGGCGCAGCCGATCGCGACGAGGCCTAGGCGGAGACAAATGGGGTCAGGACAAGGAAAGATGCAGGGAATAAAGGCTCCGAACCGATCTGCTGCTGGGGAGAGTTGCAAGTGACCTTGGTGTTCCCGCTAGAAAACAGATTGAGAAGGGGATACACCGCGGGATAGAATACATACCAGTTGTTTCCGACGACGGTGATGGCCGAGCAGCCCAACCCGATCGGCACGACAGCGTTAACGATGACGCCAATAGCGGCAAGGGCACCGGCAGCATCAGCGCTGTTGGATTGCTGGACGCTGTTGCAGCACAGGGTCGCGGGAGGGGAAGGGTTGGTCGGGCTGGCGACAGCAAGGGTCTGGAACCAAAACAATAGTTAGTACTGTGATGCACACCGGTCGCTGTGGCAAGCTTACAGCGAGCACCGCGGTAACAGCGAGAGAGAGTTTGGGGAACATTTTTGTTTGAAAGAGTGGGCTTGAACTGCAAAAGGAGTGTGTTCGAGTGAAGTATGAGAGAGAACCGGCCACCCTTTTATATCGTTTCTGACCAGCCCTTGCCGCAATTATACGAGACGGCAGAACGAACTTGGATCCGAACTAGCTGGAATTTCAGGGCTGTGACGCCATTTGATACGTTAAACACCACAGAAAAAAAAGAGCCGGGAGACCCTCTGTGGAGCCGATCAGCGTTGGCGTGATGCACGCAACGACACTCACGTTATACTCAGGTTGAACAAAGGGAAAGAACCGTAGGGATGAGTATTCCAGTTGCGCGATGTAAGTGTTCCCGACGTAGAGAAAGTTGCGTCCTGCGTTATTATCTGCGTCTGTGAGCTCCGGGCCAGCTCGGAAGAACAAGGGTTGTAATATAATGCTGCCGAATGGATGCAAATAGCGATGTCAAGAGCGGCGCAGCCATCCGGACTTTCGTGGCATATGCCAGAAGATTCTGACAATGAATATGAAAGAGGGCAGGTTCGACCAGTCGGACCAGCAATTATGTCATGAGCGCGCTTGGCCGAGGAGAGCCAGCCCCACCGGCGCGGGGGAGAACGTAGTAACGCCTGCCGCATTGAAAGATTTCTTGGAATGTTGCAGGGGAGGCGAAAATTATCTGTGGCAGCTTCGATTCGGAATGCCGCCGAGGAGTGGAGCGAGGAAACCGGGTTTACTAGGGCCATTGAGCCTTGAAACCGAAATCGAAGCTCGAGGGTGAACGAGTCGCGGCATGGAAGTGATCGCAGTCATCACCAAAGCTAGACCAAGAGTCAGGGCAGTAGTACCATGAAAGGATGAGGGAGCGAGGTCCACAGACAAGGAGCGGTTCTCGTTTTGCAGAGCTGGAGGCGCAAGTGCATCATATTTCTGTTCCATTAGTTCAATTGGTTCCAAATTGGTTCCGCCTGTTTGTGCTATGAGAATGTTGCCTTGCCCGGAGACAAGCGGCTCAAGACCACCTGGCCAGCTGCCGACTATGTTGGTTCCAGCCCTACGCGTTCGTCTGCTGGAGACGCGGAGGTACTCGGAGCGGATCGGCTTTATTCGGATCACGGACTGTTTATAGGTAGTTGACACGGCGCGTCGTACCTCTCACTTGCTTCCTTCACGGTGCACTTGAGAGGTACGCGTTCCACGCGTAGATATTCATACAAACACTCACTATTACTCTAGTATCGTCCTTACAGAGTGTATCTAGGTAATAGGACTTGCTTCCTTCACGGTGCACTTGAGAGTATCATCCTTACAGAGTGTATCTAGGTCCTAACAGGTTATGGGCATTTAAGCTCGCTGTCTCCACACACCGAGCACAGTTCCTGGACCTCTACGATATATCTTCACCTCGCCGTTTGGAATCCGGTCGATACCCTTCGTCACGAGCACGCGCTGCGCGCCACGAGTATACCGACATCTTGTCATTCGTTCATCGCGACACCCAACATGGCTTCCGCGATACCGTCTTCTTGGTCTTTCAATAACCCTTTCCGTCCGCTGCCCGCGGCCAACCCTTGGACCGGCGTTTCTCAGCCCCCGACCGCGACACCTGCGCCGCCGCCGGCCACGCCCGCCCACCCTACCGTAAACCGTAATAATCGTCACCCGCGTACTCGCCCGTATGTCCAGGGCCGGACCAACAATTTTGGCTACGTCGACGCCTCGTACCTATCGGACTCGGAGGACTCCCAGCCCGACGTTGCGCTTGCCGATTACGCCCCGCCACCGCGTCGCCGCGCGGACCTCCACGAGTCTGCGTCTGGCTACGTAGCGAACCAGGGCCCTTTGCTCAAGCCGTTCAACCTCAATCCGGGCACATGGAAGGAGGAGGACAAGCTCGCGCTGGACAAGGGGAACTACCGCCCGTGGGCGAAGAAAGTGTATGCGAATATCGGCCTTCATTCTGGCGCTACGCGCTGGCTGGACCCGAATGAGCTGTGCCCTTCTTTCGAAATGTACCCGCGTGCCCATCGCACCTGGCAGGACAACGACATCGCCATCCGCTCATTCCTCTCTCTCACCTGCGCTACGTCCGAGCACACTTATTTCGAGCTTTGCACCTCTGCTGCGGATATGTGGGCTGCTATCCGTACTCGCCACACCAAGCGGGGCCCCCTTGACCAGGTCAATAAGCTCCGTTCGGCGATGAGCATTCAATTCGCCGACGATCCCGACACGTGGGCCGCCACCATCGACAGGATCTCGGAACTGAACAAGGCCGTCTGGGCTGGTGAAGCGCCCACCGCCGAGGGCATCCACACCGTTCTTCTCCTCCATGCGTTGTCCCCTTTCCCCGCGTTCGTCGACTCTCTCCTCGCTGTCCCTGAACTCGACCCTGCGTACATCACGGCTCGACTTGGTGCAAAGCAGCAGATGCCCAAGTCGTCGTCGCTCACCGCGCTCGCCGCCACGAGTGCGAAGCCGAATAGCAAGAGATCGAGGGAGCGGGAGCGGGAGCACTGTAATAATCCGACGTGCAAATCGCCTGGGGGACACAGTTTCCCATACTGCATCGCTCCTGGGGGGGGGATGGCTGGGAAGTCGGTGGATGAGGCCATGGCAAAGAAGCGTGCAGATGGTGGGAAGGCGGGCGGACGTATGAAGGTCGGACGCGACAAGGATGGATACGCATGTGTCACCATCGAAGGCACTGAGTTCCGTCTCGCGCCTTCTAACCCTGTCCCTCAGCCTCCTCCGACCGCCCAATTCGCTCACGTCAACGAGTATACCGCCCTCTGCACGGACGACGTCACGGATGCGGCGTACGACCTCGAGACGTTCCATGTTGAGGACGACCTCCATGTTTCTCTTGATTGGGGCGCCTTCACCGTCAACGCCACATCGTCCGAAGACTACGAGCTGTACGCAGACACGGGTGCCAACATCGATATTTCCCCTTGCCGCGAGGACTTCGTCACCTTCACGCCTATTCCACCTCGCCCCATAAAGGGTTTCCAGGGGAGCTCGATTAACGCCGTCGGCACTGGTACGATTATTACCGATAAATTCATCATGCGCCATGCCCTTTTCGTCCCCAATGCGTCTATTCGCTTGATGTCCGTCTCGCACCTCTGCCACGACAACTCGTACGCCTGTCATTTCGATGCCACCACCGCCTGGATTACGGATCTTCCCGGCAACGTAGTCTGCACCGGCTCGTTGCAGCCTACCCGCGGTCTCTACAAGCTCCACTGCTCCCCGTCTCCCAACCCAACTTTCAGCCCTCCTATCGCTGCATCCGCTGTTTCCATCGATCGTCTTCACCGCCGCCTCGGTCATGCGCATCACCAAGCCGTTGCTGACCTTTTCCAACACCAATTGGTCGACGGTATGGAATTAGATCCCTCCTCCAAAGCGACCCCTTGTGACGCTTGTTTTCGCGGTAAACAGGTCGCCGCCGCGATACCTAAACTGCGCGAGGGGGATAAATCTACGGAGGCATTGGAGCTGGTGTTTGTGGACTTATGTGGAGCATTCGACACTCGATCGCGGAGCGGGAATAATTATATCCTGGATATTGTAGACGATGCAACAACGGCTGGGTACTGCATTCCTATCGCGGACAAGGCGTGCGCCCTCGACGCTCTCATGTCGTGGCAGCTGGCTATCGAGACGCGGACGGGCAAGAAAGTGAAGGCCTACAATATCGACAATGGCGAACTCAAGTCCCAAAAATTCACCACTTTCTGCGCCGCCCGGGGGATCGCTATCCGCTACACATCGCCCGAGACGTCCGCTCAGAATGGGAAGGTTGAGCGTTTTCATCTCACCGTCGTTAACAAAGCGCGCGCCATGATGCTTTCGTGCGATGCGCCGCTTTTTCTGTGGGATGAGTTTGTCGTTACAGCTGCGTACTTGCACGCTCGCTGTCCGTCGAAGTCGCAAGGGGGGCGTACACCGTTCGAGGCGATGGAGGGTGTAAAACCCAATATTGCTCACTTGCGGGAGATCGGTTGTCGGGCGTTCGTACTCGTCCGTGGACACAACCCTAAACTCCACGCGCGCTCTGTCGAGTGCGTCCTAATTGGGTACGCCCCGCAGGCAAAGGCCTATCGTTGCTGGCAACGGTCAACCGGAAAAGTTTTTAATTCCATTGATGTCCGTTTCATCGAATCTAATGATACGGTCCGGGTGAAGATGAAGAAGGACTTGCTGGCGGCTCGCCCTCCTGCGTCTTCCCCGCCCGTCGATGACGGCGTCCCCGACGACCAATCCTCCGACGACCCGCGGCTAACTACTTCTGCTCCTCCTCCTCCAGACATCCCTACTGTTCCCGCTCCCCCTCCTGCCCCCGCTCCCATTCCAGACTCTGCGCCTCCTCTCCGCCGCTCTGATCGTCCGCGTCGCATTCCCAATCGACCCGACGCAATGGCCGCCGAGACTGACGCGTTTGAGGATCGAGGCGAACAGGGCATACTGGATGAATGGACGGAGACCATCTCCTCTACTCCCGAGGACGATGACGGTGAGGAATCCGCTGTTATCGCGCAGCTGAACGCATACCTTAGCGAAAACCCCATCGATGTCGAATACCCCGACGACCTCCGCAACTATACCGAGGCAATGGCTGCCCCTGACGCCGACCGATGGATCACCGGGACGCGCGAGGAACTTGACGCGCTCCGCGACAAGGGGGTGTACATCCTCGTTCAACGCTCGGATATCCCACCGGGAAAAACCATCCTCGATCTCAAGCCGGTGTACCATCGCAAGCGGGATATGACTGGGGAGGTTATACGCAATAAGGTGCGATACTGTGTCGTCGGCTGTCGGCAGATCTATGGTCGCGACTACACCGTCACCACATCACCCACCGCCCGCCTCGAGTTGTTCCGTGCCGTCCTACACATCGCCGCTTCGCGTGGATGGGACATCCAGCAGGTTGACATCAAGACAGCGTTTTTGAATGCGTCGCTACCCGAGAACGAGTTCCAATACGCCCGGCAGCCAAAACACTTCGAGGAGAAGGGGAAGGAGTCGTGGGTATGGAAGTTGGTGAAGAGCCTGTACGGTTTGAAGCAAGCAGGGCGGATGTGGAATCGGGAGATGCATGAGTCAATGGTGGCGTGGGGTTTCCGTCGCCTGCTGTGCGAGTGGTGCGTGTATGTGCGAGTTGAGAACGGGGTAACCAACCTCGTTGCCATTCACGTCGACGATATGGTGGCCGCGGCGTCCACTCGAGCTGCGAACGAGTTTTTCAAGACTCAGCTGCGTTCGAAGTGGGACATATCCGACCTGGGAGACGTTCAGTTCTGCCTCGGTATTGGAATCGTCCGCGACCCGGAACGACGCACTATCACGCTATCCCAAACCGCGCTGATCGACCGTCTAGTCACACAGTTCTTCCAGACTGACGCTCACCCCGTCGCGACACCCATGGAAGCCGGTTTGCGCCTCCATCGCCTGTCCTCTGAAATCCCAACTCTGTCTCAGCTCGATGTCGACCGTCTCGCACAAACACCCTACCGATCCCTCGTATGCAGCATGATGTATATCGCCGTCGCCACTCGTCCAGACATCTTGTATGCAGTCGGCCACCTCGCGGGATTCCTAGATTGTTACCACTTCGACCACTGGCGAGCCGCTATCCGCGTCCTCCGTTACCTCAAGGGAACCCGCACACTTGGCCTGGTCCTGGGCGGGGATGCCGATATTGCGCTGAAGGGCTATAGCGACTCCGATTTTGCAAACGACCTCGCCACGAGGAAGTCTGTCATGGGCTACACCTTCTCGCTTGGTTCGGGTGCGATCTCGTGGGCATCACGGAGGCAAAAGGTCGTGACGGTATCATCCACGGAAGCAGAATACATCGCCGCTTCCGAGGCCGCTAAGGAAACTTGCTGGTTACGGATGCTGCTACGCGGTATTACCGTCCCAGTGGAATCTCCGACTCCTCTTCTTGGTGACAACAACGGCGCCCACATCCTCGCATGCGATCCCGCTTTCCACGCAAGGGCTAAGCACATCGACAATCGTTACCATCATCTACGCGACTGTGTGGAAAAGAAGAAGATCTATCTACCTCATGTCTCAACGTCCGACAACGTCGCCGATGTCCTCACGAAAGCCCTTCCCGCACCGGTATTCCTTCGTCACCGCGCTAGCCTGGGCTTGTCTTGAGGGGGTGTACAGCGAGCGTGAGGGGGTGTGTTCTGCAGCCTCCCGCGGCTCAGGCTGAGGGGGTGTGTTGGTTCCAGCCCTACGCGTTCGTCTGCTGGAGACGCGGAGGTACTCGGAGCGGATCGGCTTTATTCGGATCACGGACTGTTTATAGGTAGTTGACATGGCGCGTCGTACCTCTCACTTGCTTCCTTCACGGTGCACTTGAGAGGTACGCGTTCCACGCGTAGATATTCATACAAACACTCACTATTACTCTAGTATCGTCCTTACAGAGTGTATCTAGGTAATAGGACTTGCTTCCTTCACGGTGCACTTGAGAGTATCGTCCTTACAGAGTGTATCTAGGTCCTAACAGACTATTCTTTCGAGCCCGCTGCTCCTGGCACGGTCTGTGCCGCTGTCGACGACGATGGGGCTCCAAGCGCTCCCGCGAGCCTGACACTTTCCCTCGCAACCGGAAGTGTCGGGCCCGGGTCGTTACCCGATTTGTCCCGAATCCCGCAAATCTCAATCGGGCATGTTTGACTCATCAGGCCTGACGTCACCCGCCGTATTTGCTTGCCTTCAAGCCGCGCTGCTCCTCGCATGCGCCCTGGCCCTCCTCGCGCGGCCCGGTTACGCACCCGCTCCGTGGTTCCCTCAAGTCTCACGCCGGCGCACGATTGTACTCGGGTTGTGCTCTATTCGCCACATCGGACTGGATGCGAGCCCATGCTAGAAGATCCCATTCGAGACCCCATTCGACCTCCGGGCTTCCCAGTCGTGGCACTGGAATATCGGGAACCTCGGACACCACCCGACCATTTCTGACGCCTGGTGTAAACCGCAGCGATGGTGATCGATCCGTACCTGCGATAGCACGAGGAGCTACGAACGCATCTGCTCCCACCGTACGAACTCGGGATGTAATCAAGATCGTGTATTGGAATATATATCGTCATCTTACACTCAAGTTGATGAGTGATGAGTTGCACGCGATCTTAAAGCAATACGACATTATTTTCTTTGCAGAAACCGATATGCTCCTCGGCGAAGATGCCGCCGACGTCCCGCGCAGTTTCAAAATAATCTTCCTGCCTCGTAATCCTCGTCTCCAGACCGGGCGGCGGGGCAGCGGCATTGCCGTCCTCATTCGTGAAGATATTGAGTTTGTCAAAACTAATCTCAATTCGCCAGATATCCTGGTTTTGGACTTGGGAACTATGTTGCTCATTGGAGCGTACATTCCTCCTGTCTCCCCAATCTAGCCAGGATGGACCAATGTAGAGCTTATTTACACAGCAACTATGGGAAACGGCTGTGCACTCAAAAGTGCCGAGAAACATCTGGCGGTTTTGACCGATATCAATGGCCCCACCGCTTCAGAACAGGTTCCGGGGATGGCTCTGGAATGGTCGCGAGTTTACGAGGATGACACCTTGGACACATGTAGCCGAGAAATCTTGCGTGAATGTGATACGAATGGCCCTGCATGCTCAACGGAACGTCGCTCGAGGCCGCTTCCCCAGGCTGGTACACATCCTGACAACCCTCGAGCGAATAAAAACTTGACTACGCTTTCGCCTCCCAAAGTTTGCTCCCACTTGTCAAGGAGTTCCACGTCGAGACCCCCGCCGCAAATCCGGAGGACGACTGGGCTGACCACGTAAGGATCTGTCTTACCTTCGATGTCTCAGCTGTCCAGAAGAACAATCCGGAGCCTACCATCCAAGGTAGTGCACGACTAGACCTTTCCAATGCAACGGAAATGGATCGCCTGTATCAAGCGACTCTGGAGTCGCGAGAAAATCCTGGCCAAGCATTACAAACTTTATAGGGTTCGGTTTCGGCGCAGTCACCGTCAATATATGTGTATGTGGGAGGAATCGGTTCGAAATCCTTTGCGGGGATCTTCTTCGGTTCTTCTTCTCCCCGGAACTTCTCCTTTGTTGTCCCTGGACCCGAATTCGGAACTGCAGACCGCGCGCGCATCTTTGCAGTGCACAATACTTTCGTGAACGTAGGCGCCGACAGCCACTCTGGTGATTTTGACACCTCAAAAGCTATCATCCACCAGATATGCTATGCTGCAGCGCGAAATGTGGCGCTCAGATGGTCAGGGCAAAACAGTGATATCTTCAAGGATACAGTGAAGCTGCTGTCCGCCCGACATACTCAAACAACATTTATACCATGTCGAATCGACGGGAAAAAATGAATCTAGAAATGAGGCCTATTTCTTGGCTATCTGTGAAGAAACGTGCGTCTCAAGGCGAGAAAAATTTTGTGGCCGCAGCTGTCGACTTTCCCCCACCACTGGGTCCGGTCGTCCTGTGTACAGACCAAAAGATTCATACAGAACTCCCCGAGACGTCCACGCCTCGCCCTAAAAGCTTGGCTGTTGCGCAATGAGGATAGATTGAGATGCTCTCGGCAGTTCTCTTGTTCCAAGTCGCCAAATCCAACAATTCCTGTCTTATTCGAACGGCAATAGTTTCTCCACATCTTGTATGCTCGGCGTCGAGTGTTTTAAATTTGGCGAAAATACCGAGCTGGAGTACTTACTGTTGACTTACTGCCAACTTGCAGGCCGCCCAAGGCCCCGCCGCCACCCTTACGAGAAAATAATTGCCCTCTCCAGACCTATCCAACTCGTTCTTTGCAATAGTGATTATTGCAAGAGGTGCTTAAACGGGGTCCCTATTGATGCCGTTTGTCGTAGTTGTGGCTCATTTGTTCGCCGCGGTCTCTCGAATAAGCGTCTGTTGGAAATACAAGCTTGAACCACGGCAACTATCTATTGTTTCACATTTTTATTTCAACTACTATTTCACCGTTGCTAGCTGCCCACATTCTTTCCCCCACAACCACATGATATCCGCAGCACTTTAATCCAATTTCCGAGTCCCTTGTTTCATGTTCCTTATTCATGTGATAGTTTGGTACATATAAAAGCCGTAGTACTTGTCGTAGTTTACCTCACTGGTTTGCCTCGCAATTACCTCTTGCTTGCAAACACCCTCCTGAGCCAAATTCTACAGCGTCAACGGTTGTAAGTTTATGTTGGATGGTAGAGCAGCGATGCGAGGAGAGACTTGTTACCGACTCCGTGAGTGGAAAAGCCAATGTTTCAACTCTTTGAGCAGATGAACGGGACATTGGAATATATAATGGGCATCAGCAGCCACAGCTGTACAGATTGAAAACACTACTCCGATACACTGTTTTGAGAGGTAATGGGGGCGCCCTGTGTACCTTCAGCCTACTTGATTAAAACCGTAATACGGACACGAAACTTACTCTCGGGTTTTTCATCTCCACCAGATCATGCAACTCCCTGTCCGAGAATATCTCCCGGGTTATTGTTACAACAGGGGGCTGACTCCTGGTACTACCGTCTCCAGTCCTACCGTGGTTTACTATGATACTCTGGTGGGATGCGATATCCATGGACGTGTAGCCACGGCCACCTAGGATTTGGAACCGAGAATTGAGAACGGCGAAGATGGTATTCCCGTAGAGTTTCGGAAGTAAGGCACCCGCGGTGAAGAAGTAGGTTCTTCCGGGAAAGGCGAAGAACAGTGCCAGATTTGTGAGTGCCACCGCGGCTAGAGTAGAGAAGTGAGTTTTGTCTATTGTGTAGAACAACCATGGAACATACCGGTCAACGATCCAGTCTCAATTGTTAGACGAATCAACTTGACGATCAGCATATGAGTACGGCGAAAACCCGTATCGTTCCTCCAGAGCTTCGATTCGAGTCAGGACTACATAGACGAAGGGACGAAGATGCATCTTACATAGTATGTCACGGAGACAGCAATGATGAAATCGCTTAATGCTGCGCCACCGAGCCACAGCTTCAAGATTTGAATTGACGAGGCCGCTGAGAGTCGACAATGCTACGTACCGCAGAAATGACGGAATTTTTTCGGGTGTGTGGCGGTGGTACAACGCCGACTGGGAATATATATTAGTCCATTAAGGTGGGTTGGACGTTGAACGTTGAGCCCGTACTTTGGCGTGAAAAACTCCCATTTAGGATCCCGCTGACACTACTGAGCAAGGACACCTGGTTCGTGTTAGATATCTAAGGACGAAATGAAGCCCAAAGCACATACGGCCGCGATCAGCACGGGGATACGCAACGAGTTTGACAATAAGTATACGCGGTAGGCGTAAAACGTTTGACCAATGAACGCAACTAAGAGAAAGGGTGAATATCAGGAACAATTGAACCGCCAGTAGCATCCTACCGATGCCACTCATGATTGGGATCGTCAACCAGTCGAAATGGACGCCTCGCAAGGTGTTTGTGTTGCCAAAACCAGCTCCGAAGTTTGTGAATGCATCGTGGGTCATGAGGATCGTTTGTACCACCTCGAGGAGGTAGACGGTGTATACGAGGCACTGAATAGACATGCGGTCATTTGGGAATGCCCGGTAATAGAGATCTGGGGTGTTTGCTTAGTACGGGGTGGAACCACCAAACCAAGCCCTTACACAATTGAATGGTCAGAGTTCCGAAAAGCCCCCAATGGAGCAGATATCCGATGATCTGCGCATCGAAACATCACGCCAAGCATGCCAGGAAAGCCAAGTGAAGCGTACCACTGGGCCCGATCTGGTTGCAATAGGCTCGTTGAGTATTTGGGACTGAGATTGAAACAACAGTCGGAATCTGGGACTTACAATTGCGCAATTTCCGGCCCAAGAGTGAGAGGCACAGCAGGATCCATATTACTGAGGGTGGTTGTGAGCGTGGAGAAAGTGATGCAGAGGACGTTATTTGGGAGGAATTTGAGTCACTCACACAGGAACTAAACTGAGAAGCCATCATGATAGCGGGCCAGTGGAGTGAGAAATCGAGAGAAGCAACTAGGCAGATATAGTCGATTACCGTGATCAACGCAGCGCGCATGAAGAACCCTCGTGTCTCGCATCGGTATCTACCTGTGTTGTCATTAGAGAATGGTCGTCGCTCTGGATTGCGTTTTTTCAGAGAACGAGGGACATGCCTTGTTGCCTCAATTGCACCCATCTCCCCGAGTCACGGCGAGATATCATCCAGGAATAAGACTTGAGGCTATATATGTTCCAGCCGCCGCGCTGCCCCAGAAAAAGTCGGTGTAATATAAGACACGACGGGAGAAGGCAGGAAAACGATTCAAATGAACTTCCAGGATAAGACTCGGGATTCCACGGGAATGAATTGAGGCAGTGTGCATGTCACATATTCGTCAGTCGAGTTGTGTAGAGACGTCGATGCCGACGGCCCAAAAGCTGTTCAGCCAATGCAAGACGATATGTGGCGCGGCGCCCCGTAAAGGCAGTGACTAGGATTAACCACAGGATTGATGAACTGCCCACAGGATTGATGAACGGAATGCATTGGCGACAAGTTTGGTGCACTAAGGACGTTGGCCGAGAGCTATGGACGATGTCATCTCTCAACGTTGGAAATAGCAAAATGGAGCAAGGATGGAGCTCAGCCCACTTAGGACTCGGCTGCGCAGGACTTGCAGTGCATCTCAGTCAAGTCAATCATGATTACCCGGGAATCCCAGAATCGGAAGGTATTTGTGGCAAGGAACTCCCAGAGTGAGCAAAGTTGCGCTGGGCGTCGGAGAGCTGAGAGAAAGCCGGAGGAAGCCGGAGAGCGCTGATTCGTCAGTGATGGTCCGAGTTGCCATCAGTCGGATCGGGTCGTTTCCCACGGTTCAGGTTTCCGGCCTGCGCCAAGGGTAAGTAGCTGTGATATAGATCCTTCACAGCAGTCGAGCCCATGAAGCTGCGGATGCGAAGTCGACAGATTTTTGAATCAAGTACATGGATCGTCTTCATCCTCTACAACTGTACAAAGACTCGGCTGCAGTCTTGGCAGGAGTCGGAGGACCAAATAAGTATGCGCGCCGGCGAATAATTTCAGGTACATTTGGGAAGAATAAAATCGTATTCATGCAGTCATTTTGGATGGCGGGGAAATCCCCCGTTTGCGCACTCTTAATTCGAAAGCAATGTCTTCAGCGAAGGTCCAATCCTCTGCGAGGTATGACAGGTTGGCCACAATGCATTTTGCACTCAACGCCTTGTTCGATTTATTTTCCTTTCTCCACCTTTGGAGCAGTGCGACTCGTTTTCTCTGAGGATTCCGATGAGCCTGGACTGTTTCATAAGCTTATGTCCAAGACAGCCGCCTGCTTTCCATTTAGGGGTTCGGCTTCGTTTCAAAGGCGACAACGTGACGGCGCAGCAGCTTGTAATTAGATCCGATGTGCTGGATGGCCACGTATAAGAAGCACCGGCCAAGCCCCGCTCTGAATCTGACTCGCATTCATCCCCTCCCCAAGGATGACCGCGTTCACGTTCTCCGCCTTTCATGAACTATCGTGCTATCCGGGGATTGTTCTCGGTATTATTATTCTGGGGCTAGGCATCGTCGCCTATACGCTATACGACCTGTTCTTTCATCCGCTCTCTGGGATCCCCGGTCCCATCGGTGCAAGAACAGGTCTTTGGTCGTGGAAGTCAACCAGGGCCGCGAGAAAGGATATGGTATTCCCACCGCACCTCATGCGTGTTCTCTCGTTATTGAAAAGTACAGGGCTGGAAATTACTCGAGCTGCATAATAAATACGGAACGGTCGTGAGGATTGCGCGGAATGAAGCGTCGATTTGCGAGTGAGTTGTATCCATTTTTGTTTGTGAGTTTTTGGTTGAGCTTCTATCGGTAATCCAGTCCAGTTGCAATCAACCAGATATATAGGTATGCATTAATATTTCGGCAGAATCGACGAGGAGTTTATGGGTACTCACGGTGCAATGCAGATTCAAATCGCCGCTCGAAAAGACCAGATTTTACGAGTCCTTGCGTTCGTACTTCTTTTGTTTTATCTTAGTTCGTCGGTTAAGATGCAACAAAGAGGGATTGGATGGACCGATCTCAATTTCGACTGTGGATAACAAAAGACACGCCGAGATGCGGCGTGCGGAGTCCCCCGCCTACGCGACGAAACTCTTCGCCGATTTCGAAGAAAAGATAGATGCGTCCTGCGCCGACCTGACGGAACATCTCGATCGATTTATCGACGCCGGAAAGGGCACAATGGATGTCGGACACGTTCTGCAAATGTTCGCGATAGACGCGGTCGGAGAACTGGCGGTTTGTTGTCGAAGATCCGCCCAAAAGCCCTCCTGCTAACCATTTAGTAGTTGGGGAAGTCGTTCGGGCTCTGCGCCACTGGAAAGGATACCCACAATTGGTTACCGATGCTGGCTCAATTTTTGGAGATCGCATGCTTGGGTACGTTCCATTAGAAGTTGGCTGATGTTCAGCCTAATTTCTTCCTTCTACTCCAGTGGGCACCCAGCCCATCATAGCATCCATTTTCAGACGCGTAGCCCAAATGTGCGTAAGCCCAGATTTCCTGCTCGCCACAGGCTTACTTTCAGCTAGGCTTCCTGAGCCCTCGAATGTCAAAATTCTTACCGGAATCGTCAATAGCCGTATCGACAGCCGGCTCAAAGAGTACAAGACCCAGGAAACAACCTATTACGGCCACCGGGACATGCTGTAAGTTCGACCGGCGTTCCGAGGAAACCGGCCAAATGCTCACATTTTTCCAGTGAGAAGCTCATGGCGGCTCAAAATCCCGACGGTTCGGAGTACAGCCTACAGCAAGTCCGAGCAGCAGTGTAGGTTGATTGTTTCTGTGCAGTGTGTTCATTTACAATTGTGCAGAGGCTCGGTTCTCGGTGCCGGTTCAGGTGAGATACTTAATCGTGCTCGATCGAATGCGTCCCAGGCTGATTGATTGAGTATTGTTCGAAAGACACAACAGCAATAGTGAGCCAACAACCCTACCTCCGAGTCACTGAAGCGGATATTAACCGTGGAACAGATCATGCGCGCAATGATTCGATTCGTGGTCGGAGATGCCGAAATTTACAGGAAAGTGCAGAAGGAAATCGACGATGCAATAAATTGCGGGGGGATTCAATTCCCGTTGTCGTACAACGATGCAGATAAACTCCCGTATTTTCAGGTGCGGACTATGTTTGAATTTACGTGGAGTAATGTCGGACTGAGGTCCACCAGGCATGTTTGAAGGAGACGCTCCGGTTACACCCGCCTGTAAGCCTCATTCGATCAGAAGCCTTTGGGACTCACGAGTCTTGTAGGTTCCGTGGACCCTTTCTCGATCGATTAGCGCAGGGGGAGCGTACATCTCCGGTCGGTTCTTCGCAGAGGGCACAGAGGTATCCATGAGCCCGTTTGTTCTTCACCGATGCAGCGAGGCGTACGGCGACGATGCAGCGGTTTTTCGACCGGAGCGTTGGCTCGAGGCAGACCCAGAGCAGCGCA
Organism: Mycena albidolilacea; assembly: GCA_029282495.1. NCBI lineage: Eukaryota > Fungi > Basidiomycota > Agaricomycetes > Agaricales > Mycenaceae > Mycena > Mycena albidolilacea. Next base: position 268,307 of record JARIHO010000102.1, on the reverse strand, counting down.
AGACGATGGAGCACAACAACCTCGCATTTGGAGCGGGACCCCGGGTGTGTATCGGCAAAACCATCGGTGAGCGAAACCGAATGCGAATCGATACAGCAACTGATGAGGATTAGGCATGTTGGAGATTTCGAAAGTGATGCCGTTTTTATTTTGGAAATATGAGATGGGGTTCACACCGCGTTCGGCGACGTCTCCGCATACACATGAAGTGGGTAGGGCTGTGGACGGTCGCGTGTCGATGGCGGAACCTTATTTCGTCACCAGTCAGTGGGTTGCGCTCCAGAGTGATTTCTGGTGCGATATATCCCGCCGCCGAGTCGCGTAAATGGTCTACTGTATGTCGTGTCGAGTTTGTCCCAGAATGGTATTGAAGACTTGCAGAAGCGTCGGGATGGAGTCCGTTCATCACTGAACAGGAGGCGAAGCCCATGCGAGGAGACCTTGATGATATATCCACGAGAATTGCAACAAGTCGACCCTGAAGATTGCAGCCTGAGAGAACTGAAAATATTGGCTGATTTCAAGCTGTGCCTTCTGAAAGTAGTTTTTACAGGAGCCAGAGGATACTTGAGCGCTGAGACCAAGTCACTGTGAATCTGCGCCAGGAAGGAGTCCAAGTCGCAGGTGGAGGAAAGACAATTGATCGGCATCATGATCATTGATGCCAAAGAGCAGCGCTCCAAGCCGCGGGCCGGTCTCGGCCCGCGACTCTACACGTGTGGCACCCTTGCGGCCTAGCTTTTCTCCTCGATTTTTTCTTTTGAAACGTGGATTTGAGTGCCTTCGATGCTTCTCGGCTTTTCCCACCTGGCCAGTGGACGCGGAGGGCGCACAGAGCTCGAAGAACGTCCGATTGTCTTTTATCCTTCGTACAGAACGTGTTTCGATAACCGCGCTCGAGTTTCGCTTTCTCTCGCTTTCTACCGCTCTTCGAAATAGAGCGCCAACGGTTGCGCCCAATTATCCTCACGACAGCTCAGTGGCAGCTCACGATCGAATCCTACTAGGCTGAGTATCACCGAGGACCGTGTTCGATCTCCGGCTTGTGGTACTGGCCCGATTCTACTCATTGCCCAATTTCCTTCAATCTGTTCCCACTGATGCAGTGATACTACTCGATAATCTGCTCTTGGATTTCTTTCTCCGCGGCCTTCGTCTCTGCCACCATTCAGCGTAGGGCGGCGCACGCACTTTGGGCCGCATGGGCCCGCTCCTGACGCTGGCAGGCGGCTCACATCGAGCTGGCGTGCGGCATCGGTGTGCAATATCGAGGGGCGCGTCTCCTTGGGACGCACAGCACGCTCTGCGCGAACCTGGAGCGTGCGCATTCGACGTATGCGGAAGTGCGATGTGGTGCGCCTCACTGACGCTGGCCATGGCCATGGCGCGGCGCAGCGCAGCGCAGCTCGAGTCGGCGCGTCCATCCCTCCTGATAAGACAGACCACAGCGCGAGCGTCGCGGAGGCTTCTAGACGAACGCCTCGTTGTGCTAGAGGAAAATGAGGTGCAGACGGCAATCTGGTCTTCGGGCCGAAGACATGTACGATCTTGAACATGGGGCGAATGGGCGTGGCGCTTGGCCTCGCGCTTCGCGATTGCCCAGCGCGCTTTGACTTGTCGTGCGGCGCATGTCGAGTTGTCGTGGCGGGAGCCGGACGAGATTAGACAGCGTAGAAGAGGAACGGTAACAAGGAGCGTGCAATCCTGTGGCTCTGGCACGTCAGAGATGACAAGAGCCTGGCGTCGTATAACGAGATATTCCGGAAAAGAACCTCATGTGCTGGCGTGGAGGGCCATGAAGGAATCAAGTGGTGGTGAGTCCATTTGGGGTAGTGAGACTTCGCCCTCCTCACACACGTCAAGATAGGAACATATCTTTATAGTCCAGCTTTTCCGTGTCACTTGAAAATGATTAAATACCATCGGCGGCTTCAATCCAACAACGTGAACCTGTGTTCATTAGGCTGATATGAGAGAAGAGGCGTAGACAAGACGAACTCGGTTGGATTTCTCCGCGCCGCTTCTTTTCGACAAACGCTTCCGCGCGGACCCAAAAGTCGATTCCTCCCCTCGTTCCGGCAACCAGTCACCCTCCAAATTCTCCAATCCAATGTCCACGTAAACAAGGCGGACATCGTCGACGTAGTGCAAGAATTCTATCATTTTCTGCTGCGGGTTGAGAATTAGAACTCGAAGTGGCTTGCAAGCCACAAGAATATCCTGTTCCACCACCGGGCGTGCGGCGAACAATTCAGGATTGATAATCGCAAAATGCGTGAGAACAGGGAGTTGGCTGAGAAACCGAGGTAAATGACCCATGTCGACTGGTGAAATCGGGTCGTCTCCCAAGATGAATAGATGTGAGAGAGAGTTGAGCATCGGCTGGCGTGGATGCACGGTGTCAATGAAAAGGAACGGCCAATCGAAACCGAGGCGCCTCAGTTTCATGGCGGCAAGGATAGGAAGCAGCGACCCCGAAAACCCCATGCCCTCACACAAGACAAGGTCCTGGATCCCGCTACAGGCAGCTAAAGATTTCCGTAGGTTTTTTGGATCAACAAGTCCCCGGGAAAAGAAGAAATTTTCGACGTGGTGCTGGAAGAATGAGGCCGTCTTTGAATTCGACTGGGTTGCCTGCCAGAACCCATAGACGGGGAAGGACCATCCAGCACCATGGGATGTTACAGTTCTGTATCTTATTCCGTCGGTCCTGCCAGAGCCTTAGAAGATCGTGCCGGTGAGGCAGGCACATTCTTACCACTCGTACACGCGACGGCAGACTAGAACAAGGTTGAATATTGTTTCTTGATGGAAAAAAGCGGCCATTTCGAAGATTCTCGCTCCAGTTCAGCAGGAAAGAACGGCGAGGGGTCCGAGTTTATCGCAGCAGGACGCAAAATGCGTGTCATCGCCGGCATAGAAGTAAATCTGTTCGCGACAGACTAGGTTCCGGTACAGTGTCAGGAGTAGAACTATTAGCTTTGAAACCGGTGGGGTGGTTTCGAGGGTCGAAATCAAAAGATGGAACCCAAGTCACTAACCAACTGTTCCCGGATATTTTTCCGCGGAGGGTTGGTCTTGATATGGGGGCAGTACGATGCGCTGGCGAAACGACGAGGCGTCACACGCGGGATGAAGCATGCCGTTGTTAGTAAAGTGACTGTGGTCAACAAACCTGTAGGATAAGTTGACAACTTGACAAGCGAGGACCTTCGAACAGTGGCTACAATATCTTTTACGATTCAACGGCGGCTGAATTTTCAGACGCGTCTTAAGTTTCTGTGTTTCTCGCTTTCGATCTCGACTTGAGCAAGGCTACGACACCGGTTGATCATGACTTCAGCACAAGTGGTAGCAAGTTGAGCTGTCGAAGTAGTCCCGGACAGCATCAGCTCCTACTACTATCCTCCAAAGTTATCGGACCACGCTCCGTCCGTCTGTCTCTGTTGAATATAGGTATCCCATTGCTGAATATTTCTGTATTTCCTAGTCAGCTTGAATGAGATGAATAAATACTGCGCTACGCACTTGGGCATGGTCATCCACATCGAGAAGAGCTCATCGTCGAGGGCAGTATCCATCGCATCAACGGTGTCTCCGGCGGACAGCAACTCGTCGAAAGACATTTCGGACGCGGGGACCACCGGTTGATCAGCGAGAAGTAAGGAGGAAAGTGTAGTATTCCAGAATTCAAGCGACTGCTCAAATTGGGGATAAAGCTCAGTCAGAGGAGGTCCGGGGGCGTCCGTGATGGCACTCGTTTCCTCGCGCGCGGCAGAATCGGTTTCGTTCATGGGATGTTTCGGAAAAGGACCGTCGAAAGACCAGATTTCTCCAAGAATTTCCCAGAGGCGGCCGACGGGCTGGAACCTTGACCCGAAATGGAGCCAACTCGCACCAGAAAAATGGAATGAATGCTTACCTGGATTCTCCAAACTTGAGAAAATCCATGGCAGTTGCGACTTGAACTAGATCCTTGTTCTTATCGTGCGAGAGCCCGGCCCGTTTGGTTTTCAGCGTATATAGAACGAGAATGAGTCCCGAGACGAACACTGCGTTCTGTTTGGGGAAGATATGAGTCAGTGTCGAGGCAACAAAGTGGCCCACATGCAGTGAGAGTGGGTAAAGGCACACGTTGTCGCTTCCTGAGCCAAATATCCGCGGTGTGGATGATCGTGCGCGCCGCGCTGGCGCAGATTGAGAGCGAAACAGCCACCTTGTGTATGTATTGCCGATGAATCTAAAGAAATTATTAATATTGGCCGAGCCACTGGCAAAAGTGAAGCACTCACTACTATCAGGACATAATTGTAGGTGATGTGCAGTTCCGCGGATTGATCAAAGAACGCGCCATCGGGCGGATTTTCCGGATCCCAACGAACTGAAACGACCGGAATCAGGAATCTAATCATCGAGAGGCATCGGGAGCGACGTACGGTGGGGTGGGATGGAATCCGAGTAGTCGTTCATTGACGAGTCCAGATCAGCGACGGCACGCTGCTCCCACTCCGGGCCATCCCTGCTCAGCCGCAGCTTCGCCTTTGTCGACCCGTACACTCGACGGAATACATCTTCGATGATCTGATTTTCATATCAGATACTTAGAAAACTCGGCAATAACGTTCGGAAAATTACCTCACAAAGCCGGGAGCGGCAGACAAAGTACGAGAGCTGGGAAAGTTTTCCTAGCGGCTGCACAAACCCCCTGGACCAATATTCATCGTCTACCTCAAGGGGCATTTCAACGTCATAACTAGTCGGGAGGTGAAATGCAGAAAACAATAAAGGCGGGAATATGCGTACTCTTCCGCGTGCAAGCTCATTGGACGTCCGGTGAAAAGGCAGACCATTCGTTCCAATGCAATGAAGGACCTGCGCAGTATTTCGTAAATGCAAGGGAATGTATGATAATATCAAGTGTATACCAGAATGCTCGCTTCCACAGCTCCTTTTCCGCCCCCGATGGCTGGCCTTCGGGCCGACGTCGATGAACACCCCGCTGGAAGAGACAGCGAATACCAACACCCTGGGTAACATTATTCAGACATCCACTGCGACATGTCCGGCTCACGAGGTAAAGCCAGGCAACTTGAGGCACGGATGTTCCGATCACAAACAGAGTCATGAGCTGGAAATGAAACAATGAGTGTCGCGGAATAGGTTATAGATGTGGACATACACCATACATCTGAACCTCATGGATTGTCGGTTCAAACCAGTATCGTCGTATCCTGACTTGCTTGGCAAACTTCCAGCCAGACGAAAGCGATGTATCGCTGTCCACAAAGACACGCGGGTCATCCGAGTACTGGTAAAGATATTTGGCATTGGAGAAGCGGAATACGGCTGGAGCTTACCCACGACGCAATGGCTAATACAGCGAGGAACAGACCCCTTCGGAGAAGTGAACGACTAGCCAGGATTATGGCGGGTAAACACACGGACCCGAATTCCATGTCGACCAAGTGCAAGCCTTCTGCCACAGACCGCTCGAACGACGGCCGGTGCAAGATGGGAAGTGTCGGGTGCACATTGGTGAAGTAAAGGTCAAGAAGACAAGTTATCAAGTCGGCGCTGGGATAGACGTAGCTTGGCCGGTCGGAGTCGTATGATTCCTTTTCCCACTGGAAAAGCATATATTCGGTAAGAGGGCATGTAAGTTTGAGCTGCAACAACTTGCCGGTAGTACATCCCAAAATACGGGGCGCCGCCAATGTGTCGATGGTCTTCCTATGTACTTTTCCTTTATCTGGTGATCAGCGGCGTCAGCAGCAGGCACATCTACCCAATTTTTATTCACCCACAGTGATAGCATTATCGGCGAGCGCGTAGCCGCTCGCCGAACCGAAGTATTTCGTTTTCAGCGAATCCATGGACAGCAGATTGAAACGGGCAGCCATCTCTTCACCGGTCAAGTCTTGCTCGTCAGAGAGTTCACTGGGCGTGTTATCACGCTGGGGAGAGTCGTAGGGGAATACGGAGACATCCTGAGTTCCAGACGGCCTGTCTTCTAGCGGCCGAGGCTGCAATGGCTGCGTGCAGAGGGAACACACAGAAATAGACCGCAATTGAGCCTTTAAAGACGCATTTTCCTTCTTCAGTTTTTCTATGGTTCTTGAAGAACGTCAACGCTGAAGCGAGACAGGGTGAATATCAGAGCACGCCTACATATTCTTCGTATTTTTCGGGCCTCGCTTCTGAGAGGGTTCCGCATAGGTGCATTCCGAACCAAAAGCCAAGCAATTTGAGCAGCAGCCATTCGGCATATCAGGACCATCGCCTGAACTAAAGTCAATCTCACTGCAATATGACGCTTCAGGTCTTACATCGATCTGTGCGCGAAGTCAGTTAGCAGCTTGGATGTGGCACTGAGGACGCGGACCGACTCTTTCTTTGGCGACACAAGTCACAGGATCTTGTTTGTTTTCGCAGCTTCACTCGAGGCCCAGGGCCCTGTGAACTGGGCTCGGCCACAGATTGAGGCTGTTCGGAGGCCATCGTTGGGTTCTTCGACGCGTCTTTTCGCGTTTGTTGCCTTCAAGCACTTGGATTACTAGAGGCGTACAGCGGCCCGCTTCAAGTTGCTTGATTTTGGGTTGATGGTCGATGACAAGTTGACAACGTGGTAACCAGGTGGTAAAGACCGTCACTGCCGTCACGCTGTTCTTTGCAAACCACCACCTTGTCGCCAACGTCGAATAATGTCCCAGCCACGGTAGGCCGCCACGCTCCTCCAATGCGCTTTTACTAATGTATTTGCAGCTCACTAGAATTGCCGACCATTCCTCTGGAGATTCAATTTTTCATTCTAGACCAGATCACTGGGACATTTGGGAACGTGGCGCCCGAGGTCGTAAAAAAGGAACTCGGCCGCTTGGCCCTCATCTGTTCAGCATGGACAGCACATATACGATCCCTTCTGTTTCGACGTGTGTATATCGCAGATTCGAATGTCGTGGCTGGCCGCTTTCTCTCTCTCCTACGCAGGAATAATCATCTCAGACATTACACAACCATCCTTGCCATGCAGTCAGCTGCGGCACTCGAATTTCCGGATCTCCCGAACTTCCTCCCGAACCTGCGCACCGTAATCATCTCCAGCAGCGTCTTTGAACCTATCGAAGGATCGGTTCGACCATGGGTCGGGGTTACACATCTTGAGATGAAGTTTTGTATGCTGTCGACCGCAGAGGACCTATGGCGGCTCCTTTGTATTTTTCCCGCCTTGGAGCATCTTCATCTTTCCGGGTGGCTGGTGATGGATCCCGACGCTCCCATAGTCATTGCGGCTAACGCGCCGGCTATACATCTGAAGGAGCTCGTGCTCCTGTCCTCGCGACACCATTCTCCCCATCCTGCTGTCGCCCAGCTCGCTCTGCACGATCTCACCGTCGATCGCCTTTCCGTTACGCTTCTGGCCGTGGAGGACTGGGATGCGTCGGCATGCAATTCGTTGCTGTGCAAGATTGGGCCCACGCTGCAGGAGTTGGGCCCACGCTGCAGGAGTTGGGCCCACGCTGCAGGAGTTGGAACTCGTCGTGGATCTGCCAGAAAAGCGGATCCCCAGTCAGTGCTGCGCTCATTCTGTTTATCACATTTTCTCAACTTTGTCAATTGTAGAAGTTGGGATATGCATCAGGCCCTGTACGGCACTCCGCAGCCTCACGCTCGGCCTATGTTCTATTGCGAGCAGCGCACAAACAATGCGCGGCGGCAACCTCATCATCTCCATTCTGAACCAGATCTCCGCGCCCACGCTGACCGCTTGACATTCAATGTCAATGTGTCCTCCGAGTCGCTTACAGCCCCGCTTCGCGAGCTTCCCTGGGACAAGATCGACGACAGCATTCTCGGTCGCCTTGGCCCTCACCTCAAGCGTGTCGTAGTTAGGAACCGGAACCTGCCTGCGGACGGGCCTGATTTGTGGTTTGACGAGTTTGCTGGGTTTTGAAGGAACGGCTGGTTGGGCTCGAACGGGGTCATCTGCTACGGTTCGAACGTGGTGGTATTTAATTTTTGTGTTGTACTTTACCAGGAAGGAAACATTGAATATTATCCGAGACTGGCAGAATGATTGTGTGTCCGAGACGGAAGTAGCGGAGCGGAGGTGAGAGTAAATGGTTCATGCTGAGACTGGCTAGTTGGCATCAGTGCATGGCGAGTGACAAGCCTTTGTGCATCATGGAGATCACCATGATAAATCTGAAACCCAAGTGGTGAGGACAAAAAGGAGGAGAGCGGTTGGCTCCCAGTATTTTCCTTTGCACCCAAACAATTGTTTGGACTCTTATCTTGAGGTGTAGTACCTTGCAAGAAGCCTCTCCTCCCAAGGACATGCTTGCTGGAGTTTGAAATTCTGTTCTATGCAAACGGGTCATAGTTGACAACTGGTTAGGACACACCCGACAGTGCAATAACAATATACATAAAAGCCTTCCTGGATTAAGGATGACAGTTCTAAATCACCTCTGAAATGCGGTGAGCAGACCGAGGTTCAAACCCCCCCAAAGGCTTGATTTGGATGGTGAGAATCTTTTGTTTCTGAATAGGTCTCTCTTTGTGTGCTCTATATGTGCACTTATCCGAAGGGAAGTCCAAAACCCTGTGGATAAGGCAGGATAAATTACTAAAACCTCCTGACTTGGAATGCATATAACTTGACTGAACTTTTTCTCTTCTGTTGCTTTGGGATACAATTATTTGAGGTTTAAGCTATACTTTACACATTCTGTACACACAGGTGCATTTCCTCAGTTGTTTGAAGTCAGAGGATATAAGCGCGGAGCATGTCCAATCATGTTGAACTCAACCACGTGAGCAGGTAAAAGTTGACATTCAGTTTTCCAAAGCCAAATAGTCGGAAAAATGCCAGGCAGCATGCAACGGCATGGCGAGGCATGGGACCTTTGGACGGCTTGGAAGTGCTTCAAATGCGTGATAGAGGGAGTTTGAAGCAGTTCCATACTGTTTAAAGCTGCGATGAGAGTTCCAAGGCATTCCATGCCGTCTGAAGCTGCTGAGGGCAGATGCAGTTGATTTCCCCACCAACCTTCACCTCCAATATCCCCTGCACCCATCAGGAGCCAGCAACGGTAGGAGATATGAGCCGCCGCCGTTGAATATTGAAATCCTCATTGCGAATGACCACGGACACAAAACTTGGATGAAGCCCAACTGGGGTAAATAACAGGTATATTTTAGCCATATGAGGTTGTGCACTCTCCGGCGCAACTGTCACTTGGTTCCCAGTGGACGCAGTGTGACAGGGGTGTGCTGGGAGAGGTGTTGCTGTTGGAACTGGTAGAGACACGTGGTGTGCCATCACGTCACATGCCAGCATGGTCGCCATCAGTGAGCTGCTTAGGAGGGGCATCTCGGGAATGCTGTCATCATACAGGCAGTGAGGATGTTTCAGGAGAGGTGTGGATGAGGGGGATTCTGCAGGTCTGCTTCGTTCTTAAACAAGAGGTCAGTGCGTTGTTACAAAAAGATAATTCTAAATGCACTGCGACCCACCAAAACATGGAGGTTGTGTTATAATCCAACTGTAGGCCTTCGAATAGGTTGGCCATATATCAAAGTATTCAATATTCAAGAGAGTAGGCACGTCCTGGGGCGTGTCGTGATGAAGGAGAGTCAGCTGGTGATGATGATTGGGCATTGTCATACCGGCGAGCTTCCCGCTTGGGTTCAGAGTTGGAAACATGGGTAGTATTGGAGGATGTGCGGTGAGTAATAGGCATTGGGAGAGTGGCAAAGGTGTGAAGACAGATGGCAGCATTTCTGCAGTGAGGTGGAGTAAAGTTGTGTCATTACCAACTCATTGATGTGGAGTGTGTATATCAACCGCCACTTCATGACACTGTGACTCCAGCTCTCTTCCTTCCCTCCCACCACCATCCTCAACCACCGCTTCCCTCACTTCAAGGTATGTGCTCAAAAATGTGTTCTGATGTTCAGTGATTTAATCTACTTCAAGGTTTTCTTAGCTTCAGCGGCTTTCCAAGTACATGCACAACTCTCACTGATCATACAGTTCTGACGAAGTACCCCCAGACATCTTCAATGGCAAGGTGTGTTTCTACGTACTCTATTCAACCCTCTTGCTGACCTCAACTTGTTTATATAGGCCTTGTACCTAGCTTGGTATGTCATGACCACTTGCCATTCGCACTCATGTGCGTATTGGCATTATTAGTTGGCCATCAGAGGGGATTGTGTCTTGATGGTTTGCTCAATGCGGATTTATCGCTGTTCTTCATGTGCCAACTGGGTGTCCAATTTGCGAGGGGATTGGGGCACTGCATTTGCTGGCCGGGTAGGCGAGTTGGAACCTCACAAAAGCAGTCAAAAGGTTCCGAAGCATTGTTGGACCATGGCAGTGCTTGGAGCTTGTGCCATGGCATGGACCTGCATGGTTGATACCAAGCTGTGCATTCAAAGCCAGCCCGAGGCATGAGACCATGCCATGGCTTCAAACGAGTTCAACACCAATTAAAGCTGACTGGGATTTTTCTGACAAGACTGAGGTTGGGATGTGTACCTTTACTTCCTGCCTTGAGTGTAGGAGTTTTGTGGTATGGTGGAGAACCCAGGTAACAAACAGCCAACAGCAGAGGAATATTTGAGCCTATAGAGTACACAGGTGGTGGTGATGGCACAAAGGCAAACAGATAAAGTATGGTGACATGCGTACACTACTATTTGGGATTTGATGCCATAAGCTCTGTAAGCTTGCTCACACAATTACCATTCTCCACATTGAGTAGAGGACTAAGAGGATTTTCAATGGATTGACTGCAATTTTGGCAGGAAAAAGCAGTGTTGTAGTAGTCTGATAGTAAACAGGGGGCACTTGTTGGCAGACTGTCAAATTATGTAAAGCATGGCTGTGCTGATTCGCGTTCTTTTCCTCATACTGCATGCAATGCAGCTGGAATATATCTTGAAATGTTTGTAAGGGTTCCTAAACAGGAATGGATTATATCATACAGTGTTACAAGAACAAGCTCCGGGTCGAACTCTGGCGAAGCAGAAGGGTTCGGAGGTCCGTTTGGTATGAGGCTCGTAAATGAAGTGGAATAAAAGTCTATGAGAGGTACAGAATATCTACGACTAGGCTACGACTATATACTGTTCGTTGTATCTAATCATTGTAACTATCGTCAAGTTCAACCGTGAGCTATACCTTCCTAATAAGTAATCGTGGGACTATGCTATGATCCGAGCATAAGGCTTCGGCGTGGTAAACGACCGTTAGTACTGCTGTACTACTATATATAAACCAAATGAAGTGTACGTGCATTGCTTCCATCTTGTTAGGCGTGTGTTCCGTCCCAGAACATGCCATAGTTCGCAAGGTTATTAGTAACCACCACATGCATACCTTGTGGCTTTATAAATATAACTGTTCATGCGTATAGCATGTGTTCTAACTCGATCGTACCAACCGATCTTTTAACCCGAGTCTTTGGTGGCTTCTTCGATCGTTCCTATAATTATATCCTTCTATGCATGTGGCATAGGTTCGTCCGTCGATCATTGTATTTGATCGTTCCGTTCCCAGTTATACTCGTGTTGAGTTATAATAATATCTTCTCATGCGTGTCCTGCATGTGTTCTTCGTCGAGTGTTGTAAGGACTCCTCCTGGTACCGTGGAACCGAGTGTATGTCCTCATGGCGTTCCATATGTCTTCCACATATGCGTAGGTATATGTTCTCCAGCCTTCGTCTGTCGTGACTCATGTCTGAGTTCGTACTGGCAATCGAAAGCCTTGATCCGTGAATGCGTCTGTACTCGTGTTATCCTATTGGTACGCTTCCTTCTATATATATCTTCTAAGCATCTGTCGTCTTGATGCTTCTTCGATCGTGTGACTTAACACCTTGATCGGTAATCGTGTGAGGTCTTGGCTTCCGCCTTATCCTCATGGTCTTCTGTCGTTTAGCTTACAGCAGTGTCGTTCTGCATCCTGTTGTTCTTGCGTGATCCGAGATCTTGTCTGGGCTTCGTATGCGTCTAGCCCTTCTCTTGATCCGTTGTCTAGGATCCTATCCTGATCTCTTGATCTAGGGTTTATCAACGTTCTTGATAACGTTTCCACTATCTTATCTGTATGTGCTTGTTGTGCTGCACTCTCAGATTGGCGTTGGAACGATAAGATTTGCATCGAATCGTGACATACAGCAACAATTAAGCATTTCACCTGGCCAATATCTCAAAGCAGCATCAACCCACAAATTGCTTATATAAAACCATATTCACAAACTCATTCAATATCACCACTCCAGCTCCACCTCTCTCTTAAGTCTAAAGATATTTTCAATTCATTGAAAGGCATTCTATGTGCTCAAATATTCTCAGAATTATAGCTCAGGAAGGCATCCCAGAACAAGGCTGCAAAAAATTGATCAGTCAGCCAACAAGATGATCGTGTTTACTAACAGACCATATACAGATACATCTTGATTGTCATCTGTATATTGGTTCTGTAACAGAGACTAGTGTTGTAGAGTCACCGACTAAAAATGACTAGTCAATTTTGACAGCCAGTGACCAGCCAGCGACTAGTCGTCAGGCCACATGACTGACCTGACTACGGTGCCTTACAAATTGCCTTACAAACCGCCATAGCTGAGCAGCTTTTCCCACATCTGCCACATGGCACGTATTGGATCTGTGTGTCCGTCTGCCTTGACATTCAGGTCATGAAGTTGGGTCACTCCAGTGACATGACTGACCTGAATTCCGTGGCCTTGCAACTAGTCGCTGACTAGTCAGTGATGCACAACACTGGAAGGGTGTCGGCCAGACAATCAACACTAAGGAAGAATTACACCGACGTCAACAAGACCACGGTATGATTTGACGACGAGTGGCGAGAGCACGCGAGTACGACAACGAACAGGGTAAGGACAAGGAACAACTACTGTATGTAATCGCCCAATCGGTCTGTAAACCGGGGCCCGGTTTACACCCTCCCCATCTCTAAAAAACTGTATCGTCCAAGAAATAAGTATGAAGTACCAATAATGTCCCAACCTTCGAAATCCGGAAAACACTAGACACTTCCATGACGGAACTGCAACTCCTCACAGGGTGAAACCAGTATGTTGATGGGGTCATGACAAGAACCACACAAGGGAGATTGGAGAGGTGGTCAGAATGAAGAAGCAATATTAAAGGCGAGGGAGTAGAGTGGTGACCAAGAAAATCAAATATTGCAGGTGGACAGGTTGCTTTCGTTAGTACCGTATGACCACTCGTCCTCCTCGGGGTTGTACGCCGGCATCATGACAGCCACAGCCTTGTACCATTCCTCGTAGGTTGACGAGAACCCAACCGGTCCAACGGCCGCAATGGCCGCTGGTGATGCGCAAGATGGAATCCTGTGTGCAGCATCGCCTGGGCAGGAGTCGCTCCGGTGCTTGACCCAACCAGGGCTCTGAGGCATCTTTCTGCAATGATAACAGCCCCCAGCTGCACAGAGCGCCTCCTTTTCGGCGTGCGTCAGTGGAATGAACCCAGAGGACGATGCCGACAAGGGAGGGGTTGGGAGCGAAGATGACGATGCAGCAGGGACAGAGGGGATGGTGAGCTGCGAAGGGGCTAAGGGCGCACGAGGTACTCTGATAGCACCTTCAGCAAGCATGCTATCCCAGGTCGAGGACATTGTAGCGATGAGCGTGTCGACCTTCATTGTTGTGAACGGGAGAGACTGCTGTCCAGAGACATGCAGGCGGAGAACAGGGTGAGACAAGAAGAGGAGATGGTTCCTCAGGACAGCGTCGGAGATCACCCAGCTTTGACCGGCACTGGCGAGGGCGTTACGAGCGTTCTACAGTGCCTTGGTGAACTCGAGAAAGGTAGACAACCCTTGCTGAATGGAATAGAAGGCGGCCAGGGCCAGCATTCGCCAATTCTAAGGGACGAACCGATCTTTAACCTCCTGTGCAAACTCTGCCCAAGACTCCAACTTCTTCAGCTTGTTACGGTTCTCATTCCACCACGTTGCAGCAGTACTTTCCTCCATTTTCAGGCCGGCAAGTGTTATGAGTGTGTGCGCTGCGATCAATTTATCTGGATTCATCGCCTGCCAGCTCTCGAAGGTGTCCTCGCAGCAGCCAAGCCAGCCATGGATGACGGTCAGCTCAACTCCTCACTGAGCTTGGGGTACTCGAGCTTTGACATAGCAGAAGACGACGGGGCACGAGCTTTGGGATGGGGTGGCGATGTGGCAGGTGCTTTGGGGAGGGGAGACAACGTGGCAGGTGCTTTGGGATGAGGCAGGAGGTGTGGCGGTGGGTCACAGGTGACAGACGACTCGGATAAGGGTGTCAGAGGTGAGGGAGGCGGCGATGACATGGCTGTGTCGACAGGATCGGAGGACACAGTACGAGGACGGCGAGGTGTTGGGACGAATGGAGGATGAAGGGTAATACCTCTAGAAGTGACGGTAGTGCAGGTGTTCGCACAAGGGACGTTGTCCGCCAGGTTGAGTGAGTGAGAGATGCGAGATCCGTGGTGGTAGGTGAAAAAAAAAGTGGAAGGGTGTCAGCCGGACACTCAACACTAAGGAAGAATCACACCGACGTCAACAAGACCACGGTATGATTTGACGACGAGCGGCGAGAGCACACAAGTACAACGACGAACAGGGTAAGGACAAGGAACAACTACTGTATGTAATCGCCCGATCAGTCCGTAAACCGGGGCCGGGTTTACAAACACTGGGAAAAAGAGACAGTGGGCCACAGTTCCTCTGGAGGGCATACCTACTAGTAGTTGCCTAGTCACTTTTTCTTCTCCTTGTACACAAACACAATTATTTAACACATCTATTCTGCAGAGAACAGAGCAGCGAGTCCTTGTGTTGCAATATTAGGATGTTCATGAGGAAGTGGAGGTTCAAATCCTCCTGAGGGAGGGTGTTGTTGAGAACAAATTATTTTCTTCCCTGTCCGCAAACACAATTTTTCCACTGGGCACACCTACCCCACACAGAACAGTGTGTAACAAGCCCTCGCAGACCGTGGTCGATCACCTCAACAGCTTCACCTGCTGTTTATCGAAACTCAATTGAGGACTGGAGCCTTGGTTCAAACTTTTCTTTTTTGGCCTTCTACTCAAAACACGATAATTCCACTGGGCACACCTACCCTGCACACAACAGAAGGAAGCAAGCCCTCGTGGATCATGGTAGATCACCTCATGCCTTTGTGGAAACAGAGTGTAATTCCTGAGGAGGTAGAGGTTCAAATCCTCCCGAGGACATGGGGCCTTCCACACCTTCTTTTTTTGGCCTTCTATGTACATACTCAAAACACAATTATTCCGCTGGGCACACCTGGCCTGCACAGAACAGTGGGTAACAAGTCCTTGTGGATCGTGGTTGATTGCCTCGACAGCTTCACCTACTGTAATTGAAACTCTATTGAGGATGTGTCGGAAAAATGCTGTTTGGGTTGCAACGGCATGAGCCGGATTATGGGCTAATGAGGTATTGTGATGGCTCACAAGCCATTTGCGGGGCAGATTACGAGTCATTACGAGCTGTTGTAAGGTGCATGAGGGGATTTTGGGCATACAAGGCCATATATCTTATTGCAACCATGGTCTCTCGGGAGTGTTGTTGTGAGCGGCGGATAACAATATATTCAATCGAATCTATTTACACGTAAAAAAATGTCGCTGTCAATACGGCAGAGTCGATCATGGTCAAGGATTTTGCCGCGGAAATCCAGACCTCAGCATTGGCATGTTTTGGTGGGAACCGTAGTGGGATTCGTTTTTACTTTGCGTCCATATCCGCGTCTGGGAGGCATGGCCCGGAGTTATAGGACGAAGAAGAAGAGAGCGGGAAGCTTGTCCATCAATATTTGATTGAAGCTGGGCAATGCTGTGCGTAATGATCGCTGCTCCACACCACTCCACAAACTCCACTGGAGTCATATAAACCTTGGACTCGGATGCGTCGCCCACTGCCCTCATGTCTGTATCCCCCAACACTACCCCCGCGGTCACCCTGTCGGGTCACCGACGATTTGCTGGACCTCGCCCAGTAGACAACACCTAGCAAGCAGTCCCGGGCCCTACGCGATGTGCGTGTTTTTACAAGTCTACAACTTGTATCTGTTTAATTCGTGTTACCAGATACACCTCAACCTCCAGTCCCGTGCCACCGACCTGCGGGATGATATCTCTGCGGCCGAACGACGCCAAGCCGTTTCGGTCGACCACCTTTGTTTCAGGTGCGGTGCGTGGCTTTCCTGCTCGTTTTCATGTCTGACTTGCCTCTTAGTTCGCTGATGGCATGAGTGGCCAGCAGTCTACCACCGGCAATCGCCTGCGGGATGCCAGCCTGGCGAAGATCGTCGATGACATCAAGCCATTCACGTCATCTTCCAGTCGCTTCATTTCATTCTCAGAACTCATTGGCTACCAGTGGGACGGAGACGCGTGAGCCGTTCTATTCCAGGCTCAATGCTCCCATACTCTACAGTGAGTGGAATGGCAACAAGAACATCTCCCATCTATTCCGCAACGACCTGTTGCTCAAGGTATGTCTTTGTTGACGGTAAACTTTTATACTCACCCGAATTAGATTTACACCTCGCTTATTCGTGGACCGAGCGGCGCGGTTGGAAGAAGACGATGAAGATTTTTTCGCATCCGTGCAGGCGCTCACGCGTCCCCAGTCGCCCCGCATTCATTCTTCCACATCGCCACCTCCCCGCCGTCTCACACCCTCCCCACCCTCTCTGCAACATACCCCTGCAGCATCCTCGAGCAGGCAGGAGCAGGAAAATTGCGAGTCGACTTCTCACAGCGGCCATTCCCATTCCCCGTGGCGTTTGCAGCGCCACGGCGAGGGCCAACGTCGTCGTTGAACGCCCGGTGTAATCTATATAACCATTGTATCACGTATTCTAATATGATCTGTTTGATTTTTATGCGTGCTTGCTGTATTGAATTTGTATTAGCAAGCAGACTGACACGGCTTGCTGCGTTAAATGGGCTTCTAACTGCTTAAGCCCTTGCATTGGCATGTAAGGTCTCACAATCCAAGTGGTGCTTATGACTGCATATATTATCTTCTGACAAATGTTATAAGCCACACTTTGGCATATGGCCTTGTCACGGAATACAACACAATATATTCCGTTGTACTACGCCTGGGATTTTTCCGACATGCAGAGGTTCAAATCCTCCCAAGGGCATGTACCAGTGGCTGTCATTTTTTTTCTTCCCTGTCTGCAAACACAATTGTTCTCCCATGCAGAACAGTGGGTAACAGGCTCTCATTCATGGACCATGGTAGACCACTTCATCAGCTTGGAGCTTTGGCGACATCATTTCTTGAGGAAGGGCATAAGGACTTGAACAATGATTTTTCCGTTGTTTCACCTGCACACAGTTATTTGGCACACCTATCCTTCACCACAGAAGCTGAGGCTGCAAACATAGAGTAGTAGGCCCTCGTAGATCATGGTGGATCATCACCTCTCGACAGTCCACTTCACATGTTATTTCTTGAGGAGGAGGTTCGAATCCTCCCAAGGGCATACATTGTATTGCAATGGTTTTTTGTTTCCCCTCTTTTTTTGCCTTCTACTTTGTGAAACACAATTATTACAGTACACTTATCCCGCCTAGAACAGGTAGCAGTAAACCTTTATAGATCATGATAGATCACCTCATGCCTTTGTGAAAAAAGGAGATTCATTATTATTGAGGAGATGGAGGTTCGAGCCGTCCGGAGGGCATGCAGTGCTTTGGTAGACGTCTTTTTATTCCACCATTTGCTCTGGAATGCAACTATTTGCGTGCATCTATCGATCGCGATATCCAGCACAGAACAGCATAGCAGGTAGCAACTTGAAGCCTTCGTGGATCGTGGTAGATCACCTCAAAGCTTTCCCCGCAGTGCTTGCATGCAAGTGAGGAGGTGGAGGTTCGAATCCTCCCGAGGGCATGGAGCATTCACCTTGTTTTTTGGCCTTCTACGTATACCCAAAACACAATTATTCCACTGGGCACATCTATGTACCCCGTATAGAACAGTAGGTTACAAGCCCTCGTGGATCATGGTCGATCGCCTCAACAGCTTCACCCGCCGTTATCAAAACTTTATTGAGGACGCGGAGGTTCGAATCCTCCCAAGGGTATGCGCTTGTTTGAAGGCTTTTTCCCCCCTTTACTCAAATGTGATTATTCCAGGCTAAGCACACCTATCTGCAGGACAGTAGGTATATGGCAAGCCCTTGTGGATCATGGTAGATCACCTCAAAGCTTTCATCCATGACGCTGGCTTGCAAGTGAGGAGGCGGAGGTTCGAATCCTCCCGAGGGCATGCACCAGTCCAGGTGTACTGCCATTTTTTTTCGTTCCCTGGCCGCGAACATTGTTCTGACACCTACCCCACCATGTACACAGCAGGTGGAAGCAAGCCCTCGTGGATCGTGGTGGATCGCCTCGACAACTTAACCGTTTGTTGAAATTGAAACCCTACTGAGGAGGCGGAGGTTCGAATCCTCCCGAGGGCATGTAGTATCTGGTCCAATTTTTATTTCGCGCGGGTGAGGATGTAGGTATAGGTAGGTACGGCATGTGGGTGGGATGTACAGCCAGCAGTGGATGTGATTGTCATATGCGGATGGGGTCCCGATCATCTTGATTCGAATCACGGATATCTGTCTATATTTCTATATTCGCCTTCGCACCAGCCGAGAAGCGGGTGTGTACATACATACATATAAACGGTGTGTGGGGTAGGATAGAATAGAATAGAATAGAATGGGGTGCGGGCACAGCATGTGTACTTAACTTACTCTGATACGAGACGGCGTAGGTGGGCCGGGCTCCAAAGTGCAGTGCAGGCACCGTCGGGGTCGGGGCCGTGCGCAATGAGAAGTGAGTATTGGGATTCGAAATTCAAAATTGTGTGTGATGCGCCTCCGTGGGTGGGTAGAGATCTATCTAGCTAATAGGCTGGGCGGTGATGGTGGATCGGATGTAGAACAGCACAGCAAGAAGCGCGGCGGTGCGGGAGAGCGATTTGTACGGTGGATGGACGTGGTGGATCGGGTGCGGAAGCAGTCGCCGGTATAGATGTAGACAAGACGAGGGGAGAAGAGAAGCAGGACAGCCGAAGATTTGAGAGGTAACTGATGTACACATAGCTCGAGCGAACAGGTCAGAACAGGTGAGAGCTGCCAGATGAGAGAAAATGACCGAGAAGAATGTGTAGATTGATTGGAGTGATATAGCAGAAGACAGAACAGAACGCGGACGCGGATCAGATTTTGCGGATGAACAGAAGGTGCGGATACTGCGGCCAAGAAAAGACACAAGCCCCTAGTGGGTGTGAAGGAACCTTTGGAGGAGGTTTTAAAACCCAACGGAGGCCTGCCCGTGTATCGCCGGTTGTACTGTAGAAGCATTAATAGCGATGCTGCTGCGCTGGAGATGATTGTACCGAAGTGGGAGTTACAGAAGATGGAATTGCCGTGATGGGATTGTGCGCTGGCAGGTAATTAGGGTCGCCAAGGGGTAAACCGCCGAGTGTGTAAGCAAGAGTACGAGGTTCGGCCCAGGGAGAGAGGACGCGGACAGAGTGCCGGTTAATTGCCGACGAGTTCTCTTGAAGAGAATAGCTGGGCACTGGGCAGAGCCAAGAGGACAAGAACACAAGTCAGCCTGCAAACAGGCCGCACAGCCACACGCCGCCTTCACTCCTACACTGTAGTACTATCTAACACCCCGCTAATTCCTCTAATACCTCCATGTCGCTGGCGAAGCGGCCCCCGGCCTCGCTCCAGTCCGACATGGACATGGACGACGCTCTCGACCGCCGGTACAACTACGACAACGACGAGGACATCGACCCCGAGCTGCGTCTGCGCACCGTGCGCACCGCGCACTCCGCCATCGCGGAGAGTATTGTGGCGGATACGCGGCAGACGCGGCGGAGAAGACGGTTCTGGGGCGCACGGAGCGAGAAGACGCGGCATGGGCACCACCCCGAGGAGGCGGACCCCGTCAAGGCCAAGCAGGAGGGGCGTGGCCGGCCGGAGGGCAAGCGGAGGAACGTCTACGTCAATACCCCGCTGCCCCGGGGCGAACTGGATTCGAGTGGCGACCCGCTGGTGAGGTATCCGCGGAACAAGGTCCGCACGACGAGTGAGTTGCGCTGCTGTTCGTTGGCAGAATATTATTGCTAATCCTCGGTAGAATATACAATCCTCACATTTATACCCCGGAATCTGTGGGAGCAGTTCCGACGCATTGCCAATCTCTTTTTCCTTACCCTCGTCGTGTTGCAGCGTACGTCCATTCTTATCCGCATATCTTCGATGCCACATATACCCGCTCTCTGACCCTGTCGGTGGTATGGGGCTTGGGCTTGCGCTGGCATTGTCTTTGGAGTGCACCTCTGAGCCTCACAGGCTCGCGCGGTCGCCGCATATTTTTCCATCTATCCCTTGTGGATATTCTTGGCGTATTCGGAGTGGACTTTCCGGCGTCACACACGTTGCGGTCGCTACTGTCGCACTTGCACTTGCGATATCTCTTTCCAGTCCTGCCCGTCGTCGCCACGTATCCTCGTGTTGCCCATTAATCCGTTTTTTTCTCACCTCAACTAATACTTTACCAAACTAACGCACACTCTTTCCCCCACAGAATTCTCCGTCTTCGGCGCGCCCTCCGGCGTCGTCTCCGCGCTCCCGCTCGCGTTCATCATCGTCGCCTCCGCCATCAAGGACGGCATCGAGGACTACCGCCGCGGGCAGCTCGACGAGGAGGTGAACACGTCCCCGACGACGCGCCTGGCGGTGCGGAACCCGAATATCCCGGAGGGTGCGTCTCTCGCCTGCCTTCGGTTGCCACCTCCCTCCACCCCAATTTCCCGCAAATCAATCTAAATTAAATCGAATTAAATTAAATCAATCAACTAATCTAACACCCGCACAGACCCGCGCTCCCTCTTCGAAAAGCTCCTCGGGCTCAACCGCCCCGGCGCCGTCTCCCGGGGCGTGCGCCGCCTGCGCGCCGCCGAGGCGCGCGCGCCCCCGGGGAGCCAGAGCACGCTCAATGTGGACGACAGCGATGGAAGGAGCATGGACGGGCGGAGCGTCGCGAGCACGGTGCACTCGTATCCGCCCGCGGCGGTGTTGGTGAGTGGTGGGGTTTTGGTTGTTTGTTTGTTTGTTTGAATGGGGGCTGTTTTGGGGGGGGAGGAGGTGTCGTGTCCTTGGGATTGGGTTGCGGGGTTGCGGCGTTGGGTGTGGGACGTCGCCGGGGCCGTTTCGCGTCGGCCCGCTCCTAATTCTTTTGGGACGGCTTCGCACCTCGCTCATCATCCCTTCCTCTCCTCATCTGTTCTCGGTCTTGGACTTGATGGGTACTTATACACTTGTTTTTTCCGCAGGACCCGAACTTCCGCGCGGGCGCAGCGCAGTGGGAGCGCACGCTGTGGAAGAAGCTCGAGGTGGGCGACATCGTGCTGTTGCGCGACAACGAGCAGGTGCGAGCAACAACTTGATTCTCAAAGTAACGCAGCTGGAACGCGCGCACAGGTCCCCGCGGACATCATCGTGCTCGCGACGTCGGACCCGGACGGGAACTGCTACCTCGAGACGAAGAATCTGGACGGGGAGACGAATTTGAAGGTGCGTGCCGCGGGCGGTTTGTGTGGGGTCGTTCTGGGGTGCGGGGCGCTACGAGACGAGGGGGTGGGATGTGCCGAGCTTGAGGCGGGCAGACGGGGCTGAAGGGAAGGGCGCAGGAGCCGTGCTAGAGATCGCGGCCCAGCCCACGCATGACTCGAGACGGGTTGTGGACGGCGCAGAATTGTGCGTTGCGGGTGCGACTTGGTGGTGTGGCGTGCATCGCAAGGACGAAGACGGAGGCGAGGGAACGCGATGCTTGTGACGCGAGATAGGCGTGGTCCCCCGCGGTGGGCGGCACGGTACCGAGACCCGATATGTACAGGAGGGGGAGGGCCTGTTCTGGATACGGAGACCCCTATGGGCGCGTCCTCTCCCTTCGCTGCGCCGCTCATCTCCCCACACCTTTGCGTTGCGTTTGAGCACTGGGTTTTAAAGCTGCCGTTCGTGGGGCGTTGACCTGAGATATGATTAGAAACGCGGGGGTGCAGCAGAGGCGGAGACGTTGTCGTGGACTGAATGCCGAGTCGGGGAACGAGCGGGCACCAGCGGAGGGGAAGAGCAAGGGGGCTCCCGCGCGCGCCCCCGACTCGGAAGACGCGCTGAGGTGGTGTGTGATGCGGCTTGCGCGCAAGATTGTGTCTTGTGGTGTGGCCCTCCCCACACCACGATCGTTTTATGCTCTCATTTTCCTCTTTATTTTATTCTCTTGGCATTTCCCACTTCCTTCCTTCCGTTTCCTTTTCGCCCGTCCTCATGCTCCCACTAATGCGCACCCCGCAGCTCCGCAAATCCCTCGTTGCCACCCGGAACATGTCGTCTGCGGAGGAAGAGGTGCAGCGCGCGCGTTTCGTGCTCGACTCGGAGGCGCCGTCGCAGAATCTGTAAGTTGTCATTTTACCACGCGTGGAACGGGCACACAATCCTTGATTGTGGCCCTACTTGCATCTACTTGTCACTTAACTTGTTAACCACATCCACAGCTACCTATACCACGGCGTCCTCCGCTACCGCGATTTCTCCTCCGCCTCCGCCTTCTCGAGCGTGCATGCGCGCGCGACCAACAACAACACTAACTATGATGCGGATTTCCACGGACAGGGGGGACGGGGAGGTGAGTCGCGTTGTTCCAAGTTCTTTCGACAATCCTTTGTCGTGTTACTTGCCCGTTATATTACTCCCGTCTTCTGCCTTCTTGAAGAGCCAGGGGGGTAACACCATGACGGGGAGACTAGGGGGAGGGAGCAATCAATCTTTTGTCCTCTCATTTCTCACTACACACGGAAACCGACATGAGCTGACTGACGAACACGCACAGGTGCCGCGACACCGATGCCTGAAGACCGCGCGGAGCCGGTGAGCATCAACGAGATGCTGCTGCGCGGATGCGCGTTGAGGAACACGGCCTGGGTGGTGGGGCTGGTGGTGTTCACAGGGGCGGACACGAAGATCATGCTGAATGGTGGAGACACGCCGAGTAAGCGGAGTAAGGTGGGTGTCTGAGCGCGATTCCCTCCTGCAATCCCGGGTCGGGCCCTGAATTTAAAGCTAACGACACTCTGCAGATCGAGCGTGAGACCAACTTCAACGTCGCGGTCAACTTTGGTGTGCTGCTGGCGATGTGCATCATCGCGGGGATATTCAGCGGACGGGAGGACGCGAAGCGCAACACGAGCGCCGACCTTTTCGAGGTCGGCTCTGACCCGACGAGCTCCACGGTGCTGAATGGGTTGGTCACGTTTGTGTGCGCCGTCTTCTTTCCTCTTCTCTGAACGCACGCTCACTTGTTCGCTCGTAGCTCGTGTATCATCATGTTCCAGAACATTGTGCCCATCTCCCTGTACATATCCATCGAAATCGTCAAGACCATCCAGGCGTACTTTATCTCGCAAGACGTCGACTTGTACTACGAGGGATACGACACGCCGTGTGTGCCCAAGACATGGAATATCAGTGACGATCTGGGGCAAATTGAGTGCGTGTTTCTTCTCTTCTGCACCGAAATTGACCTGACCCGCGCAGATACGTCTTCTCGGACAAGACGGGTACGCTCACCCAGAACGTCATGGAGTTCCAGAAGTGTTCCGTCAACAGCATCGCGTACGGCGAGGGCGTCACCGAGGCGCAGCGCGGCGCTGCCACCCGCGCCGGAGCCGCCGACACCATGGACCCCGCCGAGCTCACCGCGAAGCTCGCAGGCCTCAAGCAGCTCATGGTCACCACCATGGAGCGCGCGTGGTCAAACCGCTACTTGCAGCCCGCGAAGCTCACGCTCGTGTTGCCCGGGCTCGCGAGCGCGCTGGCGGACCGCAACGGCGAGCAGCGGCCGCATCTCATCGCGTTCTTCCGCGCGCTGGTGCTGTGCCATAGCGTGCTGGCGGAGAAGCACGGCGGGGCGGGCGCCGGGGACTACAAGAGCCCGGTGCGGGTGGAGTACAAGGCGGAGAGCCCGGAATAATCATCTCGGACATTACACAACCATCCTTGCCATGCAGTCAGCTGCGACATTCGAATTTCCGGATCTCCCGAACTTCCTCCCGAACCTGCGCACCGTAATCATCTCCAGCAGCATCTTTGAACCTATCGAAGGATCGGTTCGACCATGGGTCGGGGTTACACATCTCAAGATCAAGTTTTGTATGCTGTCGATCGCAGGGGACCTATGGCGGCTCCTTTGTATTTTTCCCGCCTTGGAGTGTCTTCATCTTTCCAGGTGGCTGGTGATGGATCCCGACGCTTCCATAGTCATGGCGACTAACGCACCGGATATACATCTGAAGGAGCTCGTGCTCCTGTCCTCGCGACATCATTCTCCCCATCCTGCTGTCGCCCAGCTCGCTCTGTAGGATCTCACCGTCGATCGCCTTTCCGTTACGCTTCTGGCCATAGAGGACTGGGATGCGTCGGCATGCAATTCGTTGCTTTGCAAGATTGGGCCCACGCTGCAGGAGTTGGAACTCGTCGTTGACCTGCCAGAAGAGCGGATCCCCGGTCAGTGCTGCGCACATTCTGTTTATCACATTTTCTCAACTCTGTCGATTGTAGAAGTTGGGATATGCATCAGGCCCTGTACGGCACTCCGCAGCCCCACGCTTGGCCTATGTTCTATCGCGGGCAGCGCACAAACAATGCGTGACGGCAATTTCATCATCTCCATTCTGAACCAGATCTCCGCGCCCACGCTGAAGACGTTGACATTCAATGTCAATGTGTCCTCCGAGTCGCTTACAGCCCCGCTTCGCGAGCTTCCCTGGGACGAGATCGACGACAGCATTCTCGGTCGCCTTGGCCCTCACCTCGAGCGTGTTGTGATTAGGAACCGGAACTTGGTTGCGGACGGGCCTGATTTGCGGTTTGGCGAGTTTGCTGAGCTTTTGAAGGAACGGCTGGTCGGCCTCGAGCGGGGTCATCTGCTGCAGTTTGAACGTGGTGACCTCTAATTATCGCGTTGTACTGTATTACCAGGAAGGAAAGATTGAACATTATCCGAGGCTGGCAGAATGTTTCACCGAATTCTGTGGCCGGATCGCCAGAGTTTGCCGCACTCGGCGCCCCTCTGTCGCCGCCTGCCGCTGACGATCTGGCACCAGATCTGGCCCAGTCAACCTCTGCCGATCCCAACGCCCGTTGATTGCCCGCGGCAGAGCGGCGTCAGAGGCGCAGAGCTTGGCGATCTGTGCCGATCCGCCCACGGAATGGAATGCAGTGATTGTTGCCGGGAACTCAGGAATATTAACGAGAGGTGGATCGCATCAACAGCTTTATCCGCTGTTATCCATATATATTCTATCAGCGCATGCCTCGGCCACATTGCTGGGACGATACGAGCTGCGCGAAGACGAAGCACGCAGCGATAAGAATATAGGAATATTCGCTCGCCCGGGCACGGAGAAGCAGAGAGGAGGAACCAAGCCCGACATCATCGCTCCGCACGATCCGATTCGTACGTACGGGAGGAGGGAGGAGACGTACCCTCTTGCTCCAATCCCCCTCTGAGAGAGTAAAACCCCCTCTGCCCTTCGAGTCCTCCCGCGCATAACGCATTTGGTGTGGGGTTGAGAGTTGGCATCGAGGATGAAGCTCTTGGACGGTCATACCTGAAAACCGATGTTAGTCCGCGGGAGAGAGAACGGGGGAAGGCACAGAAGGGTCTGATAAAAAAGGCATCGTGGACGTGTAAGGAAGGAGGTACCCATGTGTAGATCGTATGGCGCTGAATGTCGTATGTGGTCGGATTATCGTCCTGGGGTCGCGAGCGCGATGGGAATATGGGGAGACGCCCGCCGCGGAGATCCAAGAGCGATACCGATCGTCGCGGCGATGAGAGGATGAAAAGAAGGGGGGGGACTCGACGGGATTCGTATCGATGACGCCTAGCAACGGCGAATCCAATCCAGTAACACAGCACGCGGGAGGCGCGGGAACCGACAGGAAAGACGGTGAAGGCGGATATGAAGCGCCAAGGACAATTTTGATACGATGCGGCGAATGTGGGTCGGAAAGGAGTAGCCGTGCACGACGTGTCCGCACTCAATGGTATCGCAGCGTACCGGAAACGCAGTGTGGGTGGAGGAGGGCAAGACATCGAATGACTGTTATGCAGAAGGATAGAGCGGTAAGTAGGACAGAACTGGAAGGAGGGGCGGCGTGATTATATAAGCGACGACGTGAAGCGAGGTGACAATGAAGAGAAAGCCAAGGTGGGGAGTAGAAGGGCGATGATGGACGGAGTCCGTGCGAGTGGACGTCGACGGGGTATCGAGCGAGGAGGAAGGACAGCACGGGGGCCAGTCTCCGGTATGTACTGGATTCAAAATGTCAGCGCTATTGAGACATGGTGGGCGGCGGGGCGGACGCAAAGATGCTCGACGTACGGGCACTCTACACGTCCCGTGTGCTTCTCAGGAGGCTGCGTCGCGCGCTACTCGCCAGCAGTCGCATCTTTGCGCCTGGTACGGTTGGGCAGGCTGGGAGGGGACGGGCCGGCTTAGGCGATGCTGCTGCGGATAGGGATCCTGGTGCTCAACAGGCACAGCGGTCAAGCGGGTGGGGCGCGAATGTGGTGGCGAAGGTCGAGACGGGCGGGTGCGAGTGCTACGTATGTGGATGGTGCTGGGAGATGTAGTGGTGTCGTGTGGCGGGTGAAGCCTCGGCGCGACGTAGCGGTCGGAGGGGGGCAGCGTCGGCGATGCAGAACGGTCGCCGCGACTGCTGGGTGGTGCTGCACGTCGCACTAAGGAGGGCGACTGCGCAGTGTCAAACGTCGTGAAGAGACATTCACCACGTCACCCATCTCTTCCCTGTTCTCGGTCTCCCCGTGTCAGGGAGTACTATACAAACGTCCTATCCTCTTTTTGGTGTCAAGAAAGCTCAGTGACGGTCCGACGGAGACGAGCTCTTTATCGACAATGCTCCATGGGCCTGGACCATCAACGGCCCATTATCACATCTCTGGTGCGTGAAACCTCCTTGGGGCCAGACGTCCGTGTCATCATTTATATTTGTCCAGGTGGGCATGGAGGCCCTGGGGGAGCAGGCATACAAGGTACCGGTGGTGCTGGGGGTGAGGGAGGCGGTCCCATCTTCAAGACCGATCTTCCGGCAGCTACAAGCTTTACCATGAACTTATATCCTGTGGTCCCCAATGGCACGGTTTCCAAGACGGCCCCATCGGTACCACAACCGGAAGTGCAGGCGTATGGAATGGTGCGTCTACCGTAGGCTCGTATCCAGCCTTCTTGTTCTAATCGAGAGTCTCAGATGGGCGCGGATTCTGAGCCTCTTGTTTACTCAGAGAGCGGAATCTATTCCAATCTGTTGCTAAATCAGGGCCGTGGTTTCCCATTGTACCGCCCCGAGCCTCAAAAAAATCTGCCCGCACAATACCAACGGGAAGGTGTTGCCATAGGTGATGTCGGCACAGTCAGCGTCGAAGGAGACTTTGATTTCTTTTTCAACATCTACCTTCCAGCAAACAACCCCATCAATATAGATGCCCCCAAAGATTTTGTTCCATTACCGGCGTATCCCTCGAGGGATATCAGAGACTATGACTTTGATCCTGGAAATCATGTCTCGACAGCTATTCATAAGCTGAGTGGGTTTACCAAGTGGGTCTCAGCTATGAAAGTCAATTGCATGCTCATTCTTTCATGCACAGTTCCACTGTTGGCGGGGAATTTGTATTTGAATGTGCAGGTCCCAACGGAGCTGTTTTGGCCCTACCCCATGGTGCACACCTGCAGAAGCTGACAAATCTGGCGAGCATGGAACGCTATGCTGTAAAATATGCCCAGCGCTGGTACAAGTGCATCAGGGAGACTAGAGGATGTAAACTGCAGAACGGCAGCCTCTTGCTTGTCACGGGGTGCGA
This sequence comes from Mycena albidolilacea, assembly GCA_029282495.1. Lineage (NCBI taxonomy): Eukaryota > Fungi > Basidiomycota > Agaricomycetes > Agaricales > Mycenaceae > Mycena > Mycena albidolilacea. The sequence goes on along the minus strand of JARIHO010000102.1, from coordinate 240,264 downwards.
AAAAGCCAGGTCCTGGGGTATAGCATCATTCCACCATCTTTCACTCCAGCATAAGTTCCAACTCTTGTTCAAGCCGACTACAAATGACGAATCTGGGTACAAATACCGCTGGGAAGGCCCTTATTGTTACTACAGGCAGGCCGATTCGCCACCAGCTGAGGAAACTCCCCTCAATCAAACAACCTTCATCCATGCTTTCACAATCTCACTCCCTGAGAATATCTGGGAAAGATCTTTTGGGGATCGTGCAAAAATTCGCCAGCTGGTGGATCCCTTGAACTTCACAGACAAGTTGGGCCGTGGTTTTGTGTCATCTGGGTCTCAAGGGTCATTATTGGGGTGGTCGCCCAGAGGTAGCACACCTACTAGAGGCAGACAGCATTCCCTGTCACATGGCTCTCAAGGGTCCTTATTAGGGAGTTTATTTGGTGGTAGTGCACATACTGGCAGCACACCTACTAGTGATGGAGGCAGACAGTACACTGAGTAAGATGGCATTATATCAAATGCCTCCCCCATTCCTGAGGTATGCTACAGAAAGACACCCAGCACATACTGAGTGTTTCACAGATTTTCCACCCATCTCAAGTGATCCACAAATACCTCTTCCGTGAGGTATTATTTCATCAGCCTGGCATTTTCCATGTTGTTAACCAATCATCAGGCTCCACACGCAAGAGTTGTGATAACTCATGATGATGACTGGCGTGATGCCCTCATGAATGTATGTCCAGTTTGTCTTAGCCTCTGTTTTCCTTCTTAATATAATAAGCATGAGGTGCCACTTACCGAGCAAGAATTTATACAAGCAATATTTACTCGTTTCGAAATAACCATAGAGGATGGTGAGGTTTTTATCAGGTTGACACTCATAAGTCTGACTCCATGCAGGTGCTGTATTCCTGAGGGCAAAATCTGAACTCACTCCTCTGGAGAGTGAAGGGAGTTCTGATATGCCAAATCCCAATATGTGTGACCAGCCAGCATCAAACAGTGAAAATCCTTCAGTTGTGCCTTTGGACGAATCAGCCTCAGATGCCAGCCATCACCTCACTAGTGGTACATTCAGCCATGGAACTTCTGACCCCATCATGGGTGCTCACCTAAATTTCAGACAAGGACGAATACACAAGCCTCTACTTGGCCTCGCTGAATGGTAACCTCGAGGTTGTGAAGTTCCTGGTTGAGAAAGGGGCAAACATCAATGCTAGCCGTGAGTTCAGCTCAAAAGCTACTGACTCCCTCATGGGTGCTCACTTAAATTTGAGACAAAGATGGAGGCACCAGCCTCTACAAGGCCTCTCAAAATGGTCACCTCAAGGTTGTGAAGTTCCTGGTTGAGAAAGGTGCAAAGGTCAATGCTAGCCGTGAGTTCAGATCGGAAACTTCTGGCTCCATCGTGGGTGCTCACCTAAATTTCAGAGAAGGACGGATACACCAGCCTCTACAAGGCCTCTCAAAATGGTCACCTCAAGGTTGTGAAGTTCCTGGTTGAGAAAGGCGCAAACATCAACACCAGCCGTGGGTTCAGCTTAAAAACTTCTGACTCCATCATGGGTGCTCACCTAAATTTCAGAGATAGATGGATACACCAGCCTCTGCAAGGCCTCTCAAAACGGTCACCTCAAGGTTGTGAAGTTCCTGGTTGGGAAAGATGCAAATGTCAATGCTAGCCGTGAGTTCAGCTCAAAAACTTCTGACTCTATCATGGGTGCTCACCCAAATTTCAGAGAAGGATGGATACACCAGCCTCTCCTTGGCCTCTCTGAATGGTCACCTCAAGGTTGTGAAGTTCCTCATTGAGAAAGGCGCAAACATCGATGCTAGCCGTGAGTTCAGTGCAGAAGCTTCTGATTCCATCATGGGTGCTCACCTAAATCTCAGAGAAGGACGGCTCCACCAGCCTCTACAAGGCCTCTCAAAATGGTCATGTTGAAATTGTGAAGTTCTTGGCTGAGAAAGGCGCAAATGTCAATGCTAGCCGTGAGTTCAGCTTGGAAACCTCTGACTCCATCATGGGTGTTCACCGGAAATTTCAGACAAAGATGGATACACCAGCCTCTACTTGGCCTCTCAAAATGGTCACCTCAAGGTTGTGAAGTTCCTGGTTGAGAAAGGCGCAAATGTCAATGCTAGCCGTGAGTTCAGGTTGGAAACTTCTGAGTCCACCATGGGTGCTCACCTAAATTTCAGAGAAGGACGGGTACACTAGCCTCCTCATTGGATCACAACAGGGTCACCTTGATGTTGTGAAGTTCCTGGTTGAGAAAGGCGCAAATGTCAATGCTAGCTGTGGGTTTAGATTGAAAACTTCTGACTTTATCATGGGTGCTCACCTAAATTTCAGACAAGGACGGATACACAAGCCTCTACAAGGCCTCTCAAAATGGTCATCTTGAGGTTGTGAAGTTCCTTGTTGAAAAAGGTGCAAGCATCAATGCTAGCCGTAAGTTCAGCTCGGAAACTTCTGACTCCATCATGGGTGCTCACCTAAATTTCAGACAAGGATGGAGGCACCAGCCTCTACAAGGCCTCTCAAAATGGTCACCTTGAGGTTGTGAAGTTCCTGGTTGAGAAAGGTGCAAATGTCAATGCTAGCCGTGGGTTCAACTTAGAAACTTCTGACTCCATCATGGGCACTCACCTAAATTTCAGACAAGGACGGATACACAAGCCTCTACAAGGCCTCTCAAAATGGTCACCTTGATGTTATGAAGGTCCTGGTTGAGAAAGGTGCAAACATCAATGCTAGCCGTGGGTTCAGCTCAGAAACTTCTGACTCCTTCATGAGTGCTCACCTAAATTTCAGACAAGGATGGATACACAAGTCTCTACAAGGCCTCTCTCAATGGTCACCTTGAGGTTGTAGAGTTCCTGGTTGAGAAAGGCGCAAATGTCAATGCTAGCCGTGAGTTCAGCTCAGAAACTTCTGACTCCATCATGGGTACTCACCTAAACTTCAGACAAGGACGGGTACACCAGCCTCTACAAGGCCTCTCAAAACGGTCACCTTGAGGTTGTGAAGTTCCTGGTTGAAAAAGGCGCAAACATCAATGCTAGCCGTGGGTTCAGCTCGGAAACTTCAGACTCCATCATGGGTGCTCACCTAAATTTCAGAGAAGGACGGATACACCAGCCTCCTCATCGGATCTCAAGAGGGTCGCCTTGACATTGTTAAGTTTCTCATTGAGAAAGGTGCAGATGTCAATACTAGTGGTACGTGCTGCCATGGAACTTCTGACCCCATCATGTGTGCTCACCTAAATTACAGAAGAGGACGGATCCACCGGCCTCTACTTGGCCTCTCAAAATGGTCATGTTGAGATTGTGAAGTTCCTAGTTGAGAAAGGCACAAATGTCAATGCTAGCCGTGAGTTCAGCTTAAAACTTCTGACTCCATCGTGGGTGCTCACCTAAATTTCAGACAAGGACGGATACACCAGCCTCTACTTGGCCTCTCAAAACGGTCATCTTGAGGTTGTGAAGTTCCTGGTTCAGAAAGGCGCAAATGTCAATGCTAGCCGTGGGTTCAGCTTAGAAACTTCTGACTCCATCATGGGTGCTCACCTAATCTTCAGAGAAGGACGGATACACCAGCCTCTACTTGGCCTCCCTCAACGGTCACCTTCAGGTTGTGAAGTTTCTGGTTGAGAAAGGCGCAAACATCAATGCTAGCCGTGGGTTCAGATCAGAAACTTCTGACTCCCTCATGAGTGCTCACCTAAATTTCAGACAAGGACGGATACACCAGCCTCTACAAGGCCTCTCAAAACGGTCACCTTGAGGTTGTGAAGTTCCTGGTTGAGAAAGGCGCAAACATCAATGCTAGCCGTGGGTTCTGCTTGGAAACTTCTGACTCTATCATGGGTGCTCACCTAAATTTCAGAGAAGGATGGATACACCGGCCTCCACTTTGCCTCTCTCAACGGTCACCTTGAGGTTGTGAAGTTCCTGGTTGAGAAAGGCGCAAACATCAATGCTAGCCGTGAGTTCAGTGTGGAAACTTCTGACTCCATCATGGGTGCTCACCTAAATTTCAGAGAATGACGGAAACACCAGCCTCCACTTGGCCACTCTCAATGGTCACCTCAAGGTTGTGAAGCTCCTGGTTGAGAAAGGCGCAAACATCAATGCTAGCCGTGAGTTCGGCTCAGAAACTTCTGACTCCACATCATGGGTGCTCACTTAATTTTCAGAGAAGAATGGATACACCAGCCTCCTCATCGGATCGCAAGAGGGTCACCTTGATGTTGTGAAGTTCCTCATTGAGAAAGGTGCAAATGTCAATACTCACCGTGAGTCTAGCCTGGAAACTTCTGACTCCATCATGGGTGCTCACCTAAATTTCAGAGAAGGACGGATACATCAGCCTCTACAAAGCCTCTCAAAATGGTCACCTCGAAGTTGTGAAGTTCCTGGTTGAGAAAGGTGTAAATGTCAATGCTAGCCGTGGGTTCAGATCAGAAACTTCTGACTTCATCATGAGTGCTCACCTAAATTTCAGACAAGGATGGAGACACAAGCCTCTACAAGGCCTCTCAAAATGGTCACCTTGAAGTTGTGAAGTTCCTGGTTGAGAAAGGCGCGAATGTCAATGCTAGCTGTGAGTTCAGCTCAGAAACTTCTGACTTCATCATGGGTGCTCACCTAAATTTCAGACAAGGACGGATACACAAGCCTCTACAAGGCCTCTCTCAATGGTCACCTCGAGGTTGTGAAGTTCCTGGTTGAGAAAGGTGCAAATGTCAATGCTAGCCGTAAGTTCAGCTCAGAAACTTCTGACTCCATCATGGGTGCTCACCTAAACTTCAGACAAGGACGGATACACCAGCCTCTACAAGGCCTCTCAAAATGGTCACCTTGAGGTCGTGAAGTTCCTGGTTGCGAAAGGCGCAAATGTCAATGCTAGCTGTGAGTTCAGCTCAGAAACTTCTGACCCCTTCATAGGTGCTCACCTAAATTTCAGACAAGGACGGATACACCAGCCTCTACAAGGCCTCTCAAAATGGTCACCTCAAGGTTGTGAAGTTCCTGGTTGAGAAAGGCGCAAACATCAATGCTAGCCGTGGGTTCAGCACAGAAACTTCTGACTCTATCATGGGTGCTCACCTAAATTTCAGGGAAGGACAGATACACCAGCCTCCACTTGGCCTCTCTAAATGGTCACCTCGAGGTTGTGAAGTTCCTGGTTGAGAAAGGCACAAACATCAATGCCAGCCGTGGGTTCAGCGCAGAAACTTCTGACTCCATCATGGGTGCTCACCTAAATTTCAGAGAAGGACAGATACACCAGCCTCCACTTGGCCTCTCTCAATGGTCACCTCGAGATTGTGAAGTTCCTGGTTGAGAAAGGCGCAAACATCAATGCTAGCCGTGAGTTCAGCTCAGAAACTTCTGACTCTATCATGGGTGCTCACCTAAATTTCAGAGAAAGACAGATACACCAGCCTCTACTTGGCCTCTCAGAATCATCACCTCGAAGTTGTGAAATTCCTGGTTGAGAAAGGTGCAAACATCAATGCTAGCTGTGAGTTCAGCTCGGAAAATTCTGACTCCATCACATGTGCTCACCGGAATTCCAGACAAGGCCGGATATGCAGATAAAAGTACATAGAAAACCCAAACACACATCCAGCTGCTTCTGTTTCACCACAGCAGGCATGCACACTTTGTCCATTGTTTCATTGGCCTGGTTTGACCTGCAATCAATTAAATAATAATTCTCAATATTGATTAAGAGCTTTGTGATGAATGTGCACCCATACTCAGATGCATCTTATGAACAGTTTAATAATGATGATTGTTTTGACCACCTGAATTTGTGCATCTACCCATACATGTAATTGACTCTGAGATGAAGATGAAACCTGATAGTTTGTTATGTTACATTCAATGGCTGCTGTGAGGGTTCTATAGATGGAGGAAGAACTACCCAAGCTTGAATAGGGTTGTGGCTTGAGGTGGCAGTGGCTTGCTGCAGCAGTGCCACACAGCCTCCTTCTGCACCTGTAAGGGATTGTAAATGTAGACACAAATTTTCTTACTTTTTATAGCTCCGATCCAAACGCCGATGGCAGTGTCGTTACCTTAGTCAGTAGAGCATCACATGAATCATTACTTTTACCAACTACCACCGCCAGCTTCATCGCCTCACCAGCCCTCTCCTGAGGCACTGATAGAGGCTCAAAGCCATTCAAATCTATTTTGATACACAGTACAATATCTCAAGTCTGCACTATCCATTCATAAACTTGTCCAAAATTACTTAGTCTCCTTTCACTGACTTCCCACTTGTAACCTTAGATGTGATTTGGCAGGCCCACAGTATAGCAAATTATTGACTTCTGACAGCATCTGAGGGGTGTTGCAAGAAGAAAGACGTAGGGGAAATACAATATTTATATAACATAGTCTGACTTGAGGGCAGCTGGCAATAGCAAGTGGTGATCATATGAGTTACAGCTGGCCAGAAGCTGAAATTTTAGATATCAAGTGTAGCCGGTATCCACCTGGCAGCAACCTGACCCCTAGCTGTTGAAAAATGTGACTGCATTTAAGCTTTTCAGCTGACATCAATGTGATGGCACTTTGGTGGTGTAGCAAGCCCTTGTGGATTGTGGAGATCACCTGATCCCTTTGCACAACTTTGAATCAATCATTGAGGATAAGGAGGTTCAAATCATTCCGAGGGCATACAGTGTTTAGCAATGATTTTTTGTTTCCCCTCTTTTTTTGCCTTCTACTTTGTGAACCAACCATTATTACAGTACACTTATCCTGCCCAGAACAGGTAGCAGTAAGCCCTCGTAGATCATGATAGATCACCTCATGCCTTTGTGAAAAAAGGAGATTCATTATTATTGAGGAGATGGAGGTTCAAATCGTCCGGAGGGCATGCAGACTTTGGTAAATGTCTTTTTATTCTATCATTTGCTTTAGGATGCAACTGTGCATCTATCAATTGCGATATCCAGCACAGAACAGCATAAGTAGCAGGTACACCGCCAAAGTACCGTCACGTTGCCCCCATCTGACGCGATCACATGGGTCCAGCACAACTCACTTCTGGGCGCGGCTGGAAACCGGCTGGCTGCCAGCTGAACTCTCCAGGCCCACTTCCAGCTGTCCCCAGCTGCGCTCGTAGTGACCATAGTTCCTCATGTCCTGGAGGTGGAAAGGCTTCTGGGTACAATTAATCAGAGTAATCATCCTCGGAGTCCACATACATGCCGCTATCGGAACTCGATTCACTGGATCCATCCTCCTCGTCTCCATCATCGTCCGCGGCCATCGCCCGTTTTGTTCTCGTGATCGTTCTTTTCGCACAACCTGCAACCAAGCCTTCGTCGTCCCCGGGCTCTCTCGGCGGCGCTTGATCAGCCTGTGTGTCCATATCTTCGTCGTCCGGCTCTCTCAGCACCACCACTTGATCGGTCTCCGCCCGCGCAACGACACCTTCGCTTTCCCCTGGCTCTCTCGGCGCTGTTTGATCAGTGGCCGCCCGAGCGCGTTTTTTCGGCTTGCTGGACTCGGCAGCATCACCTGCTTTCCTCTTCTTCTTCTTTGATGCTGTCTTCTTCTTGCCTGCGGCCGGAGGCATGGCCTTTCGTTTCGCCACCTTGTCGGCCTGTTTCTCGCGGAGTGTAGCAGCAAATTCGGCGTGCTTCGCTCTCCGGTCTTCGAAGAGGGGAATTGGAGCGAGAAGATCGCGAGGGAGGGTTGCACGAAGAAGGTGGGCGTTATGGAATGCATGCGAGTTAATGATGAACCTGTCCAGAGGCTTGTGGAGAATGAAACTCTCCATGGTGTCGGACTCGACACGTTCTTGTATACGCGGACGTTCGCCGGTAGATTCGCAGTTGGCCGTATAACAATCGTGTTGTACGTTGATTTTAAATTTGATATTCTGCGGTCATAGATAAATCAGAGTTGTTATATTTGCATGGAATCACTCCATACCTTGCCCGGGAGAATCGTGAAAGTTGTTTCACTGTCGCGTCGTACAAGCACAGGCATGCCGTAGAGCGGGTCCCGGGCCGATAACACTTGGAACATCTCCAACACCACAATCGCGGTGCCCGTATGGTTGGTCAGAATGTCAGAAATACGTCCCGATATCGTAGCAGTCTGCAAACAGTGGGCAAAGTTATAAAACAGTTACAGGTGTCCAAGAAGTGGACAGCACTAACCAGACCAGTTGCGGACTGAGCAAAAACCCATGGGCCAACAAAGCATTCGTCCAGGGATTCACTAATAATTGAACGGCATTTGTTCCACGTCGATTCGGCGGTGTAGAAGCCATAATTGAGGGCTTGTACAGCAGTCGTCTCTTTGAGCGGATGATCAGCTCGTGCCTTCGCGCCGCGCTTGATTGCAGCAAGTTTAATACTCCCTAAAAAATGTTCAGCTGAGTTGGTAAATTTTGCAGAAACAGACCGTAGATTAATGGCTTCTCCTCGCTCCATCCAAGCAGCCTTTGCAGGACAGGATGAGCCGACATAAAATAACGAACCCCGGATCCTGCACGACACCATTCTCCATCGGCAGAGGACCACCAGCCACCGGTGAGAAGGTGCTTCAAGACTTCCTGGTTGCCTAACTGTCGCGCGATGTCCCGACTTGGTGCCAGGTGGTTTGAGAGGATTGAACAGAACCGAAATATAGCGTTAAAGCACTCAAATATTTCAGTTGCGACCCCGACAAGGGGACCAAATTCCAGGGCATCATCCTCGATATGAGCGAGGAGATGGTACTTGATCTTGGTGATGATTTTCGAGGGGTCTATCAGAGCGAAGATGTCGAGCACGTTTGCGACCGCTACTCGGATATCTCGCTGTCATTTTGGTTATTCTGGTGAATCAGGGTATGATTACAGAATACTGACCCGATATTCAGCAAGATTGCGTATCTCTGGGAACCAGAGCAGCGCTGCCAGCTCGCCAGTCGCTTTCCAGGCCATGAACTGGTGCTCCGTGACGAGGCCGTGGACGTGAAAGACATTAGTTTGAGCAATTGTTTTGAATTGGCGGCCGATTAGTGAACCAGCATATTGCATGATATAGTTGGCGCGGATAGCATGGATGGACAGACCGTCTGTGGCCGTGGACTGAAGTCGAGCTGAGTATGTCTTCTTCTTCTCCGGGGACCATGCCGTATGCGAAATATGCCAAACATATTTGACGACTCCGAGCAGTATGGTGTGAAGAATTTCTACCGGGGTATCTTTCGTCGGATCGAAGCCTATTTGGAAACATCAAATGTGATGCTACTTGAATGGGAAGAACGAACCTTTCGTTGTCAAGAATGAGTTGTAAATCATATCACGATTTTCAACAGACCATTGAACCAATTCGGTCTGGATATCGTTATCAGACCGGTTTGGTTCATCGACCTTCATCTCTTTGAACCGTGAGAGCAGGTGTTCGATCCAATACTGTGTGTACATATCTTTTACCCCGGTCTCTGTTTGCAAATCCTTGATGGGCTTTGCGACCCCGGCACAAGCAAGTTTCACCTGCTTTTCTAGTTCTTCTAGAATTTTTGTCTTGGTACGGGGGATACCAGCCTTTGAACTTGTCAAACAAAAGTCGTACGTGGACGCAAAAAGTGACACCTACCTCAAAGAGAGCGTGGTAACCTTCATCTGTTCCCTTTTCTTTCTGTGTTCCGCCGACCTCACATTTATGACAGAACTTGTTTCCTTTCCCCCCGATATGTGAGGACACCTCACTTTGCATCGGATTGTCAGACGGGCCGGCGTTGATGTGGATACAGAAGCACGAGGTGTTTCTGCGCTCATCTTGAACTTCAACCGGGTCTGTATGCGTTGATCTGACAAGAGAATGTCGTCAGCACGTATCAAAAAAATAGATATGCGTACTCCGCCGTGCTCTTGAATTCTCTGAACTGCTCAGATATGCTTGCGTTGGGAGATGTTGAAATAAAATGTACATGGAACTCCTGCTGAAGTAGTTTTCGAGGTAAGTTTCGGTGCGTCATGTATGCATTCCAATGCTTGTTCCAAGACTTGGTACGATTACCGGAAACATCGTCCCCGAAGTAATCCACGAAGCTGGTATACAGCGGACGACCTTTTGCGATCTCCCGCTTTGGATTGGGCATGCGCTCAGGGTGCCGTGATTCGATTGTTGAAGCTGGAAATATATATATGAGTGTATCATCGCTGAAAAAGCACGTATGGGAACCTACCGCTCCAGGTTGGAATTGCGCCCAGATCCTGCAAATCCAGGTAATTGTTGGCCAGATCGGCTGCGCAGATCAAGTGCATTTCGGTATCAACAATTGTCGCCTCATTCTAAACACTTATATCAAAATACGGCAGATGCAAAAGTAATAATGTACCTCGCTCAATGTGACAGAATAAGCATCCGCATAGACTTTGGATCGAAAGGTGACCCAGCGGATAGGAACGACAAATTGACTGTTTTTGAGGCGAGCCAGCTCATTCACATAATAGTGGGTTCCCCCAGCATCATACATAGGACTGAGTGTGTCGAGATCCAGATTTTTGCGCCACTTTTCAGCATGCCAAATTTCTCGGATGACGCCGTCTTCAGGTATTTCTGGATACACACGAATGTGTTTCCGTGTTGTCGGGTTTGCCCAGTCCTGATAAACGGCACTAATCAGGTACTTATCTGGTCGGGGTTGAAACTTAATTCGTACCTGCGCGATGATGGCCCTAGGATTGTTCATGAAGAATACATTGCCAAGTGCGGACTTGCATGGAATGCTGGGGATGCCGGATTCTGAACGGATCTTCTTTTGGACTCGACGCAGGTGATCAAAGGAAGGGACATCGCTGCAGTTGGCTTCCTTCAAAATCCAAAGAAATACGTGCATAAGAGAATTTGAGATCCGCAATCGGGGTAAATTGTCGAGAGTATCCAGAAGGAACATCTGAGAGGATATTTAGTTCGGAGTGAACAGTCATTGAATAATAAATATTCTGACCATCTTTGTGGGATACGGGAACCATTCGGGATTTGTGTCTGCTGCGTCAGTTTTGTCCTGCCGGCTGTCATGCAATTCTCCATCCTCCAGCCCTGTTCAAGTCATTAAATTGTGTCAAGTGGTCGAGGGTCACGTCAAATTGAGAGCAGAGAAATTTAAACGCGCTTAACGCGACCCAACGCGTGAACATCGCGGCCCACGATTAAGCTCTTGCGCGCGCACGTGCCAATCATGTGATGAAACCGAACCTTGCCAATCTCACTCACCAACACTGCGAAGTATCTCCCCCAGGAAGTCAAGCTCTTCCTCTTCTGCAAGAATTTCTTCGGCGATGTCTCCTTTTCCAAACCCAAGCCTCTGAGCTACAGCTTCAGCATTCATCAAGCCAAAGATGTCGGCCTGGCTTTGTAAATGTCTCTGTTGCACGCCCGGGTCTTTGGTGCTGTCTCCTGCATCGAAGTCGGCGCCGTTTTCTCTGTAACTCGCCCACATCTCAGCCTCCGCCATACCGCCTACATGGGAACTCTGTGCGACTGCAGCCGGTCCTGGAATGTGTGGTTCATGTGGAATTGCCAAGTCCCGCAGCTCCGACGCCGCAGAGTCGGCCAGCCTTTCCAATTCGAGTTGCTCCAGTCTTTGCTGTGCCTCGTGGACTAGTTCCACCGACTTCAGATGCTCCGGGGACCGCATGTGTTTTGGTCCGCTTTTGGCCGCTATCCAGGCATGCCGCTCGGTCGAAACTCCTGCGCTACAAACTTTACACAATACCTTGGTACGGTCCTCATTGAACCGGAAGTCTATGGATAGCCTGGTCAAGTTCTGCCGCTGTATATTCTGTCTACAATACCTTCTTCACTCAGTTTTCCACTTCCCTTGGGCGGCATTGGCAAGAGACGAATCAGAAGTATCACAAGCTTTTTTGCCCAGTTCCTGAGGCTCGCCAATCTGTCCCCTGCAATCTTTCCCGGTTCGCCAATCTCTTTGTTACAGTCATTTCTGCCCCCTGCAATTTTTCCTGTTCGCCAATCTCTTCGTCGCAATGACTGCAATGTCTCAGATAGTAGCCAATCAAAACGCAGGAAAAAACCCAAGAGGAGCTAACTACTCAGCCTGAATATCCGGGAATGCAGCGCAATTCCTCCAGTAAATTTCCCGCCATGTCTTCGACTCCTGCGCCGTCTACCCCTGCTTCCGACCCTCTCAACGATGTTTTCTCAGCCATGGATCAAGAAACTCCGGTCACCTCGACTCCTACCCCTGCCCAAAAGCGCACCTGCAATGACCTGTCGGACAACGAGGACGACATTGCCAGTGGCCCGCCTGCCCTTTTGCTCACCACTCAAAACTCGACCCAACTTGTGCAGCGCTATGCCGAGAAGAAGCGTCTCCGTGTAGACCAGATTGCGGAGGTTAACAGCTTCCTCAAGGTACGAATCTGTTTATATTCTTCTTCTTCACCTTACTTACGGCTTTCAGGATATTCCTGCCGTGTGCGATGCCAAAATCCTCGTCAACATTCTCCAGGTCGGCAACCAGGTCAACGCCATTGTGGTTGCGACTCCGGAGTATCAAGTTTCCGCCAGTCTTGAAGTATGGCTTCTTGTTCTCATCTCTTAAATACATACTGACAATCAATCAGAAAACTCTGCACAACTTCGCTGCCGCTATTCTTCTTTCCAGCAGAATCAGCACCTACAAGGGTGCTGTTCCCACCAATACCTTGCTCGTACGTGTACCAATCCCTTTTGCGTTGCATCGTGGTAATCTATTTCAGAATATACTTCGGAAAAATCGCTTCGATCTGCCCCCGGGCATCGAGAACAAGCCGGCTGACTACGCCAAGGTGGTAGCCTCTGTGCAGGATGCCTTCACCCAGCTACGCTCCAAATTCAAAAAAGCGGTGTGTGACTTTTGGTGTTTTATTCATGTCGACCTTTTCTAACCTTCAGCACAGTTGAGCGCTAGTCTGAAGGTCAACAAACAGGACAAGGAGCACGCACCAGGCCCCAAACATCAAAATATCTTCAAGCTGACTGGGATCTTCGTCGAAAATACCCGCTGCTCGGTCACCATCGAGCTTTGCGCTCGAGTCGCACTGATGGTAAGCATCTAAATTTCGTTATCTCGAGGCGATGAATACTCACCATCCTGTAGCGCCAGGTTTACCTGGTGCGGCCCGGTGTCAAATTTTGGGACCGACTCGACTTGACCCTCGCCGAGATTTGCACCAAGGCGGGCGGGAATGCGAAAAAAATCACCAAGTATGTCCATTCCTTTTGCGATCACCAATTAATTTTGATTGTGATCCATCAGGGCTTTCGCACACATCCTGACCAAGGATCAAGACTTGCACGGCATCAAGACTAACGACCCGGAGATTCCGCAGAGCGATGTCGATGGGTTCCAGCAGGAGGTCGATGACCTCATCGACGCCGGACTCAATGATGTCGCAACCTCGGCGGCAGCCCAGGTCACTCCGTCTACTCCCACTGCTCAACAGGCTGGAGGCGCCGTCGCGGATGACTAAATTAGACTTTTGTACTGCTTGCGCACTGAAATATATTTGATTTATGCGGTATTTTGACAGACATTTATGAGAAATAGCCGCCATCTGTAGATGAATTGTCAGTAACAGGTGAGTATCTCCCTGGCGCCATCCTTCCATGCAGCTGGCTACCATACAAACCTGGTTCCATGCTGGACCCATAGGAGACCAAGGCTGGAATCCAGCCGACCGAAGGCTGGATTCCAGCCTTTGGTGACAGGCAAGTGAAAGGGAAGTGATGGCGCTTATATAATGGCTCCCATCACCGAAATTCTGGCAAAATCAGTCGGTCCATCGTGCTGCACGAACGAGCCACATTTTGGCTAAACTTTGAGTGGGGGGTCATCTTAGTTTCATCTTTTGCAGGGAATGTCCCGGCCAGAATTTTGAATTTGGCCCTTGACATTTTTATGTGTTTTCACACTCATTTATAACACAAGTTCAGGAGAGAAATCGAAAATTCTGTTCGGGACATTCCCTGTAGATTGATCTTGCAAGTCTGCTGCATTTTATTTCAGAGTAAATGACCCAATATTGAGGGTGCAATGATGGACCAAAGAAATCACGCCAAATGACCCCATCAAACACGGCAATCAACGGTTTCCAGTGCTATTTGATAGTTAAAAAAATTACAGCTACCCCAAATGCTTCTCTATTGATATACTGGATGATTTGGCTGACTTGAATTAGAGATATATTCTTCTGGTGAACTTGCTGGGCGAAATGGGTGATTTGCCAGTGGTTTGACAGCTTTTGGTGGTGGCATCAACATGAACAAACAGACATTTGATCCCTGCCACTTGCCAGTCACCACAGCCTTCACCAACATGTGGTGCACATGCCGAGTCCAGCCGCAGGCCACATGGGGAGAATTTGGCGGTGTAGCAAGCCTTCGTGGATCATGGTAGATCACCTCAAAGCTTTTCTCCACAGACCTTGCATGCCTGTGAGGAGGTGGAGGTTCGAATCCTCCCGAGGGCATAGAAAAAAAGCCTCGCTTTCTTTTTTGGCCTTCTACTCAAAACACAATCATTCCATTGGGAACACCTGCCCCGCACGGAACAGTGGGTAACAAGCCCTCGTGGATCATGGTCGATCGCCTCAGCTGCTTGACCTTGGCTTCACCCGCCGTTATCGAAACTCTATCGAGGACGCGGAGGTTCGAATCCTCCCGAGGGCATGCTGTGTCAGTAGCGCTGGTTTTTTCTTCCCTGTACATGTCCGTGAACACAATTGTTTACTAGTTTACTACTTATTGTATACCGCGCCGATGGCTAATACAATTTAACTGAGGTCCGGGGTTTAGCACCGTCCACGGCTGGTCGTGTGTACGCGTGAATGGTCCCTTGTTCAATTGTTCTGACACCTACACCTACCCCGCACACAACAGGAGGACGCACGCAAGCCCTCGTGGATCGTGGTGGATCGCCTCAACAACTTGGTTGTCGCTCTTGTTCGTTGAAACCTTACTGAGGATGCGGGGGTTCGAATCCTCCCGAGGGCATGTAGTGGATCTGGTCCAATTTTTATTTCGCGCGGGTGAGGATATACGTAGGTATGTACTGTAGGTGGGATACAGCCGCAGTGGATGTGATTGTCATATGCGGATGGGGTCCCGATCATCTTGATTCGAATCACGGATGTCGATATCTGTCTATATTTCTATATGCGCACCTTCGCACCAGCCGAGAAGCGGGGGTGTATGTACATATAAATGGTGTGTGGGGTAGGGTGGGATAGAATAGAATGGGATACGAGCACAGCATATATACTTACTCTGATGAGTACGAGACACGGAAATTCAATGCTATCAAGTCGCAGGCGGGCCGGGCTCTCAAGTGCAGTGCAGGCACCGTCGGGGTCGGGGCCGTGCGCAGTGAGGAGTATTGGGATTCAGAATTAT
Organism: Mycena albidolilacea; assembly: GCA_029282495.1. Classification (NCBI taxonomy): domain Eukaryota; kingdom Fungi; phylum Basidiomycota; class Agaricomycetes; order Agaricales; family Mycenaceae; genus Mycena; species Mycena albidolilacea. The sequence continues at coordinate 224,842 of JARIHO010000102.1, read as the reverse complement.
GAGGCGCCTCCGGGTGGGTGGGTAGAGATCTATCCAGCTAATAGGCTGGGCGGTGATGGTGGATCGGATGTAGAACAGCACAGCAAGAAGCGCGGCGGTGTGGCAGAACGATTTGTGCGGTGGGTGGACGTGGTGGATCGGGTGTGGAAGCAGTCGCCGGTATGTATGTAGACAAGACGAGGAAGCAGGACAGGATAATAGCCGCAGATTCGCGTCAGTGAGAGCTGCCAGATGAGAGAAGATGACCGGGAAGGATGTGTAGATTGATTGGAGTGATATAGCAGAAGATGCGGACGGGCATCAGATTTTCGCGGATGAACAGAAGGAGCGGATGCTGCGGCCAAGAAAAGACACCAGTAACACACCGGCCCCTAGTGGACCTTTGGAGGAGGTTTTAAAACCTAACGGAGCCCTGCCCGTGTATCGCCGGTCGTACTGTCGAAGCAATAATAGCGATGCTGCTGCGCTGGAGATGATTGGAGGTTACAGAAGAAGGAATTGCCGTGATGGGATTGTGCGCTGGCAGGAATTAGGGTCGCCAAGGGGTAAACCGCCGAGTGTGTAAGCAAGAGTACGAGGTTCGGCCCAGGGCAAGAGGACGCAAGCGGAGAGGGTGCCGGTTAACTGCTGACAGGTTCTCTTGAAGAGAATATCTGGGCACTGGGCAGAGCCAAGAGGACAAGTCAGCTTCATCAAGGCAAAGCCCGCACAGCCACACGCCGCCTTCACCCCTACACTGTAGTACTATCTAACACCCTGCTAATTCCTCTAATACCTCCATGTCGCTGGCGAAGCGGCCCCCGGCGTCGCTCCAGTCCGACATGGACATGGACGACGCTCTTGACCGCCGGTACAACTACGACAACGACGAGGACATCGACCCCGAGCTGCGTCTGCGCACCGTGCGCACCGCGCACTCCGCCATCGCGGAGAGTATTGTGGCGGATACGCGGCAGACACGGCGGAGAAGGCGGTTCTGGGGCGCACGGAGCGAGAAGACGCGGCATGGGCACCACCCCGAGGAGGCGGACCCCGTCAAGGCCAAGCAGGAGGGGCGTGGCCGGCCGGAGGGCAAGCGGAGGAACGTCTACGTCAATACCCCGCTGCCCCGGGGCGAGCTGGATTCGAGTGGCGACCCGCTGGTGAGGTATCCGCGGAATAAGGTCCGCACGACGAGTGAGTTGTTGCGCTGCTGTTCGTTGGCCGAATATTATTGCTGACCCTCGGTAGAATATACAATCCTCACATTTATACCCCGCAATCTGTGGGAGCAGTTCCGACGCATTGCCAATCTCTTTTTCCTTACCCTCGTCGTGTTGCAGCGTACGTCCATTCTTTCGATATCTTCCATGTCACATATACCCGCTCTCTGACCCTGTCGGTGGTATGGGCTTGGGCTTGGGCTGGCATTATCTTTGGAGTGCACCTCTGAGCCTGTGAGGCTCGCGGTTGCCGCATATTTTTGCATATTCTTCTTGGCGTATTCGGAGTGGACTTCCGGGGTCACACATGTTGCGGCCGCTACTCGCACTTGCACTTGCGATATCTCTTTCCAGTCCTGCCCGTCGTCGCCACATATCCTCGTGTTGCCCATTAATCCGTTTTTTTCTCACCTCAACTAATACTTTACTAAACTAACGCACGCTCTTTCCCCCACAGAATTCTCCGTCTTCGGCGCGGCCTCCGGCGCCATCTCCGCGCTCCCGCTCGCGTTCATCATCGTCGCCTCCGCCATCAAGGACGGCATCGAGGACTACCGCCGCGGGCAGCTCGACGAGGAGGTGAACACGTCCCCGACCACGCGCCTGGCGGTGCGGAACCCGAATATTCCCAAGGGTGCGTCTCTCGCCTGCCTTCCGTCACCCCCCTCCACCTCCCCACCCCAATTTCCCGCAAATTAATCTAAATTACATCAAATTAAATTAAATCAATTAATCGAATCTAACACCCGCACAGACCCGCGCTCCCTCTTCGAAAAGCTCCTCGGGCTCAACCGCCCCGGCGCCGTCTCCCGGGGCGTGCGCCGCCTGCGCGCCGCCGAGGCGCGCGCGCCGCCGGGGAGCCAGAGCACGCTCAATGTGGACGACAGCGATGTGAGGAGCATGGACGGAAGGAGCGTCGCGAGCACGGCGCACTCGTATCCGCCCGCGGCGGTGTTGGTGAGTCGTGGGGTTTTAGTTGTTTGTTTGTTTGAATGGGGGGCGCGGGGGCTATTTTGGGGGGAGCTGTTGCGTCCTGGGATTGGGTTGCGGTGGTGGGTGTGGGTGTGGGACGTCGTTTCGGGTCGGCCTCTACTGATTTTTTTTGGGACGGCTTCGCACCCGCTCGTCATCCCTCCCTCTCCTCATCTGCTCTCGGTCTCGGTCTCGGACTCAATTGGTACTCATACACCTGTTTTTTTTTCCCGCAGGACCCGAACTTCCGCCCAGGCGCCGCGCAGTGGGAGCGCACGCTGTGGAAGAAGCTCGAGGTGGGCGACATCGTGCTGTTGCGCGACAACGAGCAGGTGCGGCTTCACTCATCCATCCTTTATAATTATTATTTCATTGACGACGGCGCGCCACAGGTCCCCGCGGACATCATCGTGCTCGCGACGTCGGACCCGGACGGGAACTGCTACCTCGAGACGAAGAATCTGGACGGGGAGACGAATTTGAAGGTGCGTGCCGCGGGCGGTTTGTGTGGGGTCGTTCTGGGGTGCGGTGTGCTGCGAGACGAGGGGGTGTGGGATGTGCCGAGCTTGAGGCGGACGGACAGACTGGGCTAAAGGGGAGGGCGCAGGAGCCGTGCTAGAGATCGCGGCCCAGCCCACGCATGACTCGAGACGGGTTGTGGACGGCGCAGAATTGTGCGTTGCGGGTGCGACTTGGTGGTGTGGCGTGCATCGCAAGGACGAAGACGGAGGCGAGGGAACGCGATGCTTGTGACGCGAGATAGGCGTGGTCCCCCGCGGTGGGCGGCACGGTACCGAGACCCGATATGTACAGGAGGGGGAGGGCCTGTTCTGGATACGGAGACCCCTATGGGCGCGTCCTCTCCCTTCGCTGCGCCGCTCATCTCCCCACACCTTTGCGTTGCGTTTGAGCACTGGGTTTTAAAGCTGCCGTTCGTGGGGCGTTGACCTGAGATATGATTAGAAACGCGGGGGTGCAGCAGAGGCGGAGACGTTGTCGTGGACTGAATGCCGAGTCGGGGAACGAGCGGGCACCAGCGGAGGGGAAGAGCAAGGGGGCTCCCGCGCGCGCCCCCGACTCGGAAGACGCGCTGAGGTGGTGTGTGATGCGGCTTGCGCGCAAGATTGTGTCTTGTGGTGTGGCCCTCCCCACACCACGATCGTTTTATGCTCTCATTTTCCTCTTTATTTTATTCTCTTGGCATTTCCCACTTCCTTCCTTCCGTTTCCTTTTCGCCCGTCCTCATGCTCCCACTAATGCGCACCCCGCAGCTCCGCAAATCCCTCGTTGCCACCCGGAACATGTCGTCTGCGGAGGAAGAGGTGCAGCGCGCGCGTTTCGTGCTCGACTCGGAGGCGCCGTCGCAGAATCTGTAAGTTGTCATTTTACCACGCGTGGAACGGGCACACAATCCTTGATTGTGGCCCTACTTGCATCTACTTGTCACTTAACTTGTTAACCACATCCACAGCTACCTATACCACGGCGTCCTCCGCTACCGCGATTTCTCCTCCGCCTCCGCCTTCTCGAGCGTGCATGCGCGCGCGACCAACAACAACACTAACTATGATGCGGATTTCCACGGACAGGGGGGACGGGGAGGTGAGTCGCGTTGTTCCAAGTTCTTTCGACAATCCTTTGTCGTGTTACTTGCCCGTTATATTACTCCCGTCTTCTGCCTTCTTGAAGAGCCAGGGGGGTAACACCATGACGGGGAGACTAGGGGGAGGGAGCAATCAATCTTTTGTCCTCTCATTTCTCACTACACACGGAAACCGACATGAGCTGACTGACGAACACGCACAGGTGCCGCGACACCGATGCCTGAAGACCGCGCGGAGCCGGTGAGCATCAACGAGATGCTGCTGCGCGGATGCGCGTTGAGGAACACGGCCTGGGTGGTGGGGCTGGTGGTGTTCACAGGGGCGGACACGAAGATCATGCTGAATGGTGGAGACACGCCGAGTAAGCGGAGTAAGGTGGGTGTCTGAGCGCGATTCCCTCCTGCAATCCCGGGTCGGGCCCTGAATTTAAAGCTAACGACACTCTGCAGATCGAGCGTGAGACCAACTTCAACGTCGCGGTCAACTTTGGTGTGCTGCTGGCGATGTGCATCATCGCGGGGATATTCAGCGGACGGGAGGACGCGAAGCGCAATACGAGCGCCGACCTTTTCGAGGTCGGCTCTGACCCGACGAGCTCCACGGTGCTGAATGGGTTGGTCACGTTTGTGTGCGCCGTCTTCTTTCCTCTTTTCTGAACGCACGCTCACTTGTTCGCTCGTAGCTCGTGTATCATCATGTTCCAGAACATTGTGCCCATCTCCCTGTACATATCCATCGAAATCGTCAAGACCATCCAGGCGTACTTTATCTCGCAAGACGTCGACATATACTACGAGGGATACGACACGCCGTGTGTGCCCAAGACATGGAATATCAGTGACGATCTTGGGCAAATTGAGTGCGTGTTTCTTCTTCTCTTCTGCACCGAAATTAACCTAACCCGCGCAGATACGTCTTCTCGGACAAGACGGGTACGCTCACCCAGAACGTCATGGAGTTCCAGAAGGGCTCCGTCAACGGCATCGCGTACGGCGAGGGCGTCACCGAGGCGCAGCGCGGCGCTGCCACCCGCGCCGGAGCTGCTGACACCATGGACCCCGCCGAGCTCACCGCGAAGCTCGCACGCCTCAAGCAGCTCATGGTCACCACCATGGAGCGGGCGTGGTCAAACCGCTACTTGCAGCCCGCGAAGCTCACGCTCGTGTCGCCCGGGCTCGCGAGCGCGCTGGCGGACGAGGCAAGGGGGCGGCATTGGAGGTAGGAGCTTGGTATCCTAGGCGACGAAGAGCGGAAGAGAGGTTGTTGAGCGTTACATCTCGTGAGCTGCGGTTAACAGCTTCATAGAGTTCGTCCTCATGCTCATTCACCCTTTCGTATAGCTCCTCGACGGACCGGATGTTCTCCAGAATCAGAATGGTGCTCCACGCGATAGGAGCCTTACTCATCACCACAAATATTTCGTCTATCCCTCCGTTATCCGTGTTCGTAAGGAGCCGAGCGTATCGGATACATCGACCCGGAAAGGTCTGCGCTGTTTCATGCTCGTGCCCTGCCTGTCTGAACGATTGTTGCTCGAACAGAAGGTTCATCCTCAGCCTCCACTTCTTCCCCAGGTAACTGTCCTTCAGTACTTGGAGGTAGACTAAATAATGACTCCTCATCTCGGCCTGTCTCTCCGCAGGAAGGGTGGAGAACCACAGGTATACTTGTGACCCCTTTTTCAGACGAGCCGGTAACCAAAAGGCTAAAGCTTTCGGCATCCACCCCAGCAAGTTGGCTATCTGCACGACCTCCCAGAAGTAGTTGATTGTTGTATCGTGAGCCCCGTCCCACTCAGGGAGGGATTCCAGTTTGAGCTTAGGATCGATTGTAGGCACCATCGTACCGTACGGGGCCCCTGGAGCAATATATGGAAATTTGTAGTCTGATCGCCTGCTTGAGGAGCTACTCCCAAAACTCCCTCCTGAATCCGAAGGAGGTGGAGGCGGAGGAGAGGAAGAATCCCTTCGTCTTCCTTCCGTTAATGCCCTCCCTCTTCTTCTGCGCGGAGCGGGGTTGCGTCCTCTATGGTGGTGGCTTCCCCCTCTGTCATCCGAGCCATCGTCGTCTGGGGGGTCTCCATCTCCGCCAGCGCCCGTATGGGCGTTCTCTGGGTGACCCTGATTCCTTCAGTCCAGAGAGTTCTTATGAGGCGATCTCTCCCTCTCCGCACCTCCTCCTGGCGACAAGGGAGGAGGCCGTGCTCTCCAGTCAGATCCCATTCCCCCTTTCGAATTGTTTTCTTCGCGCGGCAGTGGAAGATGAGGAGGGACATCGCGAGAAAAGCGGGAACGCTCATACGAGCTCTCGTCTATCTCGGGCACTTCTTCCAAGACGGTAGCTTGAGCTGTACGAGTCCTTGCCGGAGGAACATCGGTTTTGTGCTTCCCTTTGGGCAAGGTTTGGTACTGACTTATAGACTCAGAGCCGTAATCGTGTAAGGGAGCGCGCTCCGCCCAGGGACTTGGATGAAGCCCATGTCCACTCAAGGGGTTCGGCAAGCTGGAACCCGGAACAGCTATCGCGTATGTGCGATCTCGGGGCGAGGTAGGTACCAGCAGTTCTCTGGGGTCCTTGAACTTGGTCCTCGCGCTCATCAGCCCTACCCCACTAACCGTGGCCTCTGAAGAGAGGGGATCCCTCCCCGATTCTCCTCCGGAGGCTGGGTTCGCCCTAGCTCGAGCCCGTTCTCGCCGCGATAGAGGTTTGCCCGCAGCTGAAGGGCCCGGGGACATAGAGTGGGAGGCTCTCCCCCTCGGTGGAGTCCCAGGCTTCTCGGTGCGGTGTTCTTTGCGCGACCTCTCCTCCTCCGCTCCTGGGGGAACTTGGAAGTCGGGACCGGCGCCTCGGCTCGATCTAGGCAACACCGAGTACTCGTGGCACTCTCCTTGAGCTGAGTAATAGACCGTAGCGGGTCTGTCCTCGGGGTGACGGTCCGGGAAAGCTTCTCCTATATGACCTGGCACTGGCGTTGACAAATCGATGGATTTGGTATGCACGTTATATCCTTGCGGCCAATGCTTACGGAGGTGTGGCACGTTACCATAGAGGTAGTCCAGGTCAGATATTCCCGAAGGCTCGCGCGGAAATATGTTATAGATCTCAGGATTGTCGAGGCGGGCGACTTGAGTACGTCTTCTCCCTTTTCAGCTCCGTACTCCGACTGATACTTCTCATCGAAATTCCTTTGGACCAGGTTTACTCTTTCGCTAAGAGCTATCCAGGCCGCTATAATTCCGCCCAAGTTTTGGGAACTCCTCAAGAGGGCTGACAAAACTCCGTGTGGGTCTATTTCGTACGTAGAAGTTTGACCTTCCACCAATCCCGAGGCTTTATTTACAGCTCTTTGCGGAACTTAGGGCGCGGCCTGTTTTTTTTTTTTTCAATGAACTTTGCATCGGATGGCTCTCCTAAGATCAATTCTCAACCGTTTTCCCTGAGAATATGCTCATTATGTTGGCATTGAAAGTCCGGAGGGCATGGCCTCTTCGGATTTTTTGATGGCCAATCAAATTGCTTGATTGGGAAAATATCTATGTTTTGAGTAGGATAGCTGTAACATTAGCTATCATTGTTCGATTGGCCTAGTTTTTTGATACGATGTACTCACAGATGTACCGGAGGGCAGCAAATGCCGGCTTTTTTTATATGACCTGTATTTGGCTCAAGACTTTGAAAAGAGAATACGGTGTTGTTGTAATATAGACTGTATCTGATGTATGGGCCACATTGAAAATACCGGTATCTTGTGCCCTCCGGTACATGTATGAGTCCATTGTATCAAAAAATTAGGCCAATCGAACAATGATAGCTAATGTTACAGCGATCCTACTCAAAACACAGATATTTCCCCAATCAAGCAATTTGATTGGCCATCAAAAAATCCGAAGAGGCCATGCCCTCCGGACTTTCAATGCCAACATAATGAGCATATTCTCAGGGAAAATGGTTGAGAATTGATCTTAGGAGAGCCATCCGATGCAAAGTTCATTGAAAAAAAAAAAACAGGCCGCGCGCAGGATGGCTCCTTATGTGGTGCGTATGAAACATTATCGATTTCTTCTCTTGAACGGGCGGCGAGGAAACTCGAGAGGAGGGAACAGATAGCGAGGGAGGAAGCGGAGCAGAAGGAGAAGAGAGTGGAGACGGAGTGGTAAAAGGCCGCAATTGATGCCAAGCTCCAAGCGCTCCTGGCAAAGAAGGCCGAGCTCAACGCTCCCGAGGAACCGAAGACGGAACCGGTCGAGGAAATGGTCGCGTCATCCAGCAGAGCTGTGTTCCTGGCACCGATTGGATTCCACCTCGAAGGAGAATATTTGGTGCAGGATGACGAGTGTGACGGGAGGCTGTCGGCTAGAAGAGTTCAAGTCGGCAAGCAGTCTCGGCACAAGGTGGGTGGTTGTTCAAGCAAGTTGCTGGGTGGTTGGACCAGCAGGATAAGTGGCGTAACAGTAGATTTGACCGAAGATCTGGGCGTTACATGAAGGTATATATAGTAGATAGAAATAGGAGCTAGTACGAAATGTGTATAGGTAAGAGAATAGAGTAATGAGTTACGGGTATGATCGTGACATGCGATGTGCAGAGTGAGTAATACTGATGTGGAAATAAACCATTACATCCGCCCTCCAGGTCGTCGCGCGCCGACGACCTAGTTCTCCTGCATCCGGCCGTTATTGTCCGCGGTGTGATTAGTGGGTCCTGTGGCGGTAGACGGACCAGCGGCGGCTTCGGGTGCAGAGGGAGAGGAGGGAAGGGGAGTGGTCTTGCCAACCTTGAGTCGTTTGAGAGACTCAGTGACGGCGGCGCGAACGAGGTCGGCCTCCTTGCGCTTCAAGGAAAACGCGAGCTTCCCGGTCTCAGAGTTGACCCGGTGTGGAAGGAGTGGATGCCCCGCTCGTTACTTTTCCATTTCCCCCACCTACGCACGTACCTTACGATCGATCGGTCTCACGACCGATTATTTGTTTTGTACGTAAATATGGCCAATCATTACCTCCTTAGACCCGAACTACGAGCATCCCCGCGACCAGTGACTTGAGTACCCCAACGTGGGTACGTCGCCAGTGAACACCGAACACCCGAGAACGAGATTACATCACATATCGAACATCTACGAGCAGCACCCGTACTTCACGCCCACACGCACTTATCCCCTTTCTCACGCCATTTCTACTCTATGCTTCTACTACTTCTTGGGACCACCCCACCGCTTTTCTTGTTCACCCGTGCACCCTATTTCCGGACGACCGACCCACCTATTCTGTCTACCGGCAGAGAACTCGTCACTGCGACAGTGGAGCCCACCGCGAGGGGAAGGTTCTTCTATCGAACCTTCTCTGGGTCATTTGCGTTGTCCAACTATTCCAGCTTTCCGCCCATTATTTCTTTCCATATCCCTGGTCCCTCTCTCGCGCAGTACACCCCCGACGTCGATGCCCACGATGAGCTCAGCCCCTGTCCGTATCCATCTCATTTCCCGCATGACAACCCTTCATTCCGCGTCGGCCGAGCGCCCCGATCATCCGAGTCCGACATTCCCGTACGTCGAACAACGCCGTCGCGATCCTGTGTCCAAACCGCGTTCACGCCGCTGTTTTGTGTGCGGTACTACGGGGAGGCATCCTCTCGACTTTCGAGTCTGCCCGCGTACCACCGTCCTTTTGCGCCGATCTCTCGCGAAACTTGACAACAATGGACGTCTTGTATCCATCGACGGGTTGCCGCTGCCCATGACGCGCCATCCGGGTGGTGTGTCTGCGCACCTCATCTCGCGCTTCCGTAACCCTACGCGCATTATCGTTCAGCCTCCACCATTCGTTCCCACGCCAACTTCTCTCGTTCCACCGTGTCCCGTTTCCAATGATCACATTCCAGCTCCCCGGCGCGAGTTCAGGTCGAATTCCCCCCATGCGGTTCCTCCCAACGAGCTCATTGCACCCGCATCCGCCGATGATCGCGTTCTGGTTCCCCCGCACAAGTTCAACTCGAGTTCCCCTCACGCCGTTCCTCCCATTGAACTCATTGCATCCGCGCCCGAGCACGTTCCATTGGTACCGGCATCGTTCCTTGGCGTTCTTTTAGCGTGCCTTCTCCACGGTCGTTTCCGTGCCCAGCTTCATACTCTTCTTGACATCCTTGATGATCTGGATTCGGAGGATCATTCGACATTCCGACAACGTCTCCATCCTGTCTTCTCACGCATTCCACATTTCACACCAGTTACGTGACTTCATTTGCTTACTTCCAGTTCCCCGAGTTGCGGTTCATCCTTCCTTCTTTCGAGTGATGTCGAGGGCGACATCAAAGTTCCCCCCACTGTGGAAGGAGTGGATGCCCCGCTCGTTACTTTTCCATTTCCCCCACCTACGCACGTACCTTACGATCGATCGGTCTCATGACCGATTATTTGTTTTGTACGTAAATATGGCCAATCATTACCTCCTTAGAGCCGAACTACGAGCATCCCCGCGACCAGTGACTTGAGTACCCCAACGTGGGTACGTCGCCAGTGAACACCGAACACCCGAGAACGAGATTACATCACATATCGAACATCTACGAGCAGCACCCGTACTTCACGCCCACACGCACTTATCCCCTTTCTCACGCCATTTCTACTCTACGCTTCTACTACTTCTTGGGACCACCCCACCGCTTTTCTTGTTCACCCGTGCACCCTATTTCCGGACGACCGACCCACCTATTCTGTCTACTGGCAGAGAACTCGTCACTGCGACACCGGGGAAGAAGGGCGGCAGGCTGGTCCCCAGGCTGGCCCTTGCACTTGTGTCCGTTGATAAGCCAGTAATTGGGCCATGGTTAGATACACGTAATTTTGCGTGTTTCTGATTGTGCTCATTACTGAAACTGTTGTTTCTATGCAACAGTACTGGTTCCTGGTAGCTGTTGGGCGAACCACAGAGAAACGGGTGGACGTTCTAAGGAATTAGAATGCCCATTGGCTAGTCTCGCCCTGAAAACTGTAAGGGAAACGTGCAGCCAGATAATAAGTCAAGGAACTTCTTTTGACTTGTTTCCAACATTCACTTAAACAACGGAAATGGGTCAAAGGAACGGGAGTTGGCAATGTGTTGTGTTGTGTTGAGACGCTAGGAGAGACGCGTTCGGTCACAAGTGTTTTGGTTGCCAGAGTTGCCGGTTTCCATTGAATGCGGATACACCGAAACAGGTGGTCGGCTATTCCGAGGATCCGGATCACAACTCTAAAGGTGTTCCAAGGTTCTTTCTCAAGAACCCTTTCTGGGAAACCCTAGAGAAACGGGTATCTACCGAAGCCTACAAAGGAGTATTATCAAGTTCCGTGCTTGGAACCAAGGGGAAACTTGAGTTGAGGCAGAAACGGGTCGAACGAGATGCAGTGCCGATCTATCGGTGATCGACACACCCTCTGAATAATACAGGGGTGCTGCTGACGGGTTCCTGCCTCGTAATTGGCAAGGGAACATGGTGTGCTCACAGTGGGGAACCAATGGGAGACGACGCTCGGAAGAACAACCGACAGAAACACGGTTAATGAGACAGATAAACAGACTTTTGACTCATTGGGATTGTGTTTTGGGCTTTGTAACAGTGTCTTGGCGGTTGTATAAGTATCCAAGGGTGTTTCTACGATGGACACAGCATCTTCCCCCGAACTAGTAGGCTATACGCTTGCGCATTGGGTTGATCTGGGATCCTCGGCAAACGCACTCTTATAGAGTAGCACTATTAGTCGAAATCTTAATTGTTTCTGAATCATATATTATTCTGGAAACGCACTTGGGCTTTGCCTGGAAACTGTCTGAACTCTGAGAATCTGTTGGAACTGGGACTCTGTTGAAAGAAATGTTATTGTTGTTGTTTGCGGAGCGGGTTTCAGAAAGTACCGTCAAGGGAAAACTTTGGAAACGTGACTGCTGGCGTTGCTCAGAAAGTACCTCTTTAGGGAAAGCTCTGTGAACGTTCTTGGCCTACAAACTAGGGGCCTTACTTGAGTCTACGGGACTACTTTAAACTTGTTTCTCTGTCGCTTGGACACACACACACACTGCGAAGCTATAAATCTACTTTGTTTGGAAACAATGTTTCCACTGTGTCTAGAGACACGTTCTACGCAGTTTGCTCTACTGTCTCTTTGAGATACGAAATCTCTCCCTACAACCTTTACAAGGCCCTGTACTAGGGGCTGTAACTCGTCGGGATCTTTGGAAACGTGCATATATTGCTGTTTGATTTGTTTGTTGGTTGTAGGAACAATCTCTGGATTGTTTCTGTGCCGCTCTCGAGTCAAGTAGGGTTATTTGTGTGTTTCTTATATAGGTTCTGAGCACATCAATCACCGTTCTTGCGCTTCTCGTACCAGGACATGTTCCGCATGTCTTCCTGGTCCTTCAAACGATCAGTGTTACGTTTGGACTGGAGAGATACCACAATTTCTCCCGGCATCAAAACCCCTTCCGTGGTCTCCGAGTCCTCTACGCAATACTCCTCGGGGTTCGCGACATCGCAATTTTCATCGATCACAAATACGCCGTCCTCGAGGTACACCCAGGAAAACCTGCAGGTGTCGTATTGGTTCATCTGCCTCGCAAATTCTTCGTAGAATGTCGGAATGGCAATGGGAGTGACGCCATTCGTGGCGAGTGTGACGCAGTAGTCACCCTAGAGGCGAATAGTGAAGGCGTCGAAGATGATAGGGGCGGAGCCGTCCACGCGAGTGATGTGGAAATAGTGCCTGTTGACGCACTTGAGAACGGGGTGGCAATCGTTGTAGTGGATCATGTTAAGCAAGAGATCCGTGGGATCAACGAACGCAGGTGTAAAAATATCAGCAACGGGAGTGGACATGATAGTGGGTAAATCAAGGGGTGGTGAGAATTCATCGATTCGCTCACTGTCTTTATATGCCCAAAAGTGAGACATAATGGAGTTTACCTGGAACTCCTCTTCGATAGGGGGCGACCCAGCTCCCTGAGGCAGTTCCTTCATATCCGCCACTCCTATGGCTTCCAGGTATTCATTCATTGCCTGTAAGCTTTTGGCCTGTGAATAAGGCATCCAACTGCGATCACCGGACTTCCACTGGATCTCGAACAGCGCCTTTGATCGACCCCTGTGGTGGTTGACAATTTTCTCAACTGCCCACTCGTTGGTCTCGTCATCCACAGATAGTCCAAGTTGGCACTCAAGGCGGCCAGGAAACCTACAATCATTGTTAGGAACATGTACACACAGGAGGGACAAATGGAAAACATCGTGAACTCCTCGTTGTTTCATGACTGTGGGTAGATCAAGTTTGAAAGACCTGTTCCCGAAATCACGGGTAATGGAATACGGACCGATATATTTCGGGATCAGCTTCCGGGCCAACCCCTTCTCGAAGTTGATGTTCTTCGAGGAGAGGTAGACCAGGTCTCCATCCTCAAACGGTGCAGCTTGCGGTTTGCAGTTTGCGGATTGAGTCTGTTTGACTCATGCAGCAATGACGCTGTCGTGGGCAGCCATAATCGCTAACTGACGCTGAAGAGCGAAATTAGCCACTCCTGGATACTCACAAGTGCGATCGGAGTCCCACAGCAAAGATCTGGGCATACATCCCATGTCTAAGAAGAATGGAGCGTACCCCGTGGACTCGGATTGTGCGGAATTCAAAGCGAATTCGATGGCAGCCAGCTTCTGTACCCAATCCTTCTGCTTGGGATGGATACACTGCCGAGGCATCTGTGTCACGGGGTGATTTGCGCGTTCGGTTTCACCATCCGACTCCGGATGGTATGCACTAGACATGTGGAGTTTGACTCCAATGAGCTCGTGTAGTCTCTTCCAGAAGATACTTGTAAATAGGGAATCCCAGTCACTCACAATTGACTTGGGCAGTCCATGTAATTTATAGACGTGCTCAAATACAAGCTCGGCCATTTGTCGGGCTGTGTAGTTGATTTGTGCGGGAACTAGATGAGTTCTTCCAGTCAGCAGACATATGATAACGACTAGGGAGTTAAAAACTCCATCACGGTTCCGAGACTCGGGCAACCGACCGACAAAGTCGATGCCAATGGATTCCCAAGGTGCCTGAGGCGGGTTCAACGAATGCAGGAACCCGTATGGCCTCTGGTTGCTCGGCTTGCTCCGTTTGCAAGTGGAGCATGACTCGCAGAAGCTACGAGTGTCGTCGACTATGTCCTTCCACCAGAAGTGGTCACGGACATAATCCAGCGTCTTGCGAAGCCCAAGGTGCGCGAGGATGGAATGAGCTTCTGAAATAACTATTTCACATACATTACGTCCCTTGTATTCCATTTTAGGCACGCATAACACCCGGTGGTCTGAGTCCTTCAGATAGATGAGGCCATTCTCGACCTCGAAGTTACGGAATTCCTTAGGCTTATCCAGGATGTTCTTGAAAAAGATATCATTCCCGTAGTTATTGGCTAAGATTTCCGCGAGGTTCAAACCTTGCCATCCAGAGTTAACGATGGCGAGTAGAGATTCGTCAAGTTGCTCTAGCTAGTCTCTGAGCTCAAAGCTCAGAGGCAAGTCTTGTCGAGCCGCACGTGAAGTGTCGCTAGCAAGAGTTGGTTCCATGGGATCAGATTGTTGATCCTCGTGATTGACAGGGGGCTGTTCTTGTCTATCAATTGTCTTGTTGCCACCAAGGTGTTTAACAACTTGGTTTTGGATCTCATTCTCGAGCCTCGTTCGTTCGAATCTGAATTTTTGTTGGTACTCCCACCCTCCTTTGGGTGTGTACTTGAAGCAGACCCAAATGACTTCGACTTCGTGTTGGCGGTGATAGCTGCTGGCTTTGTGCCAGTAGGTTCGGTTCCTGTCTTTGTGACAGGCACTTCCATTGATTTAGAAGCTTTCGCCATTGAGCGGGTTACCCTGTCACTAGACAGAGCCATCGCCTCAAGACCGGTGAATACAGGCATCGAAATGGACCCGATGTCCAACTTGTTGTTGTCCATCACATTGTGGTACGTGTATTCGGACCTGGCTCGTACTGTGCCTGGTGATTCATTGGAGTCGATGTGTGAAAAGGTGTCTGCCAGGACATTCTCTGTCCCAGGTACATATTTCACCTCAAATTCGAAACACGAAGTCTTCTCAATCCACCTTGCCTGTCTTCCAGACAGGTTCTTTTGATTGACAAGGTGAATTAGCCCTTTGTGATCCATTATCCAGACAAACTTGCATCCTTGCAGGATGTCCCGATGTCTAAGCATGGCCTCGACGCCGGCCAGCATCTCAATCTCATGTACCGGATAGTTCTGCTGAGCTGTGTTCAGTTTAGCTGAAAAGAATGCTGCGACATTGGCATTTTTCCAGTCCTCGCCCTGGCAAACGACACCAGTGATCCCCGAACTACAACCATCCGTTACAAGCCATATAGTCGGTGTGTCTTTGCGATAATCCAACACCTTCCTGTGATGATTCTTCCTTTCATCTACAGAGAGCTTGATGTCTTCAAACGCGCGCTGGTGGGTAAACCCCCAGCGATAAGGCACTGAATTGCTTGTTAGGCTGTGAAGAAGTCCCATTGGAATCCGTGCATCTGGCAGATCGTCCGCGAGATATCCAACAGACCCAAGAAATCCGCGGAGGAGATTGCAGTTCGTCAGTGTCTTCCAGTTGAGTATCACATCCACTTTGTGAGGATCCATCTTGATCCCTTCATCGTCAACGATGTGTCCCAATATGCTCAACTCTGACTTTAGAAGCTGCAATTTGTGCGCGCTCAGGTAGAGCTTTTCCCGTTGAAGTACGTCTATTACCTTCTTGACGTGCGCAATGTGCTCTTCCAAAGTATTGGAATAGATTATGATATCATCCAAATACACGTCCATGAAGTGACCAATGTAATCTCCAAACAGGTAATTCATAAGGGTCTGATATGTAGCGGGTGCGTTACAGTCTCCCTGCTGGAGAACATGGCCAACCATGTTGCCATCTGGCGTACTTACAGCAGTTTGCGATACGTGCTCGGGCACGACTCGAATCTGTTCGTACACATCCTAACCATCTATCAAGGAACAGTACTTGGACTGCGAAGCCCGGTGCAGGATTCCATCCATATCTGGTAGCGGTGAGCTCATTTTCTTCGTGTTAGCATTGCACACCCTCAAATCCATGATGACGTGTAGTTTCAACGCATCAGACTTGACCTTGGGGATAAGTAGCATGGGAGCCGTATTGCTCGCGTTGGTGATTTCCCACCAGCCATTCTTCAGGTAAATCCGCTGTTTCTCATCCCACAATTCTCTCAATGGCTCAGGACAACGAGACAGCTTCCAAGGGAGGATCTTATCCTCGTTGATGAGGGGAACGGTATGGTTAATGGCACGCAATGGGGTTAAGCCTGTTTCTTCTGCAGATTTACAGATGGGTTTCGCATATTCCATAAGCTCATCCCCAGCCTGCTGCAGAACTCCTTCGTCTAAACCAACCACTCCAGAATATACCCGAGTGGTAGCTACACCTTCAAGACGAACAGTGTTAGCGCTCCCGATGCAGACACGAGAAGGATTAAAGCCTATGCTCACCTGGTGCTGGAAAAGCCATGCGGTCCTGAGGATCATATTGTATCCGTTCAGGTTAGCTACCAGAAACTCGTGTTCTTCCATGATATCCTGATAGCTGAAATTTACCTTCACAGCGTGGTTGATCTTGGAGCGGGATCCTTGTACAGCCAGCTGCAAGGTGAGTGGATCCTCCAACTCCTTGCACTTAAGCTTCAGTTGATCTGCCAGCGACGTGGAAACCAAGTCTCCCAGAGAGCCTGAGTCAACCAGTGCGCAAATGGGTTCCCTGTTCACCCGAACCACGATGACCAAGGGGCGTTGTGATAAGGACCGCAGTGTCGGTATCAAAAGATATATGATTCAAATTCGACTACGTTCGTCCTCTAGAGGGGAAGGTACAGTCAAATGATAGAGCGGAAGGTCGGTGCGCGAATCGGCGTTGTATGAGTGATAGGTGTGTGTGTGTGTGTGGACAGTGGTTCGTGGAGACCGTTCGTCTCCTAGGTGTGGACGTGTGCAGCGGACCTGTTGTCAGTGGAAACGGTAAAGAAGGTGTGGATGCTTAAACCTGGTTCCCCATATGAGAGTACTGGAACCCTAAATGTGTTGCCCTGTCTGCTTTCCTTCGTGCACTCTTCCCCTTAGAACCGGCACTGGAGATGCAATGTGTGTCGCACAGACGATGACACCGACGTCGTTCGGTTGACGGCGAGACGGTCGGTCTTGTTGGCTACAGATGGCGATTTTGTATGTGATGGCTTTCTCTCCGGGTCTATTTTCTACAGAGCGAAGCTCGCAAGAACGGTGATCCTAATCGAGGAAACCTGGGCTTGTGACACGGAGTCCGGTGAGAGGGGACCCTGCTGATGGAGGTGTGAGAGGTGAGACGCCGATGAACGAGCGAATGTAAGATGTGTGGCCTGCCTCCGGCAGTGGGTGAGGAGGAGGATGCACGAGAGGTACGAAGTCGGGGAAGGCTGGGAGTACCCCTTTAGATTGAGTGAGAGTGGTACAGAAAGTGGGGGAAAACACTGAAAGCTACTTCTGCAGGCCGGAAGGTACTGACTACTCCTACTAAATGTGCTCCCTTTTATACCTCCTCAACGACTTCCCACGTTTCCAGAGGTGCCATGCGGTCGCAGGCGTTTCCAGGGGGCAGGGGACATCATGAGGCGTTATGGGGTGCATACACGACAGGAGACCCGGTGCCTCAGCTGAGGAGACCAATCATCTTTGGGTGCGTGTGAGGCACAGTGAGGCTGATATGTTTAGAGCTTCAGGCACGGCCTGGTGGTCGCGTTGGTAGGTGCTGGAACGTTCAGGAAGGGGGAGAGACGGACGGTCTCCCTCGGCTAGTTGATGTGTCGTGTGAAGTGGGGAACAGGCTGTG
The DNA here is from genome assembly GCA_029282495.1 of Mycena albidolilacea. NCBI lineage: Eukaryota > Fungi > Basidiomycota > Agaricomycetes > Agaricales > Mycenaceae > Mycena > Mycena albidolilacea. The sequence goes on along the minus strand of JARIHO010000102.1, from coordinate 207,150 downwards.
TCAGGAGGCTGTGTCGGGATATCCTCTGCCTCGTCTGATGGGTCGGCGTCAGCCACGCGGTAGGTCCGTCCAGTGCGAGAGATCGTCCAGGAATGGAAAGAGGGGAGCCACACATCACGGGAGGGGACCAGTCGTATCCTGTTACTGGACACCGAGTAGTGACAAACACAGTTCGTGCGGTATGGGGAGCGCCAGGTTCTTGGAGATGTTGTGTTGTAGGAAGGCGTTGAGAGTCTCGGATCGTGGGGGAACAGTCGTATCTGGGTGACAACGGTGCAGGAGCGAGGTCGAATTGCGGGGGAGACGATGTGATGGTGGGGAGAACATTGGTCTCGCTCAGAAGTTGCTTCCAGTAACGTGCAATCCCATTTAGGAAGATCCGTTGCGTACGTCCGAGCTCGTCCCGTTACTTGTGCAGATGGTCCGCAGGGGCCATGAGGCGACGAGCGGTGCATAGCGTGCTCGGAGACCTCACAACGCGTCATTCCCCATGAAAAACATACATTGTGATTTAACAGCCGCAACTGAATGAATACCATGACGAGAAATGTGGATGGACCTCAATAGCCACCGTAATGAGGTGTAATAGTTATATTTACTGCCAGTAGAGTTCAGCCGAGGAATGTAATAATTCACCTTCATTTTAACACTGTTCATCCACTGCTTCAGATGTTGTAGGGTCACAGGATATATGCTAAGGGCACAGAATCTTCCGAAATACAGGCACAGATGCACTATCTGGTATTATCTGTCGTTATCAATTGATGTCGGGGAAGTAGTTGCTGGGTTACCGATCCCGCATCCTGATCCTGATCCTGGTGGTCAGGATGATCTGAACACACTCTAAGGGATCAACCAGTCAAGATTGGGAAGTTTGGCACAGGTACGGACTTGGACTGCTACTCTAGTGCTCCATCCTCCCCCACTTCCAATCTTGACCCTCTTCCATCCTGATGGACCAGCCACCTGCCCCTGTCGCCACACAACCTGAGATCCCAAGTGTTCACACTCCGGATCTGGCTTCTGATGCCATGGACCGGCTAGCCACTGCGAAGGATCCCTCATGAGCAACCAGCCAATGCTCAAACGCCTGCTGCACCAAAACTAAAATCTGCTGCCTGCCCCCGCCCCTGCTGTTCCAGCTCCAGCATCAGGTCCAGACTTCTTGGCCCTCCACCCAGCTGCAAAATCAGTCCTCCAACTGAACCCCCCAGCCATCTTCGACAGTGACTGAACGCACCCATGGACGGCCATCATCATTGTGTTGACAATGAGCACACGTCCCTTTGGGTGAAAAAGATTGTGTGTCTTCATCTTATCATAATGCTTTGTACTAATGTTCATTTCTTCAGTAAGTTGGCAATGCAACATCTATTAGGCCCCTGGAGAACATCATGTTTCAGGACTTCTTTGTGCCAGTGCCTAAATGAGCCCGTGGCGGCGACCATAATACCCAATCTGAGATGAATCCATGCACTCCAACCATCTATGTTACCATCAATACTGGGACGAGCACTGGTGGCAACGGTGTTAGCCTATCATCTCTGCATTGAAGCTCCTTGGGAACATTCACAGTGGCAAGCGCCAATGCTGCCAACATTGCTATCCCCTCCTCCCGCTATCGCTCCCAGCCCCACATCCTCGACAACAACGAGAACAGGAGCTTCCCCTGCATTCACTATGCACCTGTCACTGAAATCTTACAGCAGATCGTTGACTCAGCATTTTTGCGGACTCGATGCTTGAAGTCCCTGCCATTGTATTTGTTGACGACCTATCACCCATGTCGACCACGTTCAGCTTTTGGGCATAGATTTCTATGTCCAGGTGGTGCACATGCCACTTGTGTTGGCAGAACTTTTCGTCAATGAGTTGATCACTGCTATGGGACAGGCACAGAAGGGCAAGGGCCGTGTCTGAGCCACTCCTGCGCGAACGAGAAGTCTGTACAATATTCAAGTAAAATATGTACTCTTACACTCAGGGAGCTTGAGCAGAAGTAATGTACATTAGAATGTTGAATATATACAGTAGTAAATACATCAAAGGTATCCAGAATGCACAAACCATCCCTGTGCTTTGTCAGCTGTCATCGACTCATAGACAGCTCACCAAAGCATCGTTTATGGTGAGTCTGCATCTTCTCCATCTGCCATCACCCTGTCCATATAGTTGTGGTGCACACAGATCCACACCTTCAGTGCAGAGCTTCTTTGATAGGGTCATAGTCTGGTGAGTAGGGTGGCAGATATTTGAGGTGCTGCCTCTGTAATTGTTGGTGTAAGAACATTAATGTACCATTGCTCAATCATCGGGCGTAGGGCAGGGGATTTATGGATGCTTGCATTGTCCATTACAATGATAGAATTTGGCCCCCGATATGGGTTCATGTTGTCGAGCAGGCAATCAATGAAACTGTTGAAGCTAGCGGCATTATAGGAGCCGGCAACAATGTCTAGATGCAAAACCCCGCTCAAAGGAAGAGCCAGGGGCACGGAATACTTTGAGACCTCATTAGAAAGGCAGTGATAATAGTGAATGACAATGCACTTGGTCCCCCGAATATAAATGTCATGCCTCCAAACCTGCACTCTGACTGGCACCTATGCCCAGCCCTGTTTGAATGTGTTGCAATTGCAAACTGCCTCGTCAACAAAGATGAGCTGCTCTGCCTGGCATGTTGTGGCCATGTAGATCTCGAAGTTTGTATGTGCTTCTTTGTTGCATTGAGCAGTCACCCGAGACACCTGCATGGATCATGTTTAGCCAAAAAGGTGAGTCATCTGAAGACTTACCTGCTTCCTAGTGCACCCTCGACATCTCAACACAGTTCAGATGGTCCAGAGACAGACATCAACATTACAGAGCTCCCGCAACTCTGCTTGCATTTCATGCAAGTACACATCAGGGGTTTGTTGGATCAACCCAACGAGAAACTGAGGAAGTGTGAGGTAGTACAAGATGAAGGATAGAAGTCTCATCGAACGAGACAAATGCTCTCTTTACCACTTGAACCTATGTCGCACCATCGCCAGCAGGATAAAAGCAGTGCTCTTGCAGTATCCCCACAATGGAACGACCCTTCCCTATCATCAGCTGCTTGATTTCCAGAGGAGCGAAGATGAGCACTCTTGCAGGGCGGACCTAGCCCATGCCTGACAGCAGCCCATCGAACAAGGCAGAGGTTATCTTGACCACTGCCTTTGCCCCACTTTACATGACATGTTGACTAGCCAAGGGAGACCACTCGTCTCTCCTCTCTCCTTGCCATTTGAGCACCTTCGGACAACCATCTCACTGCATTTTAGCGGCTCCTGGACACACATAAGTCCAGGTTTGGCGAGCCTTAGCCGAGGTTGGTCTAGATGCCTCAGCAGGGTTTGCCGGGCAGGGCTGTGCCCAGCCTTGCCGAGGTGCATGCGAGGTTGCCTCGCACCACTGTCTTGAGATGCCCGGTGATACGCCTATGGCGTGGCTGCGAGTGGAGCTAAAACAAAACTATAGGTGTCGGGGAGTGCGAGCAGCAGAGGCGCTCGAAGGCCCGTAGGAGATGAGTGATGTGTGAGGTTTTCCTGCTAAGGTTCAGTACTCCTTTTGCGGGACAGCAACGAGGTGAGTAAAATGGATACAGGGCAGCAACGACGAAGGCTGCACAAGAGCAACGAGGGACAGCGATGAGAGATGCAGAGGACGACGGAGAACACGAAGGCGAGGGCGAGAGCGAGGACGATGACAAGAGAGACGAAGTGTGAGCGGGTGCGATGGGATCGGGGATTTTACTGGAGCGATGTCGGCGTACTTGAGAGTTGGTAGGGCGCGTCAACGAGGCAGTGGGAACATGTTGAATGGAAGTTGAACAACGGTATAGCCACCGCTCAGATAGATGGCCGATTTAGCACATTTCCGGGATCAGCGCGGGAGTGTGCGTATCACCGAAGTCTCCTCGATCCACCCTGCAACAAAACTGGTTTCTTTCACCGCTTAGCCCATACAAAGCCGCCTAGATAGCAGGGGGGTGTATTTAAAGTGTTGGATATACATAGAGTCAGCTAACGGGGGTTGCTGGGCACGGTGGAGTTGTGGCCCGCTGTGTTATGCGACGGTTACAGGACTTTGGCTGTCACAGGCAGCTCAGTCTCCCTCAATCTTTTATTTTCTAGCTAGTCCTTGTACTAGGCACTATCAACCATTTAATCCCCATTAACTTTTGGGTGGTATTAATATGATGCACGCAACTTGATCTAAAATCAGCTATTCTCATGCCAGTCTATTTATATTTTGTCACGGTGATAGGGTGTGTACCAAAACATGCATGAAAACACCAGTTTTTATTTCATTTTGAACCTATTAGTGGGCAGAAGTGAGGCATTAGATTATGAGCGTACACCCTCCCTGGGGTGGTAGGCTACACTGTTGATGGCCGAAAGTCAGTGTAACAAACCAACTATTAAGGATTGAGTAGACTTGACAAGGCAGCCCAAAAGGCTGTTACGTTCTGACTATGATATTCTACACTGAGCTATAGATGGTGGCAGTAAGCCATTATCTTATGCGCTGGAGGTGAAACATCAGGGAACTACTCAGGATTATTGACTTGCCGCCTCAACGGCCTCTGAATAGTCTGATGACTATTAAAACAAGATATACGAAGTCAGGATTGATACAACCACATTAGGGCCGGTAGAGATATCGCACCGCGCCATTTTGTGTATAAGCCCAACTGATTAGATTGGGATGAAGACATGTTACTGAATTAACCATCACTGTGGTTACTCGGGCAGATCTGACCGTTAGAAAGATGCAGGCCTCGCATCAAGGATTTACTGATATGATTGATGAGGATTGGCACTATAGAATGGTGCCGCGCCATATTTGCACTGGTCACTATACTGTTCCACCAGTGTAGCGCCGCGCTATCTTGTCAATCTGCTTGATATTTACTATGAGTTCCACTGAGCTTGTGAAGTGCGGGACTGATAGAGAAATTGAATGGAACTTGACTAAGACTGACTTGACCAGTCAGCAATGACTAAAAGACTGACTTGCTCAGTCAGAAAGATGGAAACCAAGACAACTAAGCACATCTTATGGTGTGCTAGAGAAATACATGTGGACTAGCCCCGGTAGCAGGTCATAATACCCATGGTTGAGAATGTCTTCTACGCCATTGGCCATTCACTACTCGGGCTCCCACCCTTTATTGTTCCTATTCATTCCGTCTATCTCCTTTACTTCTCTCTGAAATGTATAAAAGCCAGCTGTGTACTCTGTATTAGCCAGTAAACTATCCCCCAGATATATGGGCAATATAGTAGACTCTAGATTTGTGAAAGAAATCAGATATATTTGCAGACGCACAGAAAAGATTAAGAGATACGGGACGTTGAAAAGACTACCAATTGTATTGATATAAGAGCCCCGCTCAACCTGCACCAACCCGTGTAGCAGCGCTTTAGGCCTCCAGGACTAAGACTTGTTGTGTAAATCGTACTCTCTTGTCTCCTGTAGCAGTGCTTTAGGCCTCCAGGACTAAAGACTAGTTTGTGCTGGTAGAAGTGAAACTGCCGCCTTCGGTGTAACTGTCCGCGCCTTAGCCCAGCGTCCACCTTCTGTGTAACAGCCCCCATTTCGTTGATACTGCCGCCGTTTGTGCAGTGTTGGTTGATATTGAAGTAGTGTCTGTCTGTGGATAGTCTGCCCTACCTTCTGCTTCTTGGCTAGCTGCCAGTAGTGTTAGGTTCTGCCGCTCACAAAAAAACTGAAGACTTGAACAGTCTAAGGTTTAACTTGAGTCTTGATATCCTGTTGGCGTGAAGTCCCTGCTACCCTAGCATAACCGTGCTTAAACCGCATAGTTGCTATTGAAACAAAGCCTTATTCCAACCTTGCACACCCTTTTGACGGGTGATACGTACCCTACCTCCCCGAACACACACACGAGTATTAGGATTAGGATTAGTGATTTGTTTTGGTTTTGGTTGGTTTGAGTAGAGTGACTAGTTCGCTTTTCTCACTAGTCAATCCATTAGATTTCACGGCCGCACCCTAGTGCACCGTTTCAACGGAGCCGCGAAAACTGATGGCCGCCCCCATCACTGCATGGCTAAGTCTTGAGAGCTGTGCCGTAACAGCTTTTGATACCAGGCAGATCTTGAGTGAACCTCAGCAAAGGTCTGCTGAGGCCAAGGTGTGTCCAGGTCTGCCAAGGAACCTCGGTGCAGCCTTGGTTCGAGAAGCCCCCAAAATGCAGTGTCTAGCAGTGCCTGAAACAGATAATTGGTTTCCTCAGCAGAGACACCTTGTCCCCCGCCATATATGCACCTCAAATGCCTCATGATGTTTCCTACCCCCTGGAAACACCTGTTACCCGCATGGTGCCTCTGGATACATGGGAAGTTGTTGAGGATGTATAAAAGGGAGCACATTTAGTAGGAGTAGTTAGTAGCTTCCAAGAGGTAGGTGGGATCAAAGTTTCAGACATCAACCTCCAAAAGTTTTGACATGCTGTGCAGGGGAGGGAGGGAGAGAGGGTCCGGATCACGGACCACATACCGTCGCAATAAAGTTTACCTTCCTCCACCTCTTGCGTCTCTTCTAGCCAATAGATCCTCACTCCTCCTGTGTGCGAGTATCCGAAATATATTAATTCAAGTCTAATCTAACCTGTAGTGTGTCTTTTGCTCCCCTTCAGACCTCTGCTGAGTCCGCTCTGCACTGCCAAGTGTTTCAATGATCCTCCCTCACTTGGTTCCGTCGCAACGGCTGGTGCAACCTGCGCAAATCTTGGGGCAATCAGAAAGTCTTTGACACCCAATGCTCATTCCTCCTCTTGTGATACCTCCATGCTCTCCCATACGGTGAATGGAAGAAGCATTCCTTCTGGCTGCTGGGGCAACACATATTCAGAGTGCTGCACTCTGAGATGCTGCACCATGTTATATTGCCAGACTGCAGAAACCCAGTTGTGCTTCTTCTGCGCGGCAGGACAGAGACCACAAATGAGGGAACATTGTGGCACAATCCCTTGGCAGATCCTTTGTCCACCGTTTTGTATTAATGGGGGAGATGTGAGGGTGTTGGAGGGTCATAGGGAGATGGATTCATGCATTCAGAACAAGTGAGGATGTGGAAAGAAGGGAAGAGGCGGTGATGCATCTTGCATCATGTAAATTTCACGTATTGATCAGATAGTGCTTATATCATCCATCACCGAAAGAATTAATTCGTTTTAAATGCTTGCTGGAGGTATTAAAATATTTTGAGTGGCTCAAGATGCGCAGAAGGTATAATAATGGAAGGGTAGGCAAAATTCTGGAGCCTCAGGATGGACGAGAACATTCTGAATTAAAGGTTTCTGATTCTGGCGCCTAAAAGCCGCTGATGTGGCTGTGTTTCCTGATTGAGGGGAGTTGTCAAAGAGGTCTGTGTCTGATTGGGAATTCCCGCCTACCTCTTGGTACCTTCCAGGGTGCCCTCTCCACTCATTGTACAAGTTTCACTCAATCTAAAGGGTACTCCCAGCTTTCCCCCAAACTTGTACCTCATCTTGTGCACCCTTCTCCCTTGTTCTCGGGGCCGGAGACAGGCCACATCTCATATACTTGCCTGCTCATCAGTGTCTCACCTCCCACACCTCTTTTTGCAGGATCCCTCCTCACCGGACCTGGTGTCACATACCCAGGCTTGCTCGATTAGGATAACCATTTTTGCGAGCATCACTCTGTTGAAGACAGGCCCAGAGGGAAGCCACCACATCCCAATTGCCGCCCATACCTAACAAGACCGGTTGTCTCACTCATCTGCTAGCACCAGCTTTGTCCAAAGTCTGGGGTGTAATGTTCTTAGACCCTAGTCTGTTCTGTGCTCCCTTTTATACTACTAGGTTCGAGATACATGTGAAAAGAAAGCTGAATAATACAATAAGCAATATTAGATGATGAAAAATACAGTCAGCCAATGAGAGGACTGCTGTTTGGTTTTGGGACTGGTTTGGTATATCACTTGATCTTCAGCCCTCTGTGTATGCCGAGCACCACTTCCAGGCCAACCGGCAATGTAGCCGGTGGCCTAGGTCATCTCTACTCTGTCAGAACAATGATCTATCATTCCTAGACGACGCAATGTTGTGACTGACATCAGATTGTCATAGCTCATTGGTCAGGATGTCAATCAGGCTGTCATGAATCACCCAGGTTCTACTTTTTCGCATGACGCATCTGAATGGATACAGACATGTCTTACACTGGGGGCAAAGACCGACACATATGGTTTCATATGCATCGGTCTTTGCCCCCAGTGTTAGCGGCACAGGACTCTCATGATGCCACCACGTGACCTTCTCACTGTTGAAACCCAGCCTCGGATTCTAAAGCTGCAGACTCGGGGAGTCTGCGCCATGGACACAGAAGACATTAGGGACTAGGAACCCGTACAGACAGATCCGAGTCCCTGGACGCACCGGTGGCTGACACAGAAGCGTACACGAAGTACATGACTGGTTGCAAACCGATCGGGGTTTAAACCACTGGATACGATGATACTCAGGATTAGGAAACCCGAATGTTGGGTCTCCTAAGTCCTCCGACGCCACGGAAACCGACACAGAGGAGTACAGGAGTATCAGCATTAACACTCCTTAATACTGCGGTACAGGAACTGATCGCGATTGACTGTGATCGCTTTAATTTATTAGAAGCCTATATAAGCTCAGTAGAATTTCCATGTACCGTAGATTCTACCTCGTCTAATCTCAGGCTTTTACCTTGGCTTGACATAGGCATTGTCTCTACCCTGCCCCGCTTCCTCCACATCGTACTACGGGTTGTATCCATGCCCCAGATTGTATATCTGAGTGGATACCACACCCTCTTCAACTCGTTCCAGGTTCCACCTCGCATCCCAACCTATGATATACGGCCTCCTAGGGAGGACGCCGTATGACTGGTCCTACTGCTTGGGGAACACACGAGCTACTAGTGTCTATCGGGTTTATACTGGTTGGGGTTCTCACTGGGTTACTTGCTGTTTAGCCGACCCAGAGGCCGTTGCTGACACAGGCCTCTGGTCATCAGTACAGTCTATATGATTGTCCCTAGCTCTGTTCCAATAGCTTGCTTGCTATTCTGTTTGCCTTAGCTGCCCAGATCGGGCCCTAGCCTTGTGTTGCTTCATCTCTCATGTCATGGTATGTCTTTGTCAAAGCTTTAGCCGGTCGCTAGTCGGATTGTTCCGCCTATCACCGTCCTAGTCTCTTATCTAGAGATTAGATAGTACCACTGGATCTCGCACTGAGCTTCCTAGCTCAAGGCGCTGGCCCCTAGTTCTACTTCCATCATAGATATCCATCTGTTAGACTATCACTTGCTCCTTCGTGAGTTGTCTCTGGACTACTAGAGTCTCCTAGGTCATGTCCCATGAATGTTTAGGTGGTGGTTTAATCCCTGGTTGTTTGTACACTTGACTAGCAGCTAGTGCGTCACACTAGTGTAGCCTCATGCTACAGTCAGCAGTTAGGGGTCGCTCTGACTCTCCTTTATATCACCTAACAAGTGGTCTGCACCCTAGCTAGGATGCTAGTAACAACAGAGGTGCTAGTTGCTTCCCGTTGTATAAATACTGGTCATAGGAAATCGCAAAATTAGCCCTAGATGCCGTGCATTTATGTTACGCCGTTTCAGCATCACACCTCCTGTCAATTTGAATGGAAAGGTTCAGCAACAGGAATCATTTGATCAAGGCACTCTGTAGAAAATGTCAACAGACACCTACAACACAATAACACAACATACCATGAATGTGCAACAGCGAAGGTAACTGTGGTCGCAGCAGCTGTGCCCATCACAAGTTGGATGTTCCATTGTGGCAGTGTTAGTAGCCAAATTAGGATGTTTGTACACAGAGACCACAAGCCTCACCTTAAAAGAGGTTGAGAGCCTCTCCATCGTCTCACCGGTGCCACCTGCATTGAACTATGTCTATCAGCAGCCATTAAAACTCGATGCTATATGTGGATCTGCACCAATTTTCTGTCTGATATTTCAGTTCACTGCTTATACCTGTCAGACTGCGCAGGGCCATCAAACATGGTGATGAAAGGCTCCACACCATATTGGGGTACGTACAATAAGGCCTGTTTGTGGTGCTGTCACATGACAGGTCTCTGTTCAGCTGGGCCCTCAAAGACCGAAGGTTTGGGAAGGGATGTTGGTGTTGGCCTGGGATTGAGTGCACAGCCGGAGAGGGATGATGTTTCTTGTGGTTGCGACTGTCTTCCCAGCTCAGACATGGGAGAACATTTCCGGAGTGGGACGGGGATGTTGAAGATATTGAATACTGAACAATTTCATTGAATTTGGTAAACAATGTGCTCTGAACTAAACCCAAACAACCCACTTATCACCCAAATACAACCCGAGTCTTTCCAAAATAAGTAGTGACACCTACGGAAATAAGACAGGGATCGGAAATAGGCCGATCAGAGAGCACAATAGCCAAGATTCAAATGAGTGATAGTCCCTTTACAGGTCCTAACAAGGTTGAAGGGAAGGTATGTGTTTCCCTTAGGAAGATGAACCTTCACTACAAGATATAATAAGATATTCAAAAGCTTTGCAGCTTATGAGACAACAAGTATTGAGTGTGGTGGTGGTGTTGACGTCTGACAACATATGGGAGACCTCAGAGGTTGACAATAAATGATTCCAGATGATAGAAACTCCAAAAGCTTATTTCCCAGATGACTGAGACAATGGATGATAGATGATGTTCGATGGTGATGACGATGCCAATAGACAATGACAATGACAATAAACAATTTGATTCCCAGACACTAGATAGCGTCAATCACATCCAAGATGTTTCCAATAACCACATCCTTATTCCAACTCAGGTTTCCCAATGTTAAAGTCCAACAACGATACACACTGTGCCAGCCCCAGAAATAGCCCAATCGCAAGTGTTCAGCTTACTAATACACGGGTGATTCTGTACCCTACTGGAAACAATGTCCTGTGTACTTATACAAACCCCAAAATCATATGCAAGTCGATAAAAAAAAACAGAAATTAATAAAATTGCCCAGGCACCCCTTCCACGGCTGTTTATCCATCGGAAGGACTCCTGTGAGTGTATTGCCATTGGCCAGTGTATAAGAAGATTGTGATGTCCGACCACATGGCATTGGTCAGCCCAGGGGCTTGAAACCCTCAGTCTCTTGGCTGACTGATATTGTGTCGTCTGCCTTATTTCCCACTGATAAGCCAGTAAATGGGCCATGGTTAGATACACATCATTTTGCATGTTTCTGATCAGACTTGTTACTGAAACTGTTGTTTCTATATGACAGTACTGGTTCCTGGTAGCTGTCAGGTGAACCACAGAGATATGGGTGGATGCTCTAAGGAATTAGAATGTCCATTGGCAAGTCTCACCCTGAAAACTGTAGGGGAATGTGCAGCCAATTAACAAGTCAAGGAACTTTGTTTGACTTGTTTCCAACATCTACTTAAACAACGGAAATGGGTCAAGGGAACGGGAGTTGGGCAATGTATTGTGTTGTTTTGAGACGTCTAGAGGACGTGTTAGGTCACGAGTGGGAGTCGGGTACTGGGGTTGCCAGTTTCTATCAAATACAGATACACCGAAACAGGTTATTGGCTATTTGAAGGTCCGGATCACAACTCCAGAAATGTTCACAGGCTCTTTTCCAAGAACCCTTTTTGGAAAGTTCCTCAGAAACGGGTATCTCCTGAAAGCTACAAAGGAGTACTATCAGGTTCTGCATTGGAAACAGAGGGGAGAGTTGAGCAGAAGGCAGAAACATGTCTAGCAAGTGCAGTGCCGATCTATCGGTGATCTGCACACCCTCCAAGTAATACAGGGATGTTGCTGATGAGTTTCTGCTGTGTAATTGTCAAGGGAACATGGTGTGCTCGCACTTGGGAACCAATGGGAGGCTATGCCCGGAAGAACAACCGACGGAAATATGGTTAAGGAGATGGATAAACAGACAATTGACTCACTGGGATTGCGTTTTGGGTTTGTAATTGTGGTCTTGGCATGTGTATAAGTATCTGGAGGTGTTTCGACAATGGACACAGGATCCCCCCGCTGTTAGCAGCTGTTTCTGTCTACACTGGGGCACAATCTGACCAGTATCCACCTGCCAGGGTGTGATCTGGACAGTATTGTTGTTCCACCATGCAGTAAGCTTGCGCCTGGGTGTGGATCTGTGACCCTCAATTGAGTGCACTTTATAGAGTAGCTTTGTATTGAGATCTTCTTTGTTTTAATCATATATCATTCTGGAAACACACTTGGGCCTTTGGCCTGGAATTGTTAGACTCTGTTGACTGTGTTGGATTCGGTTAAAGGGACTGGGAAACTTGGAGTCTATCCGACTATAAACTTTGAGTCTACTTGACTATAAACTTGTGTGGAAGCGGGGTTCAGAAAGTACCGGTTTGGGAAAGCTCTAGACACACATCTGAGTGCGGGGTCTGGAAAGTATCTTCAGGGAAAGCTCTGGAAATGTATCTGGGTGCGGGGTCTGGAAAGTACCTTCGGGGAGAGCTCTGGAAACGTTGAAACGGCGTAACATAAATGCGCGGCATCTAGGGCTAATTTTGCGAATTCCTATGACCAGTATTTTATACAACGGGAAGCAACTAGCACTTCTGTTGTTACTAGCATCCTAGCTAGTACACGGACCACTTGTTAGGTGATATAAAGGAGAGTCAGAGCGAGCCCTAACTGCTGACTGTAGCACGAGGCTGCGCTAGTGTGACGCACTAGCTGCTAGCTGAGTGTACAAACAACCAGGGATTAAACCACTGCCTATACATTCATGAGACATGACCTAGGAGACTCTAGTAGTCCAGAGATGACTTGGGACGGAGCTAGCGAGGGTCTAGCAGACGGATATCTACGATGGACATGCAGCTAGGGAGCTGCACCTTGAGCTAGGAAGCTCGGCGCAGTAACCGGCAGTACTATCTAATCTCTAGATAAGCAACTAGACGGCGCTAGGCGGAATAACCCTACTGGCGACCGGCTAGGGCTTTGACAAAGACATACCACGACATACGAGATGAGGCAGCACGCGGCTAGGGCCCGATCTGGGCAGCTAGGGCGAAGGGGAATAGTCAGTCGGCTATTGAAACAGAGCTAGGGACGATCGTACCGGCTGTACCGATGACCGGAGGTCTGATCGACATTCTGACCAACGAACTATGACCATTTGATGTCGGTTGCAACACTGTGTCGCCTAGATATAATAGATCGATGCTCTGATGGAGTAGAGGTGACCTAGATCACCGGCTGCATCGCCGGTTGGTCCAGAAGGGGTACTCGGCTTAGACGGAGGGCTGAGGATCCATTGATATACCCACGGTTGAACACTAGCCGGTCAGCGAGGCTGACCTTGCATATACCAAACCAGTCCCAAAACCAAATGGCAGTCGTCTCATTGGCTGACCGTATTTCTTATAATCTAATATTGCTTATTGTATTATTCAGCTCACTTTCACGTGTAACTCACACCTAGTAGTATAAAAGGGAGCGCAGGACAGACTAGGGTCTAAGAACATTATGCCCCAGACTTTGGACGAAGCTGGTGCTAGTGGACTCAGGCTGCTAGTGGAGGTTGATACCGAACTTCACTTGTAGTAGTCTTTATATTGGAATCAGTAACTGTGGACTCTGGAAACATCGAGTGACTAAGTTGAGGATTTTGTGTTGTTGGTCCTAGACCTCCACATATAAAACAAGGGTGTTCTCTTCGAGACCCAACTGCAGTTTGCGCTAGTGACTTTGCCTTCACCCCGACACGACGGAAGCTCTGTCGTAGTGTGTTGGATCACTTGCTAGGTGGATTGTGTGTTGACTTGAGCCCACTAAGAAGAAGACGGACTAGGTGCCCCCACCTCTAGTTTGGCTATAACTTGTCAGTTACTTCGCCTTCACTCCGATATAGACGGAAGCTCTGTCATAGTGTGTTGGGTCGCTAGCTGGACGCTTGTAGTGAACTAGTGCCGATAAAAGCGGAAAGGTTCCTGTTCTTGGTCAAGGAATAGGTCGGCGGTCAAGGAGAGTCTTGCCGTCTGAGGATTGAAGTCCATTTGTTGTTAGCCTCAGTAGTCTTTGGGGCTGCCCTTAGCGAGGATTTTCACAAACCTACATACTCTGCCCTGGTGTTCTCGACCTAGCGGTCCAGCCATCTTGTATCCACCCCATATAAAACACACCCCCGGACCATCCCTAGGTTCCTAGCAGTGTTGTTGTTGGCGGTTGCATATTGCTAGTACGTTGTAGAAGTGTGTTGTTGGAAGCCTATAAATCAAACTTGTGTTTGTTCAAACCTGCTGGTCGCATACTACGGCCCGGACCCGAACTCACAAAGAGAAGCACTTAGATCTTTGGAGGTAGATTGGTTGTGGTTGGTTGTTTTGGGTGTTTGTTCACAATACCTATCAATTAGCTATTCCTAGTCATATAAGAAGTGCACCGTTTCAACGTATCTGTGTGCAGGGTCTAGAAAGTACCTTCAAGGGAAAGCTCTGGAAATGTAGCTGAGTGCAGGGTCTGGAAAGTACCTTTGGGGAAAGATCTGGAAATGCAATTGCCTGTTGAGAAATGTGCAATCACCTGAGTCCACTGGACTATAAAATAACTAGTTGGGCCTTCATAACGTCCTCTACATATCTGCTGAGAAGCCTTATATCTAAACCTTGCGTGGAAACTCTGTTTCCATGTGTCTTGAAACATGTATTACTTGCACTTTGCTCCAATCTCAGTTTCTGAGATCTGAAACCTCCTACAACCTTTACAAGGCCCTGTACTAGGGGCTGTAACTCGCCAGGATCTCAGAAATGTGCAGATATTGCTGTTTGATTTGTTTGTTGGTTGTTTCTAACAGTCTCTGGACTGTTTCTACACCGATCACAAGTCAAGTGGGTTATTTGTGTGTTTCTTATATAGGTCCTGAGCACATCAATCACCACTGTCCCAGGTCCTCTCCCATCGTTGTTGACCATCGGGTCGTGTTCCCCTGACCTCCAACTCGTTGTAGGCACCCATAGTGAGACTTGCCCCAGAAAGGGTTTTTATTTCCCTAGCTCTGCTTGCTCGGAATAAGAACAATCCCATCAGATTGCCTTAGCCGGCCTTTGCTTATCCTGGAACTTCATTGGAATGTACAGGCGGCCATGTATCGGAGTTTAGAAGCCTTAGACAGCCAGACAGACATGCATAATTTTATAAAGAGGGTGATGTATGGATGTGATACAGAGGTATTCTGAGGTTTTTAGAAGAAAAAAAACCAAAAACCTATATGGCTGTGCAAATTATGTAACAAGCTTTTACCCTGATCGGACCCCCCGCAGTTAATAACAGACTTCAATATAACAAGGTACGAGTTCAGTAATATTGAAGCATCTGGCTGCGAGAGACTAGGTAAACCCTGTGATCTCTCTGGAACTTTACAGGAATGGCATGGTTATTTGGAATGCTATGGGACCAAATGGAAGATGAGGAATGTACGGGAACTTGGTTGAATTTTTGAGAATTTGGTTCATCAGCTTTGATCTCACTTACCGGGATTTGCAATCACCATATACTTTGGTGAGAACCTTCAAACATGCATGCAATCTGTGCTGGTGGAATTTTGGGGCTTGATTTCCACTTACCAACATGTCACTAGTGTTTCAGTGGCTCATTGACATGCAGGGAAAATATTTGCCTTGAAGTGCTGAAAGCCTTCTAAAATTTGCTAGGACAAATATATTGGGGAGAATATATGAAGTCAGTAGAGATGAGTCACAAAGAGTCATACGGGCAAGTCAGGGTGAGTTAAAGGGTTGTAAGTCATTGCAACTCATGTTTTCCTGAGTTGCTGAATGACTCACAATCCAGGACTATATAAAGGGAGGGCATTAGTTAGAACTCTTGGATTCCCCCATGTACAATCAGGTAGTCGAAACAAATTTCTGATGCTTACTTACAGTGATGTACCACCGCTTGGGACGGTATCACCACTTGGGGTGATGGCCATTTTCAGCCTCCACCCTGGGCAATTTCAATGTGACCAAGTGCTTCTATCTATTACAAAAGGTGGATTTCGCTGGGGAACTCTATATGGGGTATGTCACATCACATTCCCAATTCGGTCTATCACCGAGCCTGGGTGGTTGAAACCAAAACTCGCAGACTACAAGATTGAGGTACTGCTACCCAGACCCAAAAAAAAAAATCCAAGATGAGCAGGACGAGGACGAGGTGGAGAACAGCGTCCATGAGTCCCAAAGTACAGGCGGATTAGCCGATGATTAGACACCTGATAATCCCACATTTCCCCACAAGTTAGACAGACTATTACAATGGTAATCCCTCTCCAACTAGTAGGGTTTTGGCGTGTTCTCCTTACCACAGCCATACCATTGTATTTTTGCCTACCATGGTTACTTTTGGGGGGGAAATTTTTGATTTTTGGAGGTCAAAAAGAGGGTCAGATTCAATCTAATAGGGTGTTCTAAGCATCATTAGAGTCAATCTAATGACCCTTATACCACACGTACCACTGAAAGTCAACCCTTTGAGATAGCTATTGGAACACGTTTGGGTGGTTAGTCAGCGACTGTTAAAAGTCATTAGACTTGTTTTGTGACTTGGTAAAAATACCACTGCTACCACAAGGAAGGTACTTCCCAGTCAGTAAAATTTGTGACATGGAATAATACCACCACTACCACAGGAACTGTATAGTTTGATCAGTAAAGTTTGTGACCCGAAAAAGTACCACGACTACCACAACCAGCATTTTAAGCAGTCAATAAAATTGTGACCAGTTTAACTTACCACAGCTACAGCTGCTAGGCTGGCCGTTGGCACTTAGCAAAATTTGCCGCCCTCCATTACCACACGTACCACCATTTCTGCAGGCCAATTTCTTCCACAAGTCCATGAGGTCACATGATACCATTGGCCGACTCGGCACATATGTCACGTGCTTCACATGTATGCACAACACGTGATGTATTCATGCCTTGCAACCGGTACCATGAATACCACAGCTACACATATTACCACCGCTACCACAATTAACCTTTACACATCAAATCCAAGAAGCACACGTGTATATTGTGGGTGGGGGGGACGACATTACAAAAACTATGATAAATGGAGCAGGGGACGACAACAAGACAAGCAGTGGCCATAGGTGGGGGGGGGGGGCAGACGAAGAGAAAAGTGGAAGTGCGGTCAGGCAGACGAGTCGTTGTCAGGCTCGTCCTGCACCAAGTTCCGCTTCCTCGCAACCTCCTCGTGGCGCCTGGAAAGCATCTCCAAAGCACGGGCAGTGGCCTCTGCATCTGCAGCGGCCGCGGCCCTCGACTTTGACTTCTGGGGAGGCGGAGCCTCGTCGCTATTGTCGTCAGACGTCTGCCGCTTCCGCTTCTTCGAGTGCTCGGTGGACGTCTTCTTGGTAGAGGAGGTGGCACCCTTCCCACTCTTGGACCCCTCCTTCCTGCGCTGCTTTTTAGGGGCGGGCTCCTCATCCGTCTCCTGCGCCTCCTCCTCCTCGTCCAATTCAGGGGCCTTATGCTTCCTGGATTTCGAGGCGACCTTCTTCGTGACAGCCTAGGATGCAGCCTTCTTGGGGGCGGGCTTGGGGGCGGGCTTGGGGGCGGACTTCTTGGGGGCGGACTTGGATGAGGATCCCCGCTTCTTCTTCGGGGCATCCTCCTCCTCCTCGTTGTCCTCCTCGTTGTCCTCCTCCTCGTCCTCCTCCTCGTCCTCCTCCTCCTCGCTGGCCTTGCCCTTCGTCCCGCGGCGCTTGCGAGAAATTGGCGGTGCATTCTCGTACTTCACGCGCAGCTCCTCCCGCTCCTTCTCCGGCACCTTCGCCCAGTACAGCTTCCCCGCCTTCGCAAGGGTGAGGAGCTCCGTGATCATCTCTGAACCTCCATTCCCAGCATTCGACGGTGCGCGCATCTCAAACTTCGACGGCCACCCAACCAACATCACCCCCTCCTTCAGCATCATCTGCCGCTCGTAATTCTTGTACTCAATGAGGAGCTTCTTCTTGGCGACGGCATCTGCAGGTGACATTAATTTCATTGAAAATGCTATATTTTGCAGCAAACTTACGGAGATCGTCCTTGAGAAGGCGAACAAGCGCCCCGCGCTTTGTCGCAAAGTCCCCCTCTATCAGCGCATCGTCCTTGAGGTGAGCGTAGGCCTGAAACTTTGTGCCATACTCGGTGGAGGACATCTTGAGGATGGAGGAGCAGAAGGGCATGGCCGCCTCGCTCCCGACGCAAGTTGGGGTGATGGTGTCGTTGACGTTGGAGCCGGCGACAACGAGGAGGAAGCGGGCGCCCGTACGTGACTCCAGGTTTAGGAGCTGAGAGCAAAACACAGTTAGTTACCACACCTACCACCGGTACCATGGGTACCACATGCACCACCAAAACCACTCACCTCGTCGTAAATCGTCTCCACCGTCCAAGTCACATCCTTCGCAGCCTCCCTGTTGCTGACCACCGTCCCCTTCTCAATCGCGTCACGGTAGGCGCCGTATTCCTTGAGCAGCACCTTCGACTCGCCCTCAGTCATTGGTGAGCTCTCGTCATCTGCCTTCACGAGGGCTTACAGGTCGGGTAGGCGCAGTCGTTGGCCTGCTGGCTTGCCTGTGAATCTGTTTAGTGCTGAGGCTAGTGAGTATGTGGGTTTACCCACCATCGTTCATCTCCCTGCGCTTCTGCCACACCTTTGCATCCCAGAGACTGTGGCCACGCTTCGACTTCAAGCCCGTTGCAGCCCGAAGCTTCTTCTCCACCTCCTTCCGGTCAAGCCCGAGCTCCTTGGCCAACCTCTCAACCTTTGCTGTCTGCTCCTCCTTGTGCTTCACAATCTCCTCCTGCAACTTCGCGCGCGCCTCCCTCAGCACCACAGCCTTCGCCTCCTTTGAGCCCACGACTGCATTGGGCGCGGCACTGCCGGTGCCGCTTGCCTTTCCCGCCTTTGCGGGTTTGCGGGGCTGCTCAGGTGCCAATGGGTTGCGGCCACGATGATCCACAGCGCTGAGGCCGATGGGGTGCTTGCGCTTGGGGACGACGTCGTCCTCCTCGTCGCTGCTGTCGATGGGAGTGGTCTGCACCTTGAGGTGCTTGTGCTTGGGGACGACGTCCTCCTCCTCATCGCTGTTATCGATGGGGGCGGTCTGCTGGTCGTCGTCGAATACCATCAGAGCACGGAGGGAGGGGTCCAGGTTGCTGTCGTTCTCGGGCGGCGCGTTTTTCTTGGGAGGCTCAGGCGGTGCGTTTGTCTTGGGAGGCTCGGGCGGCGCGTTGCCCCTTGGGGGCTCGGATGACGCGTTGCTGTCGACGGGCGGCGCATCATTCTGCGGGGGCTCGGACGACGCGCTATCCTCGACGGGCTGCGTATCATTCTGCAGGGGCTCAGACGACTCGTTGTCGTCAACGGGCGGCGTGTTGTTCTCCGAGGACTCGGACGACGTGTTGGCATTGTTCGGGGGCGTCGTGTTGCCCTTTGGGGGCTCGGACGACGCGTTGTCGTCAACGGGCGGTACAGTGTTATTCGGGGGCTCGGGCAGTGTGTCGTTGTTGGGGGGCACAGGTGGCGACGACGCGACAGGCAGCGCGTTGTTGTTCGGGGGCTCGGGCAGCGTGTTGTTGTTCGGGGGCGGATGTGGCTCGTCCTGAGACTCGACCTCTCTTGCCTTGGCCTTGCGCGCCTTCACCCCAATCTTCTTGGCGCCCTTCGGCGGAGGGCCAATTTTCAGAGGTAATGTGACGGTGGTGTCCGCTTGTACAGACTACTCAGCACGGCATCATTGGAAACAAAGAGCATGACTTACCTAGCTCATCCTTTTCCTCCTCTTCATTCTCCTCAGCATCGGGGTCGTTGGCTCGCTCCTCGTCACTGGCAGTTTGATCCTCGTGCGCAGCACCATGCGCAGGGGCACGACGCGATGGAGGGCTAACCTTCGCCTTGGATGCAGGTGCTTTCAGGGGTGAGGCGACAGTGGTAACAGTGGTATCATCCGCTTGTACAAACTACTCAGCACGGTACGATGGGAAACAAAGCAGCAAGAATTACCTAGCTCATCCTCTTCCTCCTCTTCGTTCTCCTCGGCGTCGGGGTCGTTGGCTAGTTCCTCATCGCTAGCGGTTTGATCCTGGTGCACAGCACCACGCGTAGAGACGCGACGCGATGGAGGGCGAGCCTTCACCTTGGATGCAGGTGCTTTTTTTGCGGCAGTTTTTGGGGGGGAGCTCGGCGCCGTGCCTGCGGGTTTCCTTGTGCTGCGGCGCAACGGTGTAGACATTCTGCTAAACCCTACATCAGCCTGTTCTTCTTCCAAGAATACAGGAGGACTCGGAACTCACCGAAAGTTGAATTGAAAATGTGTTGAGGTCAACGGACGGACTTGCGATGGAATTTAGGATGTGGTAACCGCTGTATTGAATAGGATTGCTTTGGGATCAAACGTGACTCTGGATCACACGTGACCACCCTACGATGTGATCAGATCACTTTTCTATGTCGTTCACCCCCACCCACCGCTGGTACTCGGTTGCTGCTCAGGAAGCAGTGTTTGAAAGATGTAAGTGTGCATTTCTTATTTTGGTTTCTTTTACTGGAGTCTCGATCCTACTCAAGCCATGCACAACCATTTCAAGAATGGAAACTGGAGTCGCGACCAGATCATTCAAACAGGACAAATTGAGAGGTGGCATAAGGCGAAACTGGGTGTGTAACCCAAAATTCTAGCCCCTCCATCCACTCATTGTCTTATCAGCCGCAGCCAAAGCGATTGATCGAATCAAGTACTACATTTACCACCTGCACCGCAGTTCACAAGCCAGCTATTTTGGCTTCCAGACCAAATTCACCGCTGTTGGCCCGAGTGGATACCTGGTGGATTGGGGCCACTGGTGTGAAGGGCCACGTTTCCCTCGAAACCTTCAAATTCCAGGGGGGATTTGGTAGTACCATACATACCACGGGCCGAAAGACTTGGCATTTTTTTCTGTATTACCACAAGTACCATGACGAAATCCAAAGCTCTCAATTATTTTTGCATAACCACAATTACCACACCAAGCAAGAAAATCAGATTCGTTGTGACGCAAAGTTACAAAGGGCAGTGGTAAGTGAATATAAACAAGCTACAGTAAGAAAATCAGATTCGTTGTGACGCAAAGTTACAAAGGGCAGTGGTAAGTGAATATAAACAAGCTACAGTATTGATGGTAAAAAAAGCAGCGATGAGTCCAAAAACATGAAACATACTACCCCAACACCAGCTCTGGCTCAGAGCCAGAATCCTCGTCCTCGTCCTCGTCAGGCCTGTGCTCGGCCGTCGGCAGTCTCAGACGGGCAATGGGGGATGAGTGGGTGGCGGCATGGGTCAAGGCAATGTCGGGCTCCAAACCCGCCGCAATCAGCGCCGTGTACACATGATCGGGGCTAGCGTGGAGGATGTGGGATGGGTCGCCTTCGCGCATGCGACCCAACTGCCTGTAGGCAGCACCATAGCTACGGTGGACAATAGAGCCGCCTTGGACCGCATAGAAAATGGGGGCAGATGGTGGAGTATGTAGGGGGGTGTGAGGAGCAGCACGCAGCGGAGTACCCGAGGAATTGCGTGGCGGAGTATGTGGAGCAGCATGCACGGGAGTGGGTGGGGAAGTGCGCGGTGGAGAAGAAGACAAATTAAGGCCAGCAAACTGAGATTGGCAGCGCAGACTCTGTGTATGGAGGAGGAGCAGGCGCAGAAGCCGCCGACGGGTGGCTGGGTCCACCGCCCGTGTACAGGGGAGCAGGAGCAGATGCGGTTGGTGGGTGGTCGTGTTCTCCGGCAGCACAGCGAGCATGCCATGCTTGTAAACAATCCACATGGGAAGTGTAGCACTTGGTACCGCCACCCCTGATCCGCTCCCCAGCCGCCCTACAGCTTTCCCTGTGAGATGATTGAGTGATCTACTAAAAAAAAAGAGCAAAACAATCGGCACACCAGGAGGTGTAGATTCCTGGGCCCGGAGGCCGAGTATCCGGGTGGACACTCATCCAGAAAGGGCCCCGGCCTCTCGTTTCATCGTAGCCAGGATCTGGATGGAATGGCGGGTTGCAGTAGTTAGGCGCCGACATATGTAGAGAAAGAGCAACAAGCCCACGTGACTGATGGTCCTGTCGCGTTGGAGACTCATGAAACACGTGACCAACTGCCTCGTCGACGCGTCGGCAATAAGAAAATTACCACCATTACCACAGATATTTAGCACATTGAAAATAGTTTATTTGCATTGAAAATAATTCATTTACAGTAGCAATAGATCTAGTTGGGGGAAGGAGTTGTGCTAGTCCTCAAGGTGATGTGTTACGCTAATCCTCAACAATGAAGGTGAAGTGTTTGCCTCCACCTAGCCAAGTTGCCCGATCCTCCTCGTCCTCCTCAGTTGGAACCAGTTTGCGTGGGGGGAATTGGGTCGTCTCATCAATGAGCTTGATATTTGTGAGGTGCCCACAGCCATAGAAATTGAGCATAGGCTGGTAGATGTGTCGGAAGGAGACTATCCCGTACTTGTCCATATAAGCCCTGGAAACAAAAATATCCCCTCAGCATCCAATCCCACTGGACTGGCATATAACACACCTTTGCCTGCATCTGACGCAGCGGACACATCAGGTGAAATGAGCATGGGCCAGGTAGAAGATCTGGTCATGGCGCACCGTTCCCTATATTCAGCATTGTGTGCCTTCCGCTGCTCTGCATAGGCAGCTCGGGCAACAGGCAAGGCACTATTCCGGTGCCTCAGCCGCTTCATATCCTCACGAGCCTTTTCACGGAGAACGGCACGGTTTCTGGCAAGGAATGAGTCGCTGTCGTTGGATTGGATCACAAGAAAAAAAAAACCTACTTTTCGCGGTATTTTTTGAGTGCGAGAGCTCTTCTTTCTATTTTGGACAAACTCGGTGCCCTAGGAGACACATGAGGATTGTTTTGGGTGCCAGTTTTCGTGCCGGTTTCTTTGGGCATGAGTGGAGCTGTGAGGAGCAGGTGGTCAATAGGAATTCCCATGTGGGGACACTTGGACTTTGGGAAAGTCAGCGTCTCAATGCAAAACTTATTATATCATTCCCTACAGAAAGCCCTGGCATGTAATTTTTTTATATGTGGTCAGTAGCGGTTCCAAGCAGCCTCAGAAAAATCCATAGGCCTGCAGGTCAAGCAGGGGATTGTGTTTGGGTGGAGTTCATCGTTCGTCGGAGGTTCGGACAAGGTGGGTCCGATAAATCCGCGCAAGAGTTGGCGATTGATCGCAGCCCAAAAAAAAAATTCCCCTCGTAGAGTTGGCAGCCAGATGAGGCCGGAATTGTTCGGGATAGCTCTGAATATATCGGCGCTAATCCCACAAAAAAAACCCTGGCTCAACGAATCTGAGGGGTGAAGCACAGCGCAGCTGATGTACTCACAAGTGTTGGCGATCGGGCAAAGATGGTGGTAATCATGGTAAAGGACCCACCTCGAATATTTGTTTGTTTTTCATCTCAATGGAATCTTTGGGTTTTAAGGGAGCGCTGCACTCTGACATCGAAAACATATTTATTCGAGGCCAAATAAATATGAGAGTGTAAGTTACGGACAAAAACAGGTATTATATGCTGTGGTAGGTGTGGTAGGTGGAATAAAAAAATGATACAATGCAGAGTCTGTGCGTACAGAATCAATCCATCAGCTCCTCCTCATATGCGTAGTGGTTCACCCCGTCCTCCCAACGACCCGCCATCTTCTGGACTTCAGCCATTCGCTGCGCTGCCGACAAGGAGGACCAGTACGAGTCCTCGCTGTGGAAACCGTGTTGCACCCAGCGAAAGATTCCTCCAGCAGTGTATTGAGTAAATGAGAAGTGGCGCTCCCCAGGTGCAACGGGTATGTTGGAGTGGTAGATGGCGGCGCTGGGGATCAGGATCGTGGTGCCAGGGGGGAATTCAAGGATGAGTTTAGCGTCCCACAAGATGAGGTGCCCACCCTTGGTGTAGTCGAAGTTACTGAGGGCGGTGATGGCGCAAAGCCCGAATGAGAGGTTGGCGTAGTCGCGATGGCCAAGGGCACATGTTTGGGGCCCGAGATTGAATGTGCACGCCGACCAGATGCTGTTGAGGAATGGGCGTCTGGAGCGGGGGTTCTTTGCGTAGAAGGCACGCATGTTGATGGCATAGTATTCATAGAGGTCGGGGGCGAAGCCAGCAAAGATGCCTAGATGCAGGTGAGTAACAGGTGGAGAAAACAGGACGCTTGTCACGCACCTGTAGCAAACCCAGCCAACCGGATGAACGCCGCCTGGCTGAGAAGCCACAACATAAGTACGGCCTTTACTGAGCCTCGCTGGAGAGTCCCCGGGACAAACTGCCCCCCTCCGTGGGATTGCCCAGCATACTCCTGGTAGAAGGTGCCGCGGCGGTGGGAGTCTTCTGCGTCCGAGGCTGAGCACTGGCGGAGTGCCTCCTCCATAGCTTCAACGGCGGGGTCGTGCACCTCAGCCTTGAAATTCGGGTTGGCTTCGTGTCCAGCAAAGACGGCGTAGACACGGCCGTCGCCGTCAACGACTGGGCGGGTCTCACTGAGGTACATAGTAAGATGGCAGCGCAAAAGAAATGTAAAACTGACTCACGGGCCCTGATACTTCTCCAGCCTGAACCCATGCATGGTCGCTTGGGGCCCAAAGAAGTCAGCGAGGACACGGGTCGGACGCCATGTCACCTCTGCAGCGAGCCCTGCTTCCACCTCGGCAGCTGCGACACTATCACCCCGTATCCCGATCCAACCAGTGGCTGCCACACGCTGTTCAAGAACAGAGAAGTTGGGTGTGCGGATTGCATTTGGATGCTCGCCGGGACCATGGTACTTTGTGTGCTGGAAAATTGCAGAGTCGGCCTGAGTAGCGTCTAGGCGGATGCGAGGAGGAAGAGCACGGTGGGGGGGGAGTTCTTTGCAATATGTAGCAGCAGCGCGGGGGGAGAGCTGGTCGGATAGGTCGTCGTCAGCGTGATAGTCGTATTCGGTGGCGATCACGTTGGTGGCGATGTCAGCAGCAATGACACTGATGTTTTCCCATTTGGGAGTGACTGCTGCAAGAATATGCTGGGGGAGGTTCAGGCAAGAGGGAGGGGGGAGAAAACAAGTGGTGCACCTGAAAGACCTGCTTGAGATTGAGGGCGTCCAGATCATTTGGTGGTGGCTCTGGGTAATTGGCTGGTGAGTACATATGAGAAATTGATACAATTCTTCGCTAGAATCCTCACTGGGTGGCATTGGTGAGCATTGGCTTGAATGAGGAGGAGGTGGTAAAGAGAAAAGCAGTGTTCAGGAGAATAAAGGGGCCATGAAGTAATGAGACAAAGGTGATCGATCAAAATCAAATTAATGTTGAAGCTACCACAGCTACCACATCTACCACAGATACCATAGACACCGCAGCTCGGCTTCGGCACGCACTTCCGGGGAATGGTCACGTGCTGTCTTTTGTTTTTCCCGTCATCAACACCGTGTCTATCGACTACGTGACGGCTTGCCGTATACAACATCGGGGACTCAGCGTCGGCGAAGATGCCCACCAACGCCAAGGCCACGTGTTCATTACGTAGCAACAAGCCCAACCGAAGAGTTTGCACCCTAGTCGGAGGCACTATCAAAACTCTGGGCCCCGCAGCTCAGCAGCAGCTACATCACCACACAAACCAAGCAGTTATCGACGAGATGAATGGTGAGTGCTTCCTGATGGTCCAAATCTATATTCAAGGGCCACAGCAATGTCCGAGGAGCGACAGTCTCAAGTTTGTAGCCCTCCAAACGGGCGAGGGCTTTTCAGAGGGGACAGATGGCGGAGACTTTGAGGATCAGGCAATGGATATTGACGACGTCCTTCGGGGCGACGTCCAATTCGACATTAGCAATGCGGGAGGGGAGTTTGAGGAGGAGGTACGGGCGAGCATGAATCAGGCCAAGTGCGTATCTCAAATATTCAAAATATTTGGCACTAAAAAATTATACTGACCCCCATTGCAGGCGGACAGGATACGCGCAACCGGAAGGATAAGGTTCTGCGGTGTGTCCTTGGTTTCCGGAGGCAGATGAAGGCCATCACAAGCGCGTATGTGAAGTGGGGCGCCACTCAGGACGAGTATGGGGCAGATCCGCTGGGAACGCCACCGCCTGCAGGCAATACTCAGGACGGCTGGTATTGCGTCAAAGTTGTAGATCTATTCAGTGCGTCCCTTTTTTGCAATAGCCAATCTGTGCTAAATGGACGCGGGCAGAGACATATATTGTTTCTGTCCCGCTGCAGGCTACGGACGAATTCATTGTCTCCTCCCTTGTCGGCCAGGGCCTCTTCCCTTGCTCTCCCTTTGCACCGAAGGTCGCAGTTGCCACCCGTGTCCTGGAGATGTTCCGTGTCAACCGACTCCGCTGCCCGACGTTGTCTGTCCAAAGCTGGGTGAAAAGCCTCTGTGATCTTCACGGGAGGCCATACGTACCATATCTCACCCAGCAGTTCTCAATCTGCTTCGACCTCTATCTCGAAACCCTAGCCAACGTCGACAAGTGTGTAGTAGCGGAGCTCAAGCGTGACGCACCTGACTGGTGTCTCAAGAATTGCTGCCATGCATGCACCTACAAGCTGGAGGAGGAGATGAAGTTAATTTTCGCCATGCTTACGGCGATGGATGGGAAAGATTCCCTAAAACGGGTGCTCTGCAAGGACAAGACCTTTGACGAGGAGGGAAACCCCACCCAGGGTCAAAGTCAGCGCCCAGATCCAAGGACAGAGGAGGCGGGAGGCGATTATTGGTTGACGCAGGGGTGGGGTTGACAGGTGGTCGAAGGAGGTGATCGAAAGCCTTGTTGATATTCCAGTGAGTGCAGGCCGTATCGTCCTCAAGTGGTTTCTAATGAATTTGGACGCAGCATATTGATGATCCTGAGGAGCAAACAGTGTGTGAGGAGCGGTGGAAGAATTTGAAGGAGGATATGACATCGCAGATGTGGGGGATTTTTGATGAAACGGGTGTGTTCCTTGCCCTATGTCGCCATGGGTTTGTTCTGCTCCTAGCAGATATGGTGCGAAGTGGAGAGCTGTAAGTCATCCCGTGGTAGCTGTGGTATGTGGTAACAGTGGTAACACTTTCCATTTTAGGGCAAAATATCTGCTCGCAATTGTGGATGCCCTGCTGGATGCCTTTGGGCCAAACATCAGAGGTGGATACGATATCGGCTGCGGCTTTGGGAAGACCATCAACAAGAGCCCCCTGGGGAAGAAGGCCCAAACGAACTCCTTCAGGTGTTTGGTGGGGTCCTTCCATGGCCACGCCCATAATCGCCTTTGCCAGCTCTCTTTCCTGGCCACATATGTGTCCTGGGATGGGGTTGGAGGACCTAGAGGGCTGCGAAAGATTCTTTTCAAAGTCAAACAGCCCTGGCGAGGTTGACACGATACGCAAGCATGTTCCACCAAAGGCAGACTATCACAACTTACCTCGCTCATACCGATGTGTACGACACTGTATGCCAATCTCAGTGAGCTTTCGTCACATCGTCCCACTTACCATTATCTGACGACCGCATGCAGGCACATTCCTTGTCAATAACTACAAGCAAGCCATCGAAATCCTCGACACGGAGGAGCCCACCCTGGCTGCGATCAAGGAGTCTGGCATCCAAGATGTCTCAGAGTTCCAGAGCAGGCTACAAGAGGAGATGGAGTATCTGAGGGGCCTGTCAAAGGAGCCTGATGAGGAAACAGATCGGTTGGAGTACTACCGGAGGCTGGTGGCGCTAATGGAACGGGAGTGAGTACAGTACCACCATTACCACAACTCACTGATTACCATTCTTACCACAGGGCAAAGTTCAATACTGTATGTGGTGAGGGCTCCAAGTCCAGGGGACCCGCTAAGCGACATGCCCGTGAGGGCTATGAGCGGGCGCTGGCTGATGTTGAAGCCAGTGAGATAAAGATGGACATTAGAAAGCAGTTGGGAATGGGAGTCGACGGAATGGCTGGAGGCGGAGGAGCTAGCCAACACGAGGAAGTACAGGAAGTGCATCAACCAGCTGGAAGCCCTGGTTCTCAAGCGTATGTTTGAGCTCACCAAGATGAATTTATCCGGGACAGGTACACACTCATTGTTTGTTTGGATTGCCGCTGATGTGCACCGGTTTTCAGGATATAAAATGCGCAAGCATATTGCAAAGGCACTCCAAGCCAGGTCACAGGCCATCCGAAATGCCCTCAAAAGGTACAACGCTGCAGCATCTGCACTAGACCGTCGGACGCTCTCTTGGCCTGAGGTCATCGACTACACCTTCCTGTCGGAGTGGGATCTGCTCCGCGACCCTGACGGTAATGCCCGGCTACGCCCTTGGGCCATCCCAGCCGCCCGGATTCTCCTTGACGCATACTTCAAGATTGAACGTGCCAAGGAGGAGATTGATCGTCTGAATGTGGAAATCAAACGGTTTGTGACCTACATCAGGGATGAGAAGGTGTTCCTGGATGGGAAGGTGATAGAGGTGGAAGCACGGGATCCCCACTTGGCCTTCTTTGTCAGGGAATACCAGTCACGTCGGGGCCGCTTTGACGAGGGCCATATCAAAAAGTCGACGGAGATGGCGAGCAAGCTGGGGGGGCGGTTTACAGGTTCCCTATCTCCCGGGATACGCCTAGCCCCACCAGTAGCTGAGACGGAAAACATGGACGTGAGTGAGGGGTTCCAGGCGGTTGAGGAGGAGGAGGAGAGCTGGGAGCTAGAGACGTTGGATGCTGACGATGATGATGAGGATGAAGGAGAGGAAGCAGAGGAGGAGGAATTGGCGGAGATATTGGAGACGGTGCTGACATTGGCAACGGATGGGGTAGCACTCCAGCGGGGTGACGAGTGATATCAGTTTCCGTAGTATTTTTGTCTCGCTGTGTTCCATGGTGTCTGTGGTAATCAGGTAGCCATGGTATCTATGGTACTATGGCACAGGAGCGACAATATGCATATATCACGTGTCTACTTGACCCCAGTGCGAAGGCTTAGATGCGTGGTCACGTGACAGTCATACATTTATAAAGTCACGTGGTACTCATACATACATATGCACGTGATATCATGAAAGAAATTGGCCCCGCAGAAGTGGTGGTACATGTGGTAATGGAAGGCGGCAAATTTTGCTAAGTGCCAACGGCCAGCCTAGCAGCTGTAGCTGTGGTAAGTTAAACCGGTCACAATTTTGTTGACTGCTTAAAATGCTGGTTGTGGTAGTCGTGGTACTTTCTCGGGTCACAAACTTTACTGATCAAACTATACGGTTCCTGTGGTAGCGGTGGTATTATTCCATGTCACAAATTTTACTGACTGGGAAGTACCTTCCTTGTGGTAGCAGTGGTATTTTTACCAAGTCACAAAACAAGTCTAATGACTTTTAACAGTCGCTGACTAACCACCCAAACGTGTTCCAATAGCTATCTCAAATGGTTGACTTTCAGTGGTACATGTGGTATAAGGGTCATTAGATTGACTCTAATGATGCTTAGAACACCCTATTAGATTGAATCTGACCCTCTTTTTGACCTCCAAAAATCAAAAATTTCCCCCCCAAAAGTAACCATGGTAGGCAAAAATACAATGGTATGGCTGTGGTAAGGAGAACACGCCAAAACCCTACTAGTTGGAGAGGGATTACCATTGTAATAGTCTGTCTAACTTGTGGGGAAATGTGGGATTATCAGGTGTGATTAGATCAAATAACCAATGATTGTGACGCCGTCCCAAGTGGTGGTAAATGATTGATAAGAGAAAATTTGCTTGATCCTGCTCGATATCGGCCAGTCCCGCCCCATTTTCTCAGAATTACCATACAGAATACAGATTCAATACCAAAGATGTGTTTGGCCAGGTCAAATTGGCTGCCGGAGCCCGCCTCAATTACTCCGAGATCAATCTTTATTTGGCTGTCCCAAGAGGTGGTACATCACTGTATCTGTGTGCTTGAGTTTCTGAGTCTGCTGAAATCTGCTGCTGATAATTATGACAAAGATACTTGTCCCCTCTCTGGAGAATGTTGCTGCTGCCGTCCCTGTCATTTACTACATTTGCTGACTAAGCCAAATCCCTAATCTGTCCAAACTACTCTGAAATCCTTGAAAAGGCAATTGTTAGAGTACATTAGAACCACTTCAATTTCTTTTGAAGAAAGTCATTTCCAAATGATCTAACAGCAACTACATTTACACTGCACATTGTGTGGCCTTTCTGCAACCTCTCTAATATTGAGCCAATGTATTGAGTTGTGGTCAGAGATAAGCAAAAATTACAGGAAATTGATGTTCCAGGGCCATCTGCTATGAAAGCGGAGATTACTAACAATTATTTGGATAAGCAGTACATGTGAACTGTTCCTAGTCCTCATCATTCTCATACAGCAACAAATGCTCCCACAGATTTCCACATTAAACCCCGACATGGATATATGGTACCCAATGGAAGAATGACTTCTTCCCTCCAGAACTCTCACAGAGATTCCTAATCGCCAGATGCAATGCTTCTGCTGCTTGAGTTGAATCAGGTGGTGATTTCTTGAATAGATGTTCATAAACATCCAAAGCCACTTGTGGTGCATCATTGTCCATGATTGACCACATTGTGGCAATCACACCTTGGTACCCTGCTAACAACATGCCAGCTGCAAGATGGACTGACTCATCCTGTAGTTCCTTGTCCCCAGTAGCAGTTTGACAGGCAGACAGAAATGCAAAACTGGCATGTGGAAGAGACAACTTGATAATTCTTTCAAGTGTCAATCTTGAACTCCCAGCAAGGAGTAGGGCACTCTTGGTTGGAGTGTATTGGTCCTGTACACCATGACATGCAAAATGGACCCAGCTGGATTTCATCATCCCCTCCTCTACATTTGCCAAAGTTGTTTCATGTTCTACAAAGGATTGAACTGAGACCTTGCCTCTGGCACATTGCTGAATTCTCTGTATTTCATCTTTGGTCCCAGGAATGTAACCCAGGCCGACTGATGATGGTTGAGCGACTACAAGCAGCTGAAATTCATGCTGTGGCAGAGAAGTGGGACAAAATCCCTGCATCAGGGTGGCTAGGGAAGGTGTGTAGGAAGAGATCATGAAATCAGACAGCTTTGAGCCAAAGGCAACATCCTTGCCATAGAGACCAGCTGCATGGATGGGTAGAAATGTGAGTGGTCCTGTTGGACACCACCAGATACGTGGCAAATTGTCTTTTGTCGGAGTCTATCACTTAATTAGATCAATACTTTGTTTTTCGTAGATGTAACTCACTGTGATGGCAAGTGCATTTAGAACAGGCTTAACCAGCCGCACCCAGAGTTCCGAGAGAATCCATGCAAATTTATCCCCCAGGTCTTGAAAACTTCTCTCACGGTGGGCATGCAATCTATCAATGTCACCACGTCCCACATAAGGCATGAGATCTTCAAAAGATTCTGCCAGGCTCTTTACATATTCTGGGGTGAAATCATCCAATGGCACATGCATCACTTCCTCAGTAAGTCCTTTCTGGACAATGAGACCATCACAAGACATTTGACTGACATTCAGCAAGACCACCGGTCCCTTTTGTGCAGCTGATGAAAGCTGAGAAAAAGTTTTTGGTAACATGAACTGGTGAAATCCTGGCAGGTGTCGAATCTTACTTAGAAGAACATTTCGTTTGTGAGCATTTTCGTGTTCCTGGTGTGCAATGGACCTAAGAGACTGCTGGGCTCCAGAGTCAGCCAACTGCACATCATTCTCTTGGGTAGTTCCCCTGTCAAGCTTGGCAGAGAGGGAAATGAGCTCAGTGGCAAGCTCAGGCCACTTCTGCTGTAGTTCATCCACTGGGGTCCTCAAATTGAGGAACTGACCCCATATGATTGATCTACCTTGTTCAAGCCATTCCACTGCTTTTTCTAGCTGACCAGAAGAAATTGCAGCTGCAGCTGCATCTCTAACTAAGGGCCCTGCCTTCATGATCTGGTAGTGACGGTCACTGATAGGTAGTCCAAGCCCAGCCACTTCTGAAAGAAGGTCCAGTGCAACCTGAAAGGCTGTTAGGAGGGATGAATGTTGAGCCTCCTGGGCGCAATGTGCCCACCGTTTGGCACTGTCTAGGCGAACATGGGCCGGACCTGTAGCTGAACATGCAGCAGCAGTGGACTGACAAATACTCTGCTGGAGGTCATCAAGGTCACCACTTCGCTTAGAGCGAAGTTGCAAGGCAATGCCAAGATGGTTCAGCATGGCAGTCCTGGCTGGATCCCCATCTGGAGTCAGATGAACAGCATTTTTCTGCTTTGAGATGCTCTCATTGATGTCAGTGAGGTCCCCAAGTTTCTGGAAGCGAAGTAGAAGGGAATAACCAAGATTGCTGAGCCGGGAAGGCTTATTTATATGCCCTTCTGGAGTCAGGTGAAGAGCAGCTTCCTGCATTGAGATGCAGTTATTGATGTCACTGAGATCCTCAAGTCGCTGAAAGCGCCGTAGCAGGGAAATGCCAAGACTGCTGAGCTGACCAGGCTTTTCTGAATGTCCACCTGGAGTCAGGCGAACAGCAGCTTCCTTCTTTGAGATGCACTCATTAAGGTCACCAAGGCCACCCAGCCGCTCAAAGCGGAGTTGCAAGGCAGTCCCAAGGTTTCTCAGCATGATAGGCTTGTTTCGGTGACCATCTGGAGTCAGGCCAACAGCATCTTTCTGCTTTGAGATGCTCTCATTGAGGTCACTGAGGGCACCAAATTGGTCAAAACGGTGTCTCAGATAACTGCCAAGATTGGTGAGGTTTGCAGGCTTATCTGGATGACCATCCGGAATCAGGTGAACAGCATCTTCCCCCTTTGAGATAGACTCATGGAGGTCACTGAGGTCACCAAGCCGTTCGAAGCGAGTTGATAAGGAATTGCTAAGATTGCTGAGCATGACAGGTTTGAGTGGGTGACTATCTGGAGTCAGGTGAACAGCATCTTCGTGCTTTGAAATGCTCTCAATTAGATCAGCCAGGTCACCAAGTTGTTCAAAGCGAATTTTCAAGGAGGTGCCGAGATTGTTGAGCCTGGCAGGCTTCTGAGGATGACCATCTGGAGTCAGATGAACAGCATCTTCCTGCTTTGAGATGCACTCATTGAGGTCACTGAGGTCACTGCATTGCTGAAAGTGGCGTAGCAAGGCATTCCCAAGATTTTGGAGCATGGTAGGCTTGTCCAAGTGACTGTTTGGAGTCAGATGAACAGCATCTTTCAGTATTGAGATGCCTTTGTTGATATCACTGAGGTCGCTGAGTCGCTCAAAGCGACAAATAAAAGAAGTACCAAGATCCATGAGCCAGGATGGCTTATCAGGATGGCCATCTGGAGTCAGGCCAACAGCATCTTCCAGCTTTGAGATGCAGTCATTGATGTCCCTGAGGTCACCAAGTCGCTGAAAGCGGAGCCGCAAGGCATTACCAAGATCTTTCAGCATGCCAGGCTTCTTTGGATGACCTTCTGGAGTCAGAAAAATAGCATATGCCTGCTTTGAGATGCTCTCATTGATGTCATTGAGATCACCAAGTCGCTCAAAGCGATGTAGAAGGGAACAACCAAGATCATTGAGCCAGGAAGGCTTATCTGAATGTCTATCTGGAGCCAGGAAAGCAGCATCTTCCTGCTTTGAGATGCAGTCATTGATGTCACTGAGGTCACCAAGTTGTTCAAAGCGAGATCGCAAGTTATTGCCAAGATTGTGGAGCATAAAAGGCTTTTCTGGGTGACCATCCGGAGTCAGTCGAACAGCATCTTCTTGCTTTATGATGCACTCCTGCAGGTAACCAAGGTCACCAAATTCCTCATAGCAATGTAGCAGGGAATTGCTAAGATTGTTCAGCAGACCAGGCTTTTCTGGATGACCATCTGGAGTCAGCTGAAGAACATCTTCCTGCATTGACATACTCTCCTTGAGGTCATTGATGTCATGAAGTCGCCTAAAACGAACCCCCAGCAAAGTAGAAAGATTTGTTGTAATCACCGTGTGAAGGTAATTGCCTGCACTGTGATTGAGTGCATCCCTGTACAGCACCACAGCTTTGTTGATGTCATCAACACCACCACGTTGCTGAAAGCGGCAGTATAGTGCAAATCCAAGGTCTTGCAGGTGGGTTACATTCCCAGGATCATCCCGCACTGCATCGTCATATGCATAGACCGACTGATTCAGATAGTCTATCATATGTGATCTTTCCGAGTGTTTTAGACATATATGTCCAAGTTGTTTCAGAAGTCTGGCCCGGACCTGTTTTTCAGTAGGTAGGAATAAAATACTCTCATATATGGCCCAAAGTGCTGCAGTGTCTGACTGAATGTGCATTTTGGAATCAGTATCCATCTGATTTAAGTGGGCCTCAATTGTCTGAATGTTGCTGTTCACAGAGTTTACTTTGGCAGGTCTTAGAACAATTTGAGGCAGAGTTAATCGGAGCTTACTCTGACTGCGCAGAACATCCATACCATTGCATGGTGTTGCAGCTGCGAAATCGGAGACTGAGGCAGTGATAATCAATTGAAGCAATGGACCATCAGGGTTGATCTTCGCAAGGTTGAGACACAAAGCTGTGGTATTGTGATTTTTAATTATGATGCAAACTTCAAGATTCAGACACGCACAAATTTTATCATTTTCTCCAGAACGGAGAGCCTCATCTTGTGTGGCTTCAGTATGCCCAAGTAGTCTGATTCCTCGAGTTGGACTATGACGTATGATTGCCAAGCAGAAGGTAAGAGCCCACTCCGGGCTGTGACCTGAAATTAACCAGGATTTCGTGAACTCGACCATTTGCGCACATGTTACAATCAGGCTTGAGTTTCCAAGAATTCTGGGATGGCTCCATCTCAACTGCCATAGTTTGTAGAAAGATATGTCTGTTAAAAATGAGCTGTGCAGACATCTGCATGTCTGCTGGAAGATCGCCATGTGGATGAGACAGTGATTTGACTTCAATATCTGTGTAGCACGCATGAGATTGGGTGAATTGTGGCGCAGAATATGTGAAGAAATAATCACTGTGGAGATGAATACTATGTACGTCAAGTACTTAGCGTATGGTTCAATCATGAGCAGTAATGCCAACTTACGTGCGAGGCATACTGAATGTTGTTGAGGGCAAGTCGGTTTTGCTAGAGGGACTAGGGGCCAAGGCCACTCCTTATATAGAGGAGCAGCCCATGTATAAAGCTGTGAATGCTTGACTGTTGATCTTCCAGAAGCACTGAAAGCTACCGACACTTCGATACGATTGCTATCTCCGACAATGAGTGTCGAGATAACCTCCGCTCTGCTGCCGCCAATTTATCCAAATTCACTATTCCGCCATACTAGGAATATCATACAGTATACGCCGAGAGTCCAATGAGATTAGGGGCCGCCATGCCCTTGCTTCCATTTAGCGAGCCGCATTATGCATTGGTTTTGCTGTCAATATATCTATGCTACCATTGATATGCACACGTGGAGGTATGTCATGATAAAGATGCGGAGGGCTGACGCCCATATCAGCTGCTAGATGTTTATTGGTTGAAACAATCAAGTGTCTACCGAGAGAGACGGATCTACATCCACATCTGTCAGTTTCGCGCCACATGTGTTGGAAGGGCGGCTGCTGTCTGCGACTGTGTCGGCAATGTCCGCGATTAATTAAACGTACTATTAAGATTTACTAGAGTAACTACGGGAAAAGAAGCCAAACACACGGTTGAGCATTTAAAGTAGAGCGCACTGAGGGGCTGGTACATTGGCCCAGCGGTCCTTGAACCCAAATAGGCAGGCGGAGATCATGGGCATGATTTTGGAAATCAAACAAAAAGAAGCAGCTGTTTGCAAAATTAAGCGGCTGCTCGGCCGCTTTGCGGCCTCGCATCCCCTTCCTCTGGTGTGAACTGGAACTGTAACAGAGATGGTTTGTGCCTGCAAAATCTAATCAAAATAAATTCAATTCAGGAACTGAGCATTCAAGACGACCCATTTTACTGGACTTGCCGAGGCTGTACACGTTGAGTGATGATGGGATTTTATGCGGGCGCGGCAGGCACGGCATAAGTGGAAACAGAGAGTCGACGAAAAAGGTTAGAGCTGATGGCGGAGTTTAAAAAGGCTTCGGACACCCGTAATTTTAAAAAGAGGGTGACTGCCCAATTCGTTGAGGATTGTTTGGCCCTATCCCCTTCTGATACCTCCATTTTGTTGCTTCTGCTCTTACATTCAATTTCTATAGCCTCTTGCTGTTGACTTTGCCATCAAATTATCATGCCTTCTTCTATTCCAGATTCATCGAAGCTCTGGAGGTGTCCAATTTAATCAGGCCAAGTTGACGAATGCGCGCCGCGGTTCTTATGTTGAACTACGAGCTGCGGAATTAGTCTAAATTGAGCTGATCGTGCGCGGAGCGCTAGTTTAATTTTACCTTGAAGAAAGCTGTTAACTGCAACAGCGACCGATGACTCGGGCTTTTTATTTTTTTTCTGGTTCTCAGCGGCTATTCTGTGGTAACTATAGTTACAGGACTTTGCACCAATCCCCGACGAGGCTTCAAAAAGCTTCGAAAAGCTGTTAATCGCATCGGCGACTATTGATTTGGGGACTTACTATGGTTTGCCGTCGCAGCGGCTATTCGGTGCATGATCACCTCCGACGTTTATTTTCGATCCTTGTATTGCTGCCGATCTTCGATAGTGTACAGCCTGATACTCGACACCGTGTCGTGGAAATGGAAATAAGTAGATATTGTTGGAATTCAAAGCCGAGACTCCAATATTAGCAGGGAACCCGTTGCAAACACGCCGGGAATTCTTCATTATCTACACTACCTATGTACCACTTTACTGTAATTAAGGTACAAATTCAAACCGTCATCCAGAGGAACAGGAACAAGGAGGGGGGGTGGGAGGAGGGGGGATACCTGGTAACCAAGTGTGCCACAGTCACAATTGACAGGCTGTGCGCGCACATAGCACCTCGATATTCCAACAGATATCACTACTTATAAGCAAATGTACTGGAGACAAGAATCTTCATCCCTCCCACATTACTCGATTGATTGCACGGATACTCGGTACGTAGTTAAATAATGGTCAAGTCTATAATGATTCCGACATCGTTCCTTCAGCGTGTTCGCTCTCATTATCGCCATCAATAAAGTGAGACTCAAGTCCCTATTATCTCGCGATGTTTCTCATATTCTTTCTCGTTTGCAGTATCTATATAAGAATCGAACGAGGTTTGTCTCTGGCCACATAAATCGGACCGGCCATCCGAGCTCCACACTGCTGTCAAGTGCTCCACTGGCAACAGAACACTGTCGAAAATGTCGAATTGCTCCACCCAGCTGTTGAATTGCTGATTTTCAGTCTTGAGATGTCGAACACTTCACTTCTCGGGGTGGAGTTACGAGTACTTTACGTAGTAAAGTGATCGTTCTTTTCATCAATCGGATCCAGTTTTTTGAGTTGGCAAAACTTTATCAGTGCGTTTCAACGAGGTAATAAAATAGTGGCTGTGTTCATTAGATTTTTGAAGTCTTATTAAGAGCTCGATCTAATGTATTTAGTGATTATATAATTCACCGAGGCGGGGCCGGTTCGAACCTTCTCAGTCCATCATATTTTATATTTTATTCAATACCTGATTCCACACTTTAGTTGGCCTCAACTTTGTATTAAGCTTGATATCCATACTCTCTATATTTACAGCATACAATAAATCAGAGGTTGCACAACTTTGGGGTATGGCCACTCCTACCGAAGCGTCGAGATATTGCCCAAACCCAAGCGACTAGCAGTGTCGAACCAGTGTCGGAGGAGTACTTAGGGTCGTGGGTGGTGTCTTGGTACTTCATCACGATGGCATACTTTTCCAAGCCAGGAGACGTGGCAAAGAGACGTGCCACCGAGACTTTCACTTCCTACTTGCATCAATGGGAATTTCGCAGCCGATATCTGGATATTCGTGAGAATACTGGTATTTAACGGTTCGAATCTGTTCAGTCCATCTGTCATTCAATCCACGATTAGACTCTTGATTACGCTTGATGTTCATACTCTCCATATTCACGGCATACAAGAAACGATAATTTTATTTCGGTCAAATAGGGTACTGTCACTTGTTTTGTGTACTTGTTCACGTCAACCGACAATATGTCACACTTCATCATAAGGGCTCCAGCGTCACAACCTATGATTAAACTCCTCTCAATATGGCCTGCCTATATTTCGAAGACATTCACTTTAAGGTCAATGTGAGTGTCGGAGTGACTTACCGTTGAGAAAGTGATCGGTTGTGCGCCGCTTTTCCCGAATTGCATTCATATCTCTTTGATACTCCCTCACTACCCCCCTATCTGTCCCCTGCCTCTTTACTTATATTCCGCACGTATCAACGTATTCCTTAGCTTTCCTGCATCCCCCGACGCCTTCTCGTTTGGCTTCGAATATATCTTGGTTGGCTCAAACTCCCGCGTGACCTGATTTCCCACACTTACGTATCAGTGGGTATTGGCTACTATTTGCTTTGAGCGATCCGATGCATTGATTTTCGACATTAGAGCTCCTTGGTTCAGGGTTCCCGCCTGAATATAGGTTGGCTGTTGTCCCAAGTCGGGTTGTTGCACCCATCCCCACCCATAATTAGACAAGACACGCCTACGCTTCGCTCCGGCGCAGCCACTGTTCTCCTCCTTCTCAAGTTGAATGTTGAAAGTTGACTAGAAATATTGATATCCCAAGGTGGCTTACATCCGTTAGGACAGTATAAATGGATACAAATACTCGGTTACGTTCTTTCTTGTTTGTCGCGAATCCTGGTCGCTCCACAAGAAAGGCGGTTGAAAATTAGATTGGAATGTCAAGAAGATTCGACGCAGGAGCAGATGTAACACACACAGCAGGGTCGGGCTCGGAATGATTAGTGAATCAACTGACAGTAAATCATGGAATGAGATGAAAGAAGCATAGTAGCAGTAAACGGCCGAAATGCGTGGTGTTGGAACAGAAAAAATGGGGGTGAGTGGGGAAACAGCGAGAAAATAGAGTCATTCACAGGCTGCCGGAGATACACAGAAGAAATAAACCGTCAAGGCGATAGACTGCGGGAACTTCAGTAAATTATGCACACGCAAACCAGAAAGATGATGCACATTGATGGAGATTGTACGCTGGCAATTAAGAACACGGCAACCTGCTCGGCGAATAGGGTTAGGGGGGCCCAACAGAAGATGAATAAGATGTGGTGAGAATATCGAACAGGCAGGATGTTGCACTGGCTGGGATTTGGAAGACTTTTGTACACTTGTTGTGTGGAATCGTGCGAATTGGTCTCGGCTCTTGCGGAGGATTTGCTAGCAGGTTGATTGGTGCTTGATCAACGGGCTCAGGAAAATGTTGCTGTGGAAAACTCGTTGCAACCAGGGCATCAGTGAGGGATGGTTGTGGCGGCGATGATGGCGCGAAGAGGAAGAGGTATTGATGCAGGTGGCTCTTTTGAGGGGTGTAGCGCCGGCGTGGGTATGAAGATTGCAGCTGACTCGCAAGCTGAGGGAGGCCAATTTGGGCAGCTCAAAAACATAGAAATTTGAAGGTGCAGTCCGTAGTAGACCATGAGGGCACTGCGAAAGAGCAAAAACACGTGAATTAATCCTTATGGAGAAGAAACCCAACATACGCAACGCGATGGGCACCGCCGAACGAGCAGCACGGGTAATTTTCGTTGAGGCTGTGGACTCGTGGGACTTCTCTATCGGCGTTGAATTGCGTGTTGAATTCGGCACCTCGCAGCTTCACAGCACGGAGGTCAACAGTCAAATGGGAATGGTTGCGTTGTATGGGGATGGAAGGTAAATGAAAACGCTGACCGCAGTGATGGATGGGAGAAGAAGAGAGTCAACAGGATGGAGATAAGCTAAAAGGGGATGGAACAAACAAACCCCAGCGAAACCTCATCGTTTCGTCAAAGAAACGGTAGATCTGTGCGGCACAGTAAGAACTTGCTGCGAGAAACGGTGTTTGGGTGCGGATCACAGCAGAGATGGGTCAGGTGGATGATTTTTATCTGTGCCAAGTATTTTTTCGAGGCTGCACAAATGGGGTATCGAGAAATTGGTCTACAACCTGGGACAGTATGTCAGCAACGGCCTCTGGGTCGGCAAACGGTGTTTGGTTGGGATCACAGCAGAGATGGGTCAGGTGGATGATTTTTATCTGTGCCAAGTATTTTTTCGAGGCTGCACAAATGGGGTATCGAGAAATTGGTCCACAACCTGGGACAGTATGTCAGCAACGGCCTCTGGGTTGGCTAAACAGCGAGTAACCCGGCGAGAACCCCAACCAGGAGAAACCCGATAGACGCTAATAGCTCGTGTGTTCCCCGAGCAGCAGGACCAGTCGTACGGCGTCCTCCCTAGGAGGCTGTATGTCGTAGGTCGAGATGCGAGGCGGAACCCGGAACGAGTCGAAGACAGTGTGATATCCACTCAGGTATACAACCCGGGGCGTGGATACAACCCATAAGGTAGCGGACAGACAAGTGCGGTTGCCCCACGTGATGCATTAGCCTTATTGGGAAGATTGCTAAAGATTCACTGTAATCAGCCTGTTCTCATATTGAATTAAAAATTCTGGCTCAACAGTTCTGTGTGAATGTATCAGAAGACTGTTCCTAAATATTTTGAGGAATTTTGGTTAAGAAATGGGGGACAAGTTCCCAAATTGATATGGCTGGGAAGTGCCATCAATGTGGGCAGAGAATACCATCGATGTCTGATCATTTGGGAACTCGTCCCCTATTTCTCAACCGAAATTTCTCAAAATATTTATGAGCGGTCTTCTGGTATATTCACACAGAACTGTTGAGCCAGAATTTTTAATTTAATCTGAGAACAGGTCGATTACAGTGAATCTTTAACTATCTTCCCAATAAGGCTAATGCATCACGTGGGGCAACCGCACTTGTCTGTTCGCTGCCTTAGTACAATGTGAAGGAAGCTGGGCAGGGTGGAGACAATGCCTATGTCAAGCCAAGGTAGAAGCCTGAGATTAGACGAGGTAGAATCTACTGTACATGGAGATTCTACCGTGTTTATATAGGCTTCTAATAAATTAAAGCGATCGCGGTCAATCGCGATCAGTTCCTGCATCGCAGCATTAAGGAGTGTTAATGCTGATACTCCTAGACTCCTTTGTGTTGGTTTCCGTGGCATCGGTGTACCTAGGAGACCCGATGTTCGGGTTTCCTAGTCCTAAGTGTCATTGTATCAAGTGGTTCAAACCCAGATCGGGTTTGCAACCACTCCTGTACTTCATGTACTCTTCTCTGTCATCAGTGGTGCGTCTGGGGACTAGGATCCGTCGGTATGGGTTCCTAGTCCCTAACGTCTTCTGTATCCCGTGGCGCAGACTCCCCGAGTCTGCGGCTTTAGAATCCGAGGCCGGGTTTCAACCGTGAGAAGGTCACGTGGTGGCGTCATGAGAGTCCTGTGCCACTAAGATGTGTCTGTATCCATACAGATGCGTCGTGCGAAAAAGTAGGACCCGGGCGATTCATGACATCCCCCCTCTTCAAGGTTGTTGTCCCCAACAACCCGTAGGTACCGCATCCCCATCTTCCCAATATTTCCATCAAGGCGAGTTTTATCCTTCAAAATTTTCCTGCGTCGTGGGGCTTATTGACACTGCCCATCAATTATTACCCGCGAAGGTGTCCTCCAGTCTTCTCCGTTCGGGAACCCACAATCCAAAATCTCTAGTGTTCTCCCTTCGTGGTGGTCCCGTTATCCGGATTGTAAATACCACGCCATGGTCGTAGGGCTTATTGTCACTGCCTATTGATTATTGTCGCGCCAGCGTCCCTGTTGTCTTTGGTGCTTGACTCCCCATGTTGTGGTACTTCTTCTCCTCTGTGGTTCGACCCTGTTGAGATGCCCGGGTTATGCAACCTGCTGTACCCCCTATCCGCTACTTCAGCTAAGGTTGCCGAAGTTTTGATGGCCGTGAATGTTTCCGTCGTTATGGAGCCCGAGGAGGATTCTTTTGATCTACTTCCAAAAGTAGAGCTCGCTTAGTGCTTCTTCTCGAAGCACTTTAAGCTTTTCTCCTTGAAACATGGGCACTGGGTTCTGAACTTAATCAGAGCCTCGAGCCCTTCTGTTTCCATCCTTCCGCAGCAACCACTCTCTTTTTTCCACCACCATGCCTTCTCCTCTGCGCAACTTTGCACTTCTCTGGAACTCTGGGCTCCGCTTCTTCCTCGATCCTAGGACATCGCCCCGCCGCCGCCTCGGCTGGGACTCCCAAAACACGGACAGGACCCCGCTCCCTCTTGGATATGGCGCGGAAAGTTTCCGCCGCCCTCGTCGTTTATACCATGAGCGTTCGGACGGCGCGTCGGTCATTCTGGCGTTCGGATATGACGGGGTGGGCGGTGGTGTGCTCGATCCCAAACCCG
Source organism: Mycena albidolilacea (assembly GCA_029282495.1). Taxonomy (NCBI): domain Eukaryota; kingdom Fungi; phylum Basidiomycota; class Agaricomycetes; order Agaricales; family Mycenaceae; genus Mycena; species Mycena albidolilacea. The sequence goes on along the minus strand of JARIHO010000102.1, from coordinate 164,602 downwards.
GTCCTCAAATCGACGGGTTTCTTCGCCTCTGGCTGGCGAACTTCGTACCCAGGGCGTCTTTCCGGATTTTTCTGGAGTCCGTACTTCCCCCAGTCCGTTACCGTCCTCCTACCTGGCTTCCGCCCTTCGATTTTCGTACTCTGATTGCAGACTACCCTCAAGTCTGGTCCCTGAACGAAATCGCACATCAACACTTCTTGGCGTGCTCCTGGCTGTCGTTCTGATGTGTCAAGGAGCAAGGTCCAGCAAACTGGCCCATTCGGGTTTTCTGGCTCCGAGAGTGGCTCTTTCTTGCCACTACAACCCGACCCCCGGTGGTCAGATTTGACGCAGACCTGTGCGTATTCATTTCGTTTTTTCCTGGGTCGCTTTTTACTAGCAGCTTCCTCCTCCTCTTTTAGGACTCTTGACAACCTATCGAGAGTTCCTTTTGCTTCGCCCTGCGCCTAGCACGGAAAGCGCCTCCACCCCTCGCCGCCCCGGTGCATCGCCTGGTCACGGCCGCGGTCCAGTCGTCCATGCTTCGTCAGGTTCTGAAGTGGGGTCTTCCGAAGACGACACCCCTGCTACCAAGAAACGCAAAACATCGCGCCCTCACTGCCCGGAAATGGTCAAGGTGACCGACGAGGACGAGGCCCCCACATTAGCCGATGACCCTAGGAACTATGACCTCGAGGAGGGAGACGTTTCGATGTCCTCCCCGGAGCTATCCATCGCGGCTGATGCTCACAACTACGACTCTGGTCTCGAACCCGCTCCTGCCGTTGTTCCCCCCAAACAACAAGCCTTGTCTTCTCGCGTGACGCTGGACGATCCGCCCCCCTCTGATGCTTGCTTCCTCAGGTTCCATCCCCGCCCGGCTGCTGAGATTGCATCTGCCTCTCGTGTTGCTCTCGTGGAGGAGATCATGCAGCAATCAACTGCGAATACCGGCGACGAAGAGCAGTTGGAGAACATGCTCCTGATGATGTCCGAGGTCTTTGGGCAGGCGGGCAGACTCCTGGGTAAGAGACGTCATGGGGAAAAGGGAAAGGGCAAGGGGCGCGCGCCGTAGCACATCGAACACATAGCTCTTTTTTTTTTGTATTTTCTTTTGATTTCCAAATCCAGCGAAAAGCGTAGTGTTGCTCCTTTTGGTGTGCCAAGATTAAGTTTTCATTAAGGATTTTCGCCAAGAGATTTCGACAAGTAGATGAGAGTGAGGGGTATGGGTATGGGTAAATCCTATTCCATGGGTTCCTGTCATTCCTCCTCCTCTAAGGTCGACCCCGCACCACCTCTACCCACATAGTGGTGGTTCGGGTTCTAGAGTTGGAACCCAGCCTTTCTTCGTAAGGTGGGGTAGACCCTGACTTGTCATCAACTATCCAGCCTGGGAGACCTGGGGTACCGCGAGAGGGGGCGGGACGATTCCGGCTCTATCCAGGTGAGTCCCCATAGGGTATAGTCGCCCCTTGTCGGTGTAGATCGATACCCCTGGGTTCTGATTCGGTGAAACGGTGCATTTGATATACAACTAGAAATAGCTTAGATTTGGGCTTGCACAAAACAACCACAAAACCACCACTACAACAATCTATTCCTCCAAAGATGTAAGTGCATCTCTTTGTGAGTTCGGGTCTGGGTTGTAGTATGCGACCAGCGGGTTTGGAACAAACACAATTCGACTGCTAAACTTCAACAAAGCCGTTCAACAACACGCTAGCACTACGCAGCTGCCAACAACAATACCGCTAGCACCTGGGATGGGCAGGGTTTTATGGGTTGGATACAAGGTGGCTGGATCGTTAGATCGAGGGCACCAGGGCAGAGTATGTAGGTTTGTGAAAATCCTCGCAATGGGGTACCCAAAGACTATTGAGGCTAACAACAAGGGGACTTCAATCCTCAAGCAACAAGGCAGTCCTTAAGCCGCTGACCTATTCCTTAACCAAGAACAGGAACATTTCCACTTTGTATTGGCAATAGACACTATAAGTGTCCAGCTAGCGGCCCAACACACTACGACAGCGCTTCCGTCAATATCGGGGTGAAGGCGAAGTAACTGACAAGTTACAGTCGGTCTAGAGGTGGGGGCACCTAGTCCGTCTTCTTCTTAGTGGGCTCGAGTCAACACACAATCACCTAGCAGGCGATCCAACACACTACGAATCTATCGGGGTGAAGGCAAAGCTGCTAGCGCCACTGCTAGCTGGTTCTCGAAGAGAACACCCTTGGTTTTATACGTGAGGACTCCTCGAGTCAACAACAGGAACTTCAACTTAAGATCTCGACGTGTCCAGAGTCAACAGTATTGATTCCAATAAAGCTACTACTTGTGAAGTGCATGTACAATCTCCACTAGCAACCTGAGACCACCTGCACCAACTTCGTACAAAGTCGGGGTGTAATAATCTGAGGCTCTAGCCTGCTCTGTGCTCCCTTTATACTACTGAGGTCCATGGTGCATGTGATAAACAGGGTGAATAATATAAATGAGTGAAAATGATGTGATAGATACAACAGCCAATGAAACGACTGCCGTTTGGTTTTATGATGGTTCTATGCCAAGCAGAACAGCCACACTGATCCGCTAGCATCCATTTATGGGTATCGTGAGTGATCCCTCAGCTTGCCATCAGCTACTGGAATCACTATCCTGACGAAGCGGAGTTGAATCCGCCGCCTGGAGTCATCTAGCACGAGTCAGAGCACCAGCTAGCAGCCTGTTTATCTGTTACTGCATATGTGTTGACCCGTGCATCCGCACCAATAGCCTGCTAGCTATTCCTCTACTGTCTACTTTGTCTCTGTTGTGACTCGCAACCGCGTCGCGACCGTCACGTGCCCGCATCTGTGTTTCGGGTCTCGGGTCGCTCGCTAGAGGGGTTCCGCACACTAGCGCCCTTGCTAGAAGGCTGCTAGTGCATGGTTTACTTCCCTTCAGATCCCAGACTCACCGCTCACACCTCCGGCTATCGTGCTCACAATATCACTCTTCGGTGTCTCGCTTCCTAGGTGCTAGTATTTTGACTGTGTAGGCTTATGGTTATTTCCCCGTGGTTTGTGCCTTCAGACCGTGCTAGCGTGTCACACTAGTCGTATCTGATGCTACAACCGGCAGCTTGGGCTCACTCCAGTTCTCCTTTATATCACCTAGCCAGAGTCCTGAGTGCTAGCAATAACACTTCAGAAGTGCTAGCGCTTTCCCGTTGTATAAATACTGGTCCTAGGAAATCACAAAATAGCACTAGATGCCACGCGCTCTTGTTACGGCGTCTCATCTCCCCCTGACTAAATCTAGACCATCCCCGGTCGTCGCGCAGTGCCATTCACTTTGCGATATTTAGTGGTCCTTCGGATGATATCTCCGCCAGGACGCTTTTTATAGTTTTTAGCCCATTTATTTGACGCCAGTCAAGTTATGCCTTCCCTAGCCAGCTCCACTCCATCCAAGTGTACTGCTAGAACTTTTGCCAAGGTCTTCTACGTCAAGTCCCTATCTTATCTAGCAATCTGCTTCCTCAAGCGGACCTACAGATCGGCCATCAACTGTCAGAGTGTCTTCAGTGCGTCAATATGTTTTATATCTGCGACAGGAGTTTAATCCTGTTGCTTAATAATACTCCTGACGACTCTTCTAGACACTCTTCTGCTCCAACTTTCTCTTTCTTTCGTCTGCTCGCAGTTATCCTACTCAGGTGCCTGCTAACTTTATTATTTCGTGGTGAAACACCGTGCCTGGTGATCCATCACGCTTCTAAAGCTTAATTTACGGCATTTCCTTTTTCGGTGCACCAGCTCTTTCTCGCTCGAACCAGTCCCTGCAAGGACTGGTCTTCTGGACTGCGGTCTCCTTGAAACAGTTTTGGGAGTTCGCCGTGGTGTGTGCCGAGTTCTGCCGTCTGACTCGGGGACTAACATATATATAGGGGACAAAATTCTTTGTCTCCAAATTGTATGTCCACAACCCATACCCTTCGCGCCTCCACTATCGCCAACAGCTTCAAAGCCCAAATGTCCCGCAAGATCAAAGCGACTCTGTCGTCTTCGCCTGTTCGCCCGGTCGGTCAATCTGGCCGTCCTCTTCCCCGAGCTCTAAACCCAGTCCCCAAGGGTGGCAAGAGCGCCGCCACAGTGGCTTTGTCAAAAGACGCGTCCCCCAAGGCCACCAAACCCCCAACTAATTCCGCGTATGGCGAGCGTCTCGCCCTCGACCACCCGGACACTGAATTCTGGGTGCCGTTCGACAACATTGCTTCTCGCGACCTCATCCGCTACTTCGATAGCGACGCGCTCCCCACCAATGACGCCTACGAATTTTTTGACATTCTTCGTATTGCCAAGCCTCATTTTGTACGTGTCCATCCTTCTCCACTGTTTTGATCGACTTATCCCCCTACAGGTCCACTATCGTTCTTCCTTCCTTCAGCCTCCTCTCGAAGTCGAACATTTTCTGTACACTGTGTACAAAGTCGCCTCAGCCGTCGCGGTCAATTTCCCGAAACCGTTCCAGGTTCCAAAGACCAACCCGGGCCAAGATTTAAGCTTCTACCTCCACCTCAAACCTTCGGCGGAGGTGATGCAGGCTCTGGTACGTCTGCCTTTGTACTTCCTTGCTTGCAGTGCCTCATCGTCCTAACTTTCTAGAAAGTTCACGCTAAAGGAGCACACATCGCCCTGGACGCCTCTTTTGGCATTCCGCAGGTCGAGGTTCGCACTTCTACACCTCCGTACCGTCTGCGCGACCCGCTCGACGATTCAGACGACGAGAACTTTACGCGCCCCGCCCTTGGCAAGGGCAAGGGTAAGCCTGCCTCTGCCACTCGCAAGGTAAGTCCGGCGGACCACCCGCTACTTTTCTTGCTAACTTTTTCACTTTTCACTTCAGCGTGCCCGCAGCCCCTCCGACGAGGAGTCCGTCCCCAAGAAGCGTCAGTCCAGGCGCAAGGCCAAGCCCAACAACTCTGACGCAGACTACGTTGCCAACGCCGACGACGAGGACCATGACGAGCTCGCGAACGACGCTGAGGAGCCTGCGGAGCCCGAACAAGCACATGAGGACTCCGAGGCGCGCGAGGACGAGGAGGAAGAGGGCGCAGATGAGGAGGACAAGGAAGAGGAAGAGGAGGAGGCAACGCCCAAGAAGGCCGCGAAGGGCGCGTCCGGAGGCAAGGCCAAAGCCGCGCCAGCGACTCCCCTTGCTCCTGTCTCTCCGCTTTTCGCGGGACCCCGTACGTTTGCCACTTTAATTTTTCTTGTCTCCTCACTAACTTGTTTTCAACCTGCAGCCAGCAACCGCAAGCAGGTCAAGGCAATGCCGGTTGAGCAGGTCAGTCACGATCTCGTCACCGAAGCCTCCAAGCCACCCTTCCTCAACAAAGGTCCTCCTGCGTGCACAAATTGCATCTCCCACGGCCACGACTGCAAGCCTTGCATCACCAGCCGCACCAACCGTTGCCAGCGCTGCAACGACGGGCATATGGTTTGCTCGCGCGGTCGCACCGCCCCAGAGTTGCTCACCAGCTTCGAGCGCCTTCACCCCGTTCTCGCGGTCGCACCTTCTGGTATTTTATATTTCTCTTTTGCTAGCCAACTACTAACCTCATTTTCCTAGCGCTCAACACTGCACTGATCTCTCTTGTGTCGGCTCGCCGTGAGCTGGATCTGCAATGGATCCAGCTTACTCGCATGTCGGCGCAATATGATCAGCAGCTCCAGGAGCTCATTGATATCATTCTCCAGCAGAACGATGGCTTCGACGCCGAGTATGTGCGGCTGTTCTATGAAGACCCCGACGACCATGAGGTCCTTCAAGGTCTCCTCGAGCGCGCTCTCTGACACACTTCGCCTGAGGAACGCCACCGCGACCGGTATGCGCGACACCCCGTCACTCCTGTGGTTCACAATCCCAAGCTGACGGTCGACGAGCCTTCTAACTTGTATACTCGTCTTGTGCCGTTCGACGACCCTCGTATCAGCGACATCGACATGCTGCCCAACTTCAGCACCGTCAAGTCCATCCTCCAGCAGCCTCCCGGCCTGGTCCCTGCTGCGCCGTCTCATCCCTTGGCGGTCCCCCTCACACAGGAGGCTGCACTCCGGGCGTTCGCAAAGCCTTCGACGGTCGCTGGTCCCTCCACCGCGCCGCTCTTCCCAAGCCCTGGCCACACGCTCGTCGGCCCTGCGGTGCCGCCGTCACCTTCTGCGGCGATGGAGGGGGTGGAGAACGATGGCTCGTAGCTCGTCGGTTGCGTGGGGAGGTTTTCGTTTTTGATATACTGCAGCACATCGTCGTGCGGCCTCAGGCCCTTCTTTTATGTACCACAATGTATCCTGCTTGCTTGCTCTTTTCCTACCACTAGCTTACCAAAAGCTTAGTTACGACGTATCGTAGCTAGTAGTAGATGGTGAAATACACACAAGTTGTTGCTCCTTTTTGGCGTGAACCACTTAAGCAAATTTTCGACCTAGTCAATTTTCCTGACTCTGTGTGAATCTCCCTAAATGCCTAAGTCTCGTCTAGCGGCTATCTGGTAGTGCTAGCACCTTGTTTCCATGCTAGACATAGATACAATCCGCTCGCACATCCTCCCAATATTTGCTCGCACTTGTTTTTTCGGATCTATTATTCCCAACTATAGTGCTAGCACACTGCTATTCAATTCCCTTGACACTCAATCGCTCGCAGCACGTCTTTATTCCGCCTTCTGATGTAGAACTCGTTTCAAGTCTTTTGGCAAAACCTTTCTTCGATTCCATCAAATTAGAAGTGTTGTGATCCACTCAACCCAAAAGGGTCAATGTCTCGCTTCGCCTTCTAGACTGGATCTGCGTGCTTCCATCATCAATATCACTGAACCACTGACTTCCCAATCAATCTGTGGTCAAGTATCTCGCTGTTTTGTATGGTTGCTCGCACTTTTCTGATCCAACAGTCGTTTTCCTAGTTCTGCTTCATCATTTCTGATGTGCTAGCAACTCGAAATTTTCGCTCGTGTAAGATCTCCTTGTGCTTGCTGACCTGCTTGCACTGTCCAACCTCGGCCCTCTCCCCCCCACTGAATAATCAACTGTCCCCGGTTGGTTCCTTCCGTGTGAAAGGCGCTTTTATCGTCTAGCGCATTTTCTCATGTCTGAAAATTTTGCGCCGTCCGGCCCATTAGGTGCTAGCACCCAAATGTCTATAAAAGCTTTGGCACCGACATTACTCTGCATCTTGTTCTCACTGGTTGGTCTTTCTATGGCGCGTCAAACTCTTCCATCCGCTTTGGACGCCGCAGGCACCGCTTTCACCTCTGCGCTCGCAGTGTACAAAGGGGTCGCGAAGGTGGAACAGCTTCCCGTTGCTGTTAAACACGCTACGCTCCAGACGGCCATCGACCGTGCGGTGCATAACTATGCTCGCAACATCGTTTCTGTTCTAATCCTTTGCTAGCACGGCTTCGTACCGTTCAAGGAAAGCTTAACCCACAACAACCATAGCGCGGTCAAGGATGGGCTGTATACTCTGCGCGACATCGTTACTACGGTGACTCGCTGAAACGGTGCACTTCTTATATGACTAGGAATAGCTAATTGATAGGTATTGCGAACAAACACCCAAAACAACCAACCACAACCAATCTACCTCCAAAGATCTAAGTGCTTCTCTTTGTGAGTTCGGGTCCGGGCCGTAGTATGCGACCAGCAGGTTTGAACAAACACAAGTTCGATTTATAGGCTTCCAACAACACACTCTGCAACGTACTAGCAATATGCAACCGCCAACAACAACACTGCTAGGAACCTAGGGATGGTCCGGGGGTGTGTTTATATGGGGTGGATACAAGATGGCTGGACCGCTAGGTCGAGAACACCAGGGCAGAGTATGTAGGTTTGTGAAAATCCTCGCTAAGGGCAGCCCCAAAGACTACTGAGGCTAACAACAAATGGACTTCAATCCTCAAACGGCAAGACTCTCCTTGACCGCCGACCTATTCCTTAACCAAGAACAGGAACCTTTCCGCTTTTATCGGCACTAGCTCACTACAAGCGTCCAGCTAGCGACCCAACACACTACGACAGAGCTTCCGTCTATATCGGGGTGAAGGCGAAGTAACTGACAAGTTATAGCCAAACTAGAGGTGGGGGCACCTAGTCCGTCTTCTTCTTAGTGGGCTCAAGTCAACACACAATCCACCTAGCAAGCGATCCAACACTACGACAGAGCTTCCGTCGTGTCGGGGTGAAGGCAAAGTCACTAGCGCAAACTGCAGCTGGGTCTCGAAGAGAACACCCTTGTTTTATATGTGGAGGTCTAGGACCAACAACACGAAATCCTCAACTTAGTCACTCGATGTTTCCAGAGTCCACAGTTACTGATTCCAATATAAAGACTACTACAAGTGAAGTTCGGTATCAACCTCCACTAGCAGCCTGAGTCCACTAGCACCAGCTTCGTCCAAAGTCTGGGGCGTAATGTTCTTAGACCCTAGTCTGTCCTGCGCTCCCTTTTATACTACTAGGTGTGAGTTACATGTGAAAGCGAGCTGAATAATACAATAAGCAATATTAGATGATAAGAAATACGGTCAGCCAATGAGACGACTGCCGTTTGGTTTTGGGACAGGTTTGGTATACGCCAGGTCAGCCTCGCTGACCGGCTAGTGTTCAACCGTGGGTATATCACTGGATCCTCAGCCCTCCGTCTATGCCGAGTACCCCTTCTGGATCAACCGGCGATGTAGCCGGTGATCTAGGTCATCTCTACTCTGTCAGAGCGTCGATCTATTACATCTAGGCGACGCAGTGTTGCGACCGACATCAAATGGTCATAGTTCGTTGGTCAGAACGTCGATCCACCCTCCGGTCATCAGTACAGGCTTGTATGATTGTCCCTAGCTCCATTCCAATAGCCGACTGGCTATTCCCCTTCGCCCTAGCTGCCCAGATCGGGCGCTAGCTGCGCGCTGCCGCATCTCGTATGTCGTGGTATGTCTTTGTCAAAGCCCTAGCCGATCGCTAGTAGGGTTATTCTGCCTAGCGCCGTCTAGTCGCTTATCTAGAGATTAGATAGTACCACCGGTTACCGCGCCGAGCTTCCTAGCTCAAGGCGTAGCTCCCTAGTTGTACGTCCATCGTAGATATCCGTCTGCTAGACCCTCGCTAGCTCCGTTCCAAGTCATCTCTGGACTACTAGAGTCTCCTAGGTCATGTCTCATGAATGTATAGGCGATGGTTTAATCCCTGGTTGTTTGTACACTCAGCTAGCAGCTAGCGCGTCACACTAGCACAGCCTCGTGCTACAGTCAGCAGTTAGGGCTCGCTCTGACTCTCCTTTATATCACCTAACAAGTGGTCTGCATACTAGTTGGTATGCTAGTAACAACAGAAGTGCTAGTTGCTTCCCGTTGTATAAATACTGGTCATAGGAAATCGCAAAATTAGCCCTAGATGCCGCGCATTTATGTTACGCCGTTTCATCTCCCCTTCACTAAATCTCGACCGTCCCCGGTCGTTGCTCAGTGCCATTCACTTTGCAATGTCTAGTGGTCCTTCGGATGATATCTCCGCCAGAACATTATAAATATTTTTGTGCCCATGTTATTTGACGCCATTCAATGATCCAACCCCCTAGGACCCATTCTCGTCTCTCGAGTTATGTCTCGTGTCCTAGCTAGCTCAAATCCCCAAACGCACATCTGATCTAGATCCTACTTTTGACATCCTAGGACCCACAGATCTGCATTAATGAACGCCGATCATTGTTCTAGTTATAACCGGTACAGGAGACGTCACTAGGAGTGTCGGCGCGAGGAGGAGGAGGAGGTTGCGGAGCGAGGCGGAGGGAGCGGTAGCGACCGAGCCGAGCGGAGCAGCCGACGACGACGACGACAGATTCTGTCTGCGGAGCGTAAGAGTTACAATCGGAGAGGCGGGGGCCAACACTTGACGCTGGTAGCGAGCGTTTCGTCTTGTAAAGACTCGTCAGGTGGCTATGTCCCCCAAATATACCACACGCTGTTGATTGGCGCCTTGGGCGTCTAACAATTAAAGCCGTCATGTGAGTCGCGGAGATCTTTCACTCAACGCGTTTTCCTCAACATTGACGCGTCATTTTCTCAAATATTCTGAGCTGCAAAGAGGCGTTACGCTGTCGCCGATTTGCGTTGCTATGGCGAATACAAGAGGATCGGTTCCCTCCCGGATTACGAACAAGCGAGCATGGCCAGGAATACAATTTATGAAATTCGCAATTTTCACCCTATTATTGCACTATAATGAGCTCTAATTTGGCCTGGTCAGCTTCAAAGAACCTGTAATAACATCCCTATGTGGTTAGATCATCCAAAACGGTTGAATTATGAGCCAGGTAAGGGTAGATGTAGGAAATTTCCTTTTTGGGCGAAAGGTGTTAGTGTCCAAAAAAGGAAAGTGATGCTCACATCATAGAGCTCATCAAGGGCTACAAGAGTCACCTATACCATTTTCCAATCAGTAGCCCCGTTGGCCCGCAAAATGCAAAATACTTTCTGAGACGCGGCGCTTTTTTGCAGCATTTCATCAGTTGCAACCCCAATTTGGCCAGCCATCAATGGTAGAGCCCCCAGACGGACAGCCATCAATCTCAAGGCAATGGCTGGGGCAGCCATCAGTTCAAGTGTTTTAAGCCATTAATTCAATTAAAATATGGGCTAATTATTCATTTCTCACATCTGTGGCACTGTGCCGAAATCCCATCAATGCCGAATGTGATTGCCACCCAGAGTGCACATTATAAAACGTACCAGGCCTGGAAGTTAGCCCAGGCATTGTAACACGCACTGCTGGAAAAAGCGGGGCGTATTATAATGGTACCCTACGCTCTGTTGCTCGCACGTCCGCTTCGACAACGTCCCACCGATCGCCACCATGCCCGAGGCTCCTGCCTCGCCTCCGCGTCCTGTCGCCACATCTTCCGCTGGCAATCCCGTTGCCCCGCACACCCCTATGACCTTTTTTATCATTGAAAAATATGCAGGCGAGAACCAGGGTTTGAGGACAGTATTTTAGAGAACGAGAGCTGAGGTTTTACACTGTATGAGGTTGGGGTCTAAGGTTGAAGTCTGAGGTTTGAGTGTTTTTTGAGGTTTGAGGTCAAGGTTTTGGTGCATTACCAGGGTCTGAGGTAGCAAAATAGACATATTGAGGTTGAGGTCTAAGGTTATTAGCCCTGGTCTATATCAGTTTTACTCAGGTTGAGGTTGGAGGTCGAGGCTCAGATCAGGTGATTTCCCAATTTGGAAAAGCCATCAATAAACCATGGTTGACCATAGTTCGGCTATGATCTACCATGATTCGGCTATGATGACCATAGTTAACCATGGTAAACCATGGTCCGGCTATGATCAACTATGGTTTCGCTGTGGTCAACCATGGTTGACCATGGTTGACCATGGAATCCTTCATCGAATCGTCACTAATAGCAGGTCGGACTATATAAAGAGCAACTTCATGCCCAGTATTCTCTTTGCCCATTCGTTTCACTGCTCAACTCGACCATCCAACTCAGCCATTTTCTCTCCCAGCCAACATTCCACACAGGTAAGTTCAGAATTTTCACCCTCCTGTTCACTGCTTATTCGAGTTTACACTAGCTCTTGCACTCCAGGGCTCTGGAGCCCCTTTCCCAGCACTGTTGGAAGAGGTGATCCCCCGACTGAGCAAACTCATCTCCTTCGATCAGATCGACTCACCTGCCTTTCGCAGTAAGGCTCTCTGCTGGGCAACCACAGGAAGCCCCCATGTCGAGTTCGACGATCAGCACCATATAGTCATCCACTTTGTCGGGCCTGACGACCTGGGATACGATACACCGCTTGCCCAACTCTCGTACATGAAACTCGGGCTGATTTCATTTCGCACATGCTTCAGGGTTGCTCGCATCCCTCTCATCTATCTTGTTGACCTATGTAGTCGTACTTATCCTGCTCGTGATCATGAGGGCAACGACACTGAGCCTTTCACCCTCCAGCAAGCTATTGACCACTGGCTTTTGGTCGAAATTTTGGCAGGAATTGGAGACTTTAGATAACTGCTACTCTAGTTTTTTCTTGATACCTGGTTTGTCAGTAGTCTGTCACTCCTTGCTCAACAGTTCCTTTACACATGCCATAACTGTACATATTGAATCTTGGACTCGAGTTGTAACTACTTACCAAATATACTTCTTGCTGTTTATGTATTTCCCTGCCCTCCCGAAAGTTATCTATTCTCCTGCCAATTATGACTACCAGTTGTCGGTGTAGCCTAGAAAACATGGTACCAAAGTAGAGACCTGGGACTGCTAGGATGGTCACCACTGTTCCATCCCGTTGAGTGTGGTGAGAAATGCTGCCCCATCGTACCATTGACGGATGGTCCACTGGACAGCCGGCTTTGGTACCGTCTGTCGGCTGCGACAGACGGTGACAATCTTGGACGATACTTTTGTGTCACTGAACATAACTGAGCTTGATGCCACTGCAGTTGGGAAGATGGCTTTGAATTTCATGATGGTCTAATGGTTAGATTGCCTGTGTTAACACCGGTAAAGGTTGACATGGGGAAACGAGCTGGTGACCGTTCAATCCCCCGACATGGCAAAAAAATCAATCAATTAATGTTATGTATGTGCTCGTTATATGATCAGCCTGGTTTTGCTTCAAGCTCGCTGCTTTTATTTTTATTACCAGACACCATGAGATTGGGAGACTTTGTACTCAAATAATGCTTTTTTGATGTACTACCACAAGAACTCAAACCTTGGTAGGCATTTTCAAGCATACATTTGTATTTATCTACTCACCACCTTCACCTGCCCCTGTATGCGACTCCACCAGAGTAGGCATTTTCAAGCATACATTTGTATTTATCTACTCACCACCTTCGCCTGCCCCTGCGTGCGACTCCACCAAAAGACCCTGCTGTGCTTTTTCAAAGGCTGCTTTGATGCGAGATGCAAAACATATAGTGGCTGCACGGGTGTGGGCACCACAGAGACGGGTTATGCCATGCAAATTCTTGGGGTGAAAAGCAATAAGAGTTCCCACCGACATCTCGACTTTGACCTTCAGTGTCACATCAACAAAGTTAGCACCACCAGATACAGGGTCTGGGTCAAGTGAAACTGTGTGTGGCGACTGCCTGGATTGCTGGCGGGTGGTCACACCAGCCATAGCTGGGACAGCTGCCGCTTGAGTTGGTTCTGGTGGATCCACCTTGTGGTCTACAGTCCATGACAGGCAAAACTCGGCAAAGCAGTCATCCCTGTGTGCTGAACTGTAATTACAAGGTCAGAAAAACATATGCTCTAGCAGCAGTATACACATATGCAGAATAATCTTGGGACATGATGAATTCGGAAGGGCCACGCTCGAAATTGGGGAATACGAGTTCCTTGCCTTGAAAGGTCAGCCGGTAGCCTAGCCCTCAAGAACAGGTATCAGGACTAAAACAGATAACAGGTATAAATCTCACCTGGCTCAACATTCCGTGTTGCCATAGTGGGCATCCTGGCATTTTCCAGGTATCCGTCGATCTTGCTGATTAGATTCGTAGGAAGGAAGCTCCTGCATACACTCCAGGTCAGAGACATGGCAGAGATGACATCTTCGTCATGCTGGACCATCGTGGCCGAATCAAGGACTTTGGTATAGCTTTTAGCCAGGCCAAAAATCCGTGCATGACGGGGACCGGCATTGTATCCTGCCTGGGTCATCACACCTGGATGGTTGGGCTATAGCTAGGAATTCAGATACAAGCTGCGGGGACGTATGACCGAGCAACTTACACGGACATTGTGCCGCTCAGAAGATGCTGTTTCAATCACTCCCGAAAGCCAGGTGTACACTGGCAAAGCCAGTTCAGATTGTATTAGGACCCCCTGCAAAGCAACCAGCTCAATTATATCTTCTCCGTCTGCATCAACCATATGGTTCCCAGCCTCTGGTCAAAGTTAGCTCTGGCTGGGCCAGAATGCAAAAATATGGGCATACCATCACAAGCCAAAATAATTACCGACTCGGCACCAACTGTCTCATAACCATTTTCTGGATTGATGATAGCATCTTCAGCGATACGGGATCTGGCATCTGCGAGAACTTGGCGGTGGTGAACAGGGACAGAGGTCTCGGGGTGGCGGTAGCGCCACAAGATGCGAGGATTATGAGGAGACCCAACAGAGTCCTCCTGCTGGCTGGCCAGAATATCATGGATAGACTTCCCGTATTGCTTGTTTAGTCCAACCATATCGACCTGGACCAACCATCAATGTGGGTGTAACAAGACAAAAGCGAAACTCACAAATTTCTGTTTTTCACGGTGAGAAGCTAGAGTGCTCCCAGCTTGAGCCTGCTGTTTTGCCACCTGGAGACGTTGCCTGAGGTCTTTGAAAGTTGCTGAAATTGGACTGTCTGCCATTTTCCGGGTGGCAAAGTCAATCAAAACCTCGAGCTGGGAAGAATCAGCTGGTAAGAAGAGCCGAAAAAATTCCAGGCCCAACTGTATTCAGCTTGGAATGAACAGCAGAAAAATATGGTGAATAGTGCGGTGGCGTAAGCGAACACGAGGAAGAGCTCGTGGTTGCGCGTGCCGACGCACTGGCCGATCCAGGAGCAGTGGTGGTCGAATTTGAGGATACACTGGGGGTGAGGTTAGTTGTGGGTGTAGAGGGGGAGGGGGGAGGGGGGAGGGGGGAGGGGGGAGGGGGGAGGGGAGCAGGAGGGAGGGGGGAGGGGGGAGGGGAGCAGGAGGGAGCAGGGGGAGGTCAAGCGCTAAGACTTCCTCCTGCCCAACCTCCTCCTGCCCACGGTTGCGCTTCCTCAGGAGGACCCGACGAAAGTCACGGATCCGGAGGCATCCAGGAGAGGAGCAGCGAAAGTCTGTGCCGTCTCCTTCAATTCTGGTCAAGCGGGCGCTCCGTGTTTGCGTCGAGTTCATATATTCACGCTCATTTATAGCGGGGAGCTTCCTGGAGTCTGATGGCACCGCTGAGGACGGTGCGCTGTATCGTGGCGAGGGGCCTTGTGTCGATACTGTGGACTCCCGAGACAATTGGAGTGCCGTGCTTGCGTCTTGCAGCGGCGGCGCGAGCGACAGTTTCGACATAGACAAGGGAAAGGAATAAATGAGTTTGAAGGCACTTGCACGAAATGAAAGGCCGA
Organism: Mycena albidolilacea; assembly: GCA_029282495.1. NCBI lineage: Eukaryota > Fungi > Basidiomycota > Agaricomycetes > Agaricales > Mycenaceae > Mycena > Mycena albidolilacea. The sequence continues at coordinate 149,459 of JARIHO010000102.1, read as the reverse complement.
GGTCACATCACGCTCGTCCCAGGACGAGCGTGATGTGACTGCGCTTGATTTGCAACTTGGAGAACTGCGCGCATTCCACGTACCAAAACACATTAAGCAACTTGTGCCGGCAGAACTGGGTTTGAACCTCCTATTTTCCTACAGTGAACTGGGGGTTAATTTCTCGTTTTTTCTGGCATGTCTGGGTGATTTTTCTTTGGAAGGAAAGGACTGCTTTGCGCCGGGGTAAGTAATTGGTTCATAACATTAAAGGGAATAGGAGCGGGGCTCGAAATTTGCAAAGAGGCAATTGAAACTCGTGATAAAGCTGACCATGTACCCAACCACTATGCGTACGGAAGTGCTGACTCGCACTTCCCCACCCTGAAATTTCAAGCGCAAGCGCGAACCACCGGAGACGTCCAAAGAGGGAGGCTCCGGCGCACCCGACAAACCGAAACGAAAGAGAGTAGAACGTCCCAAGGTGGCAATAGCGAACAACGACAAGAAAAAGCCCAGGAAATCGGTCGGAACTGAACCAGAGGATGCGGCTCCGACGCTCCGCAAGCCCAGGCTGAAGAAACGAATTCAATGTTCTCATTCCTCCGATGAGAGCTGTTCCGGGGATGAAGTTGATTCTGAGCGTGAGTGCGATATTAGATATTGCGTGGCACATCTGACTTGTGTGCAGATATCATTGAGTCCCGGCTACGCACTAGAGTAAAGTTATCCCGGCGAGACTTCTTGCTTGAAAATCTAAAGTGTCAGTATATTCCCTCGCTTGCTCCATATTTTTAACTCGAGGTATAGGCAAAAAACGAGGACTGCCCCCCCTCCAGTCCGAACCGGATACTTCAGACGATTCCGACGACTCGGAAAGCTCTTGGGACAGTTTATTCGATGAAGATTCTGATGCCTCTTCTCAATTCATTGTTGAAGACAATGGAAGTGCCGCGGCTCCGTTGCCCAAGGAATTCAGCATGGTCGCCCACGAGGGTCTTTCTCACCAGTTCAAGAAGATTTTCCAGGTACAGTGCTTGTTTATTCCTCAAAGTGACCGCACCAATTCCTCCTCTCCTCCAGTTTATGGTTGGTGAATGCCTACGATTGGGCGCCATATTTTCATCTGGCATATAGGTGCATCTCGCAATTCGACCACAAGTTGAACACGAGAAATTTATGAAAGACATGCTTCAAGGTACTTATCCTTGGTTCAACGGTCCCGTATTTGTTGTTGAATGTTGAATGGTAGCCGAGGAATATTTTTCCATCCCTTTGACCACGGCGCGGCGTAGAATCTCTAGCATCCGCGATTCTCTCGTTTCTTTTTGTTGGACATCCGATTTCACTGAGATTCTTGCAAAATACCCCGAGTTGAAAATGGAGGATCTTCCCTCTGCACGCGCAGCTCAATGTGATGTGTGCAACATCCAGGGACGTCGAGGGTACAGGTCCGGTAAACTCTCTGGAATCCCATATAACCCCACGGGATTTAGGGTAATTGTGGGACATGATGTGGGACTCAATTTATTTATTTTCTTCTACAGGAAATTGATGACGACAAGAAACACCGCAAGAAAGACTCCAAGTTGAAAGTGTTCAATGTTGGCCTTTTTTGTGCCGAGCGGGTGCAGGTATTTCACAAAATCTGCCACTGGGAGGTCTGTTTTTCGGCTCTTTGGATACCAAGTAATTGATTTATTTCCAGTACGAGCTTTTCAAAAGCATATCGCATGAGGTAGACAAACTGCACGAAGCGAAGCAATCATCTGGAGTTTTCAACGATCGTGATGTTTTCGTTCCGATCAAGGAACACAATATTAAGGACATGGACGATGCGGTGAGTAATGCACTCAGTGTCTGACTGCTTCGGCGGTTCTCATTACATTCCAAGGATGCAATTTACGAATGGCTTGATCAACGGAACAAGGTCGAGATTGAATGGCAGAAAATCAAACTCATACTCGAACAAGCTCAAAATGTTGACAGCACCATGAAACGAGGAAAGACCGATTGAACAAAGGAAAAAATTCTCTACTTACTTGACCCTAATCGTATCGTACTGTATATACCACAATTTCTTGACTTGGAATAATTCGGCTGTGGCAGTGTGATTTGTAGATGCATGTTTGCCTTTCCTCGAGCATTGAGCATGACATAGGCGACCATGTCGCAGCAGTCTTATGGCCATTACGCGCCTTCTGGGGCACAGACCCCCCCACCTGTGTTGGCCGCATATCCTTACGGCCTCTCCCAGTTTTTTGCTTCTTTTGACCCTCTACCCTCTCCTCCAGCTATACAAGATGCGCGGAATTGTTGTACCTGCCTGCCCCAGGATCACCCGAGTCTGCACCACGGTTCACCCATCCTCCGCGTCCTTAACAGGTGCAGGCCAAGTTCGGCGAAGTCACATGCCGCTTCTACGCCTGTCTGGCTTCTTGCACTTATGCCTCTTCCGCTCCGCTCACCGTGCTTCCCTCCTCCATCCAGGAGCTGCCAAGCAGCGGGCAAGATGGTCGCACTCTCGCTCGGCGTCCAGCAGCTTATTCGTTTGTCTTGTTGTGCAGATACAAAACCGACCCCCAAATCAAAGCGATAACGCACCTTGTGGTCGCGTACCAGCGGCGAGAGGTGCATTCGGCGGAGAATGTTTAGAAGGGTGCACTGTCCGTTCACCTAATTCCATGTGGTATGCTGACAGACTTGCAGACAACCACTCGACGACCATGGACGACAGGTTCATCCAAGCGTACATCGGCGAGCTCCAGTGCAGTCTGTGCACGTCGTACCTCATCGACCTGATCCAGCCGCACACGCGCCTCGAGCTCGCGTTCCTGGCCAAGGTTCGTCTCCATCTCTCCCAAGTTGTTGTTTTGTCTGATTTTTCAAACCTGTAGCAACTGAACGTCGAGATAAGTGAGGTGGACTTCTCCACCCCGCACCCTTCCTCTATACATCCCACGGTGTTGTACTTCCCCCGTGCGCGTGGTGAAATTGGAGCTCCAGGAAAAGGTATGTGTTGTCTATTCCGCCGTCCACTCTAGCCTCAATTTGTCCTAGACGGAAACGGATGAGCCGTGCCCGCGCGTGGCCATACTGCCCTTGCCCAGTGCCTCCTCACCGCAGACCCGCGTATTCCAAGTTGACGCCGGGGAAGGCCAGGCTGGGGAGTCGCACGGACAATTACGGGCAATTATTTTATTTTATTTTTATTTTATTCGTTCAGCAGTACAACCGGGGATCTCTCTGTATACTAAAAGACATTAGGATAACTATAGACCATACAGTGGGGGAGAAAAAATAAAAATAAAGGGGTATCAACAAGCTGCGAAACAGAAAGGCCGAGGTCACATCACGCTCGTCCTGGGACGAGCGTGATGTGACTGTGCTTGATTTCCGACTCCATGGCCGAAACCGAAAAAAAATTGTTCCAGGCTGAGGGCTCTTGGCTCCACTCATCTACAAGAGGGAATAGTTTCGATGCTGAAGCGGCTGTGGCCATTATCGGCGACTTCTTTAAGGTAACCACTGTCTTTTCGTCTCTGGATTAAGGCTCACGACATTGCCACTACTTAGATGCAGGCGGACGAATTGGCGCTGTTCATGACAGCAGTTTCGACGTCCAACGAATGGCTTGACCGACCCCCTGATTTGGGAGACGTCAATGATGTGCCTGACCGCCGAGGAGTGAAGCAATGGGCCTGGAGAAACACACACCTCGCAAGAAAGGAAGTCCTCATGCCCGTGAACAACCGGACGTGGGTCTGGATACCCCATTTGATGTTGCCTCTGACAGATATCTTGCTGCATGTGTCCCAACCGTCTCCTGTGCCGATAGTGGAGCATTCATCCCACCGCACGCAAAACCTGATAGACGATGTGTGTTTCTTATTTTTTTTTTGGGGTGCACAAATACAGTTCAGCTGAGTTGATCTTGTCCCAGCACTTTTGCACCAGATCAGACTGGGTGGAGATGACATTATTTTTAATAGAAGTGTTCATAATGTCCGTATTGAACGACTTTGGGTTGACGTCACTGCCCAGGTTGGTGCGACCTGGGCCGAGCATTTCACTGCCCTCGAAATCCGATATGGGCTTGATATCAACAATGTCGCCCACATTTGGCTTCTGCATTTCCTCTTCCTTGGCACTATAAACACCCAACTTGCCTTTTTTGCTGAGGCATGGAACCAGCACCAAATCCAGATCCGTAATTCGACCAACTGCTCACCAACCGACATGTTTGTTTTTGATATGTATGTTAATGGTGTCCATGGTGATCGGCTCCCCCCCAAAGAAGAGAATCTCAACGAGGAGGAATTAGAGGTGTATGGAATTGACTGGCAGGGTCTCCGCGATAATGGTGTGCTTCAGTCGCAGGCCCAAAATAACTCAATGGGAGAGGGCTCGAGCTCTTGGGTAGGCCGGACTGGACCTCCTCCTGATCTTAGTCAAGTTGCTGTTCAGCCACCAACTGGTACTCTCACCGAGGAGGAAGTCACCGAGTTGTATAGTTCATTTTCACATCTGTTTGGCAGTGCTGAAGACCCTGATATTATATCGCTGTGGACCCAAGCCCTCGCTCATTTTCGTGTATTATATCCTGATGTATTTTAACTGTAGTATACTTCGCCAAAATGACAGTAATTGATGCCTAGAATTGGCAAAATGAATCGCAGAAAATATAGTAGATCTAGGCAGACCATGGTAAACCATGGTTTATGATGCCAGTTGATCTTAGCCGAAGAAAATTGCAAAATGAAATGATATCATTGGCTAAGGAATCATGGTTTCGATTCCTTCCAACCATGGTCAACCATGGTCAACCATGGTAGACCATGGTAAACTATGGTTGATCTTAGCCGATGAAAATTGATCGAAATGGAATGATATCATTGGCTGAGGGATCATGGTTTTGATCCCTTCCAACCATGGTTAATTACCAAATAAAGCCCTTCTTAACCTCATACCACAACCTCCATGCTCAACCTCGTTCTGCAATCCCAACTCTCGTGCTCAACCTCAACCTCCGTTCTGGACCTTAACTTAGGATCACGTGACCTGACATTCCCGACCTCGTACACCGTTCTCAACCTCAGACCTATATATACAACCTATGCAAACACTGCAACCTTCGTCCTCAACCTGGTCTTAGATACTCGTCCTCCATACTCGTCCTAAAACCTCATATTTTTCAATGAAAAAAGCTTTTATAGGGATCTAACATCAGCATTGGAACGATTGGCATGAACGGCTCACTGCAGCGGACTCGATTCCCAATGGATTATGCCGCTTTTCCTGGGTACATATGTAACACCGGTATTCAGCGAACATTGAACGAACTTCGAATCATTGATCGCGGTTGACTTTCGGGTTCAGCTTGCCGTATCGATGATGGGATTGGTTGTATCAATCTCTCGCTTGCTCTCTTACAACTTTTCACAACCACTTGAGTATGTACAGTAATACACGCGGAGCTATCAAACGGCCTATCGGCACTGTTCGACACTGGCTGATGCTGACATTCCGTGCTAGTTCAACGGATTCCGCCGGATTCCACTCGGAGTGTGATCCTGGATGAGAATGCTCACTGATTTCCAGCGGAGCGCACTGGATTCCGTGGACTTTGGGGAACACTCATCCACTTCCCACTGAACTTCGCACCGGGTTGAACTTGGGCTACACTCGCTCCCTTTGACCGCTAACGTCGCATGCCAAACCCGACTTACCCATCGAGCCCCCAAGGCGGTTTTCGGTGCGTCTCCTTCCCCTTTGGTAGTATTTGCCGTGAAGAGAGCGCCGTTCAGACTTCAGAGACAACTTGCTTATAAGCCACTACTGATGCATTACTCTCTAGTCGATTGACCACGACAAAATCCACGCAGATAGCATAAACTTATGTTCTCTCGACGAATCACAGTTATTTTCAGCAAAAGTCCACTGGAATTCAGTGGCCAAGTGGAGACTGAAAGCGACGGGCTTGCTTAGGGTAAAAGGCAAATCACTGCTTTCTCATAAATGGAAATATGAGACTAGGGTCTAAGGTCCAGCCAGGGGATTCAATAGGGGGCTGCAGAAATAGGATTATGAGTTCAACTTATGCATCAACTTCAACCCCAACTCGATCTCGACTTGCCTCGAGTTGTGAGAGACCTACTCCGCTGTCTGTGCCTCAACTTCACGAGCTGGCTGCTTTCTCTGAATTTTGAAACCCCTTAGCAATATCTACGGCGGGTCAACAGTTGCAAGAGGTGTTGTGACGAAAGCGAGACGAGACGGAGCTCGCAGTATAGACTCAAACTATTCCAGAACTATTCCAGGAAGATCAGACCAGAATGGATTATATTCGCGATATTGAACACGAAACAAGTGTCCCGACAAAAGAGGACACCAGACTCGAACCCGAATAGAACTACGAATCCCCATTGCATTTCCAGCCAAAGGTATATATCTCCTGCTCGTCAATCAGGCAGTGATGGGGAGGCAGCCGATCGCGACGAGGCCTAGGGGGAGACAGATGGGGTCAGGCCAAGGAAAGATGCAGGAAATAAAGGCTCCGAACCGATCTGCTGCTGGGGAGAATAGCAAGCGACCTGTTGGTTCCCGCTAAAGAACAGATTGAGAAGGGGATACACCGCGGGATAGAATACATACCAGTTGTTCCCGGCGACGGTGATGGCCGAGCAGCCCAACCCGATCGGCACGACAGCGTCAACGACGGCGCCAATAAGGGCAAGAGCACCGGCAGCCTGAGCGGTGTTGGATTGTTGGATGCTGTTGCAGCACAGAGTGGTCGCGGAAGGGTTGGTCGGGCTGGCGACAGCAAGGGTCTGGAACCACAACAATAGTTAGTACTGTGATGCACACCGGTCGCTGTGGCAAGCTTACAGCGAGCACCGCGGTAACAGCGAGAGAGAGTTTGGAGAACATTTTTGTTTGAAAGAGTGGGCTTGAACTGCAAAAGGAGTGTGTTCGAGTGAAGTATGAGAGAGAACCGGCCACCCTTTTATATCGTTTCTGACCAGCCCTTGCCGCAATTATACGAGACGGCAGAACGAACTTGGATCCGAACTAGCTGGAATTTCAGGGTTGTGACGCCATTTGATACGTTAAACACCACAGAAAAAAAGAGCCGGGAGACCCTCTGTGGAGCCGATCAGCGTTGGCGTGATGCACGCAACGATACTCACGTTATACTCAGGTTGAACAAAGGGAAAGAACCGTAGGGATGAGTATTCCAGTTGCGCGATGTAAGTGTTCCCGACGCAGAGAAAGTTGCGTCCTGCGTTATTATCTGCGTCTGTGAGCTCCGGGCCAGCTCGGAAGAACAAGGGTTGTAATATAATGCTGCCGAATGGATGCGAATAGCGATGTCAAGAGCGGCGCAGCCATCCGGACTTTCGTGGCATATGCCAGAAGATTCTGACAATGAATATGAAAGAGAGCAGGTTCGACCAGTCGGGGCCCCACCGGCGCGGGGGAGAACGTAGTAACGCCTGCCGCATCGAAAGATTTCTTGGAATGTTGCAGGGGAGGCGAAAATTATCTGTGGCAGCTTCGATTCGGAATGCCGCCGAGGCGGGGAGCGAGAAAGTCGGGTTTACTAGGGCCATTGAGCCTTGAAACCGAAATCGAAGCTCGAGGGTGAACGAGTCGCGGCATGGAAGTGATCGCAGTCATCACCAAAGCTAGACCAAGAGTCAGGGCAGTAGTACCATGAAAGGATGAGGGAGCGAGGTCCACAGACAAGGAGCGGTTCTCGTTTTGCAGAGCTGGAGGCGCAAGTGCATCATATTTCTGTTCAATTAGTTCAATTGGTTCCAAATTGGTTCCGCCTGTTTGTGCTATGGGAATGTTGCCTTGCCCGGAGACAAGCGGCTCAAGACCACCTAGCCAGCTGCCGACTATTCTTTCGAGCCCGCTGCTGCTGGCGCGGTCTGTGCCGCTGTCGACGACGATGGGGCTCCAAGCGCTCCCGCAAGCCTGACACTTTCCCTCGCAACCGGAAGTGTCGGGTCGTTACCCGATTTGTCCCGAATCCCGCAAATCTCAATCGGGCATGTTTGACTCATCAGGCCTGACGTCACCCGCCGTATTTGCCGCTTGCCTTCAAGCCGCGCTGCTTCTCGCATGCGCCATGGCCCTCCTCGCGCGGCCTATGCACCCGCTCCGTGGTTCCCTCAAGTCTCCCGCCGGCGCACGATTGTACTCGGGTTGTGCTCTATTCGCCACATCGGACTGCATGCGAAGGCATGCGAGCCCATGCTAGAAGATCCCATTCGAGACCCATTCGACCTCCGGGCTTCCTAGTCGTGGCACTGGAATATCGAGAACCTCGGACACCACCCGACCATTTCTGATGCGTGGTGTAAACCGCAGCGATGGTGATCGTTCCGTACCTGCGATAGAACGAGGAGCTACGAACGCATCTGCTCCCACCGTACGAACTCGGAATGTAATCAAGATCGTGTATTAGAATATATATCGTCATCTTACACTCAAGTTGATGAGTGATGAGTTTCACGCGATCTTAAAGCAATACGACATTATTTTCTTTGCAGAAACCGATATGCTCCTCGGCGAAGATGCCGCCGACGTCCCGCGCAGTTTCAAAATAATCTCCCTGCCTCGTAATCCTCGTCTCCAGACCGGGCGGTGGGGCAGCGGCATCGCCGTCCTCATTCGTGAAGATATTGAGTTTGTCAAAACTAATCTCAATTAATATTCGCCAGATATCCTGGTTTTAGACTTGGGAACTATGTTGCTCATTGGAGCGTACATCCCTCCTGTCTCCCCAATCTGGCCGGGGTGGACCAATGTGGAACTTATGTATACAGCAACTATGGGAAACGGCTGTGCACTCAAAAGTGCCGAGAAACATCTGGCGGTTTTGACCGATATCAATGGCCCCACCGCTTCAGAACAGGTTCCGGGGATGGCTCTAGAATGGCTGCGAGTTTACGAGGATGACACCTTGAACACATGTGGCCAAGAAATCTTGCGTGAATGTGATACAAATGGCCCCTGCATGCTCAACGGAACGTCGCTCGAGGCCGCTTCCCCAGGCTGGTACACATCTTGACAACCCTCGGGCGAATAAAAAATTGACTACGCTTTCGCCTCCCAAAGTTTGCTCCCACTTGTCAAGGAATTCCACGTCGAGACCCCCGCCGCAAATCCGGAGAACGACTGGGCTGACCATGTAAGGATCTGTCTTACCCTCGATGTCTCAGCTATCCAGAAGAACAATCCGGAGCCTACCATCCAAGGTAGTGCACGACTAGACCTTTCCGATGCAACGGAAATGGATCGCCTGTATCAAGCGACTCTGGAGTCGCGAGAAAATCCTGGCCAAGCATTACAAACTTTATAGGGTTCGGTTTCGGCGCAGTCACCGTCAATATACGTGTATGTGGAAGGAATCGGTTCGAAATCCTTTGCGGCAGGCGCGGGGATCTTCTTCGGTTCTTCTTCTCCCCGGAACTTCTCCCTTGTTGTCCCTGGACCCGAATTCGGAACTGCAGACCGCGCGCGCATCTTTACAGTGCATAATACTTTCGTGAACGTAGGCGCCGACAGCCACTCTGGTGATTTTCTACACCTCAAAAGCTATCATCCGCCAGATATCCTATGCCGCAGCACGAAATGTGGCGCTCAGATGGTCAGGGCAAAACGGTGATATCTTCAAGGATACAGTGAAGCTGCTGTCCGCCCGACATACTCAAACAACATTTGTACCATGTCGAATTGACGGGAAAAAATGAATCCAGAAATGAGGCCTATTTCTTGGCCATCTGTGAAGAAACGCGCGTCTCGGCGAGAAAATTTTTGTGGCCGCAGCTGTCGACTTTCCCCCACCACTGGGTCCGGTCGTCCTGTGTACAGACCGAAATATTCATACAGAGCTCCCCGAGACGTCCACGCCTCGCCCTAAAAGCTTGGCTGTTGCGCAATGAGGATAGATTGAGATGCTCTCGGCTGTTCTCTTGTTCCAAGTTGCCAAATCCATCAATTCCTGCCTAATTCGAACGGCAATAGTTTCTCCACATCTTGTATGCTCGGCGTCGAGTGTTTTAAATTTGGCGAAAATACCGAGCTGGAGTACTTACTGCTGACTTACTGCCAACTTGCAGGCCGCCCAAGGGCCCGCCGCCACCCTTACGAGAAAATAATTGCCCTCTCCAGACCTATCCAACTCGTTCTTTGCAATAGTAATTTGCAAGAGGTGCTGAAACGGGGTCCCTATTGATGTCGTTTGTCGTAGGTGTGGCTCATTTGGTCGCCGTGGTCTCTCGAACAAGCGTCGACGGTTGTAAGTTTATATTGGATGGTAGAGTAGCGATGCGAGTCCGTGAGTGGAAAAGCCAATGTTTTCTCTCTCTTTGAGCAGATGAACGGGACATTGGAATATATATATGGGCATCAGCCACAGCTGTACAGGCTGAAAACACTACTCCGATACACTGTTGAGAGGTAATGGGGGAGCCCTGTGTACTTTCAGCCTACGTGATTAAAACCGTAATACGGACGCGAAACTTACTCTCGGGTTTTTCATCTCCACTAGATCATGCAACTCCCTGTCCGAGAATATCTCCCGGGTTATTGTTACAACAGGTGGCTGACTCCTGGTACTACCGCCTCCAGTCCTACTGTGGTTTACTACGATACTCTGGTGGGATGCGATATCCATGGACATGTAGCCACGGCCACCTAGGATTTGGAACCGAGAATTGAGAACGGCGAAGATGGTATTAGCGTAGAGTTTCGGAAGTAAGACACCCGCGGTGAAGAAGTAGGTTCTTCCGGGAAAGGCGAAGAACAGTGCCAGATTTGTGAGTGCCACCGCGGCTAGAGTAGAGAAATGAGTTTTGTCTATTGTGTAGAACAATCATGGAACATACCGGTCAACGATCCAGTCTCGATTGTTAGACGAATCAACTTCACGATCAGCATATGAGTGCGGCGAAAACCCGTATCGTTTCTCCAGAGCTTCGATTCGAGTCAGGACTACATAGACGAAGGGACAAAGATGCATCTTACATAGTATGTCACGGAGACAGCAATGATGAAATCTCTTAATGCTGCGCCACCGAGCCACAGCTTCAAGATTTAATTGACGAGGCCGCTGAGAGTCGACAATGCTACGTACCGCAGAAATGACGGAATTTGTTCGGGTGTGTGGCGGTGGTACAACGCCCACTGGGAATAGATATTAGTCCATTAAGGTGGGTTGGACATTGAACGTTGAGCCCGTACTTTGGCGTGAAAAACTCCCATTTAGGATCCCGCTGACACTACTGAGCAAGGACACCTGGTTCGTGTTAGATATCTGAGGACGAAATGAAGCCCAAAGCACATACGGCCGCGATCAGCACGGGGATACGCAACGAGTTTGACAGCAAGTATACGCGGTAGGCGTAAAACGTTTGGCCAATGAACGCAACTAAGAGAAAGGGTGAATATCAGGAACAATTGAACCGCCAGCAGCATCCTACCGATGCCACTCATGATTGGGATCGTCAACCAGTCGAAATGGACGCCTCGCAAGGTGTTTGTGTTGCCAAAACCAGTTCCGAAGTTTGTGAATGCATCGTGGGTCATGAGGATCGTTTGTACCACCTCGAGGAGGTAGACGGTGTATACGAGGCACTGAATAGACATGCGGTCATTTGGGAATGCCCGGTAATAGAGATCTGGGGTGTTTGCTTAGTACGGGGTGGAACCACCAAACCAAGGCCTTACACAATTGAATGGTCAGAGTTCCGAAAAGCCCCCAATGGAGCAGATATCCGATGATCTGCGCATCGAAACATCACGCCAAGCATGCCAGGAAAGCGAAGTGAAGCGTACCACTGGGCCCGATCTGGTTGCAATAGGCTCGTTGAGTAATTGGGACTGAGATTGAAACAACAGACGGAATCTAGGACTTACAATTGCGCAATTTCCGGCCCAAGAGTGAGAGGCACAGCAGAATCCATATTACTGAGGGTGGTTGTGAGCGTGGAGAAAGTGATGCAGAGGACGTTATTTGGGAGGAATTTGAGTCACTCACACAGGAACTAAACTGAGAAGCCATCATGATAGCGGGCCAGTGGAGTGAGAAATCGGGAGAAGCAACTAGGCAGATTTAGTCGATTACCGTGATCAACGCAGCGCACGTGAAGAACCTTCGTGTCTCGCATCGGTACCTGTGTTGTCATTAGAGAATGGTCGTCGCTCTGGATTGCGTTTTTTCAGAGAACGAGGGACATGCCTTGTTGCCTCAATTGCACCCATCTCCCCGAGTCACGGCGAGATATCATCCAGGAATAAGACTTGAAGCTATATATGTTCCAGCCGCCGCGCCGCCCCAGAAAAAATCGGTGTAATATAAGACACGACGGGAGAAGGCAGGAAAACGATTCAAATGAGCTTCCAGGATAAGACTCAGGATTCCACGGGAATGAATTGAGGCAGTGTGCATGTCACATCTTCGTCAGTCGAGTTGTGTAGAGACGTCGATGCAGATGGCCCAAAAGCTGTTCAGCCAATGCAAGGCGATATGTGGCGCGGCGCCCCGTAAAGGCAGGGACTAGGATTAACCACAGGACTGATGAACTGCATGAGTGAGAGTGTTTGTCGGAATGCATTGGCGACAAGTTTGGTGCGCGAAGGACGTTGGCCGAGAGCTATGGACGATGTCATCTCTCAACGTTGGAAATAGCAAAATGGAGCAAGGATGGAGCTCTCAGCCCACTTAGGACTCGGCTGCGCAGGACTCTTGCAGTGCATCTCAGTCAAGTCAATCATGATTACCCGGGAATCCCAGAGTTGGAAGGCATTTGTGGCAAGGAACTCGATCAAAGTTGCGCTGGGCGTCGGAGAGCTGAGAGAAAGTCGGAGGAAGCCGGAGAGCGCTGATTCGTCAGTGATAGTCCGATTTTCCATCAGTCGGATCAGGCCGTTTTCCACGGTTCAGGTTTCCGGCCTGCGCCAAGGGTAAGCAGCTGTGATATAGATCCTTCACAGCAGTCGAGCCCATAAAGCTGCGGATGCGAAGTCGACAGATTTTTGAAATCAAGTGAATGGATCGTCTTCATCCTCTACAACTGTACAAAGATTCGGCTGCAGTCTTGGCAGGAGTCGGAGGACCAAATAAGTATGCGCGCCGGCGAATAATTTCAGGTACATTTGGGAAGAATAAAATCGTATTCATGCAGTCATTTTGGGTGGCGGGACAATCCCCCGTTTCATAAGCTTATGTCCAAGACAGCCGCCTGCTTTCCATTTAGGGGTTCGGTCTCGTTTCAAAGGCGACGACGTGACGGCGCAGCAGCTTGTGATTAGATCCGATGTGCTGGATGGCCACGTATAAGAAGCACCGGCCAAGCCCCGCTTTGAATCTGACTCGCAATCATCCCCTCCCCAAGGATGACCGCGTTCACGTTCTCCGCCTTTCATGAACTATCGTGCTATCCGGGGATTGTTCTCGGTATTATTATTCTGGGGCTAGCCATCGTCGCCTACACGCTATACGACCTGTTCTTTCATCCGCTCTCTGGGATCCCCGGTCCCATCGGTGCAAGGACAGGTCTTTGGTCGTGGAAGTCAACCAGGGCCGCGAGAAAGGATATGGTATTTCCACCGCACCTCATGCATGTTCTCTCGTTATTGAAAAGTACAGGGCTGGAAATTACTCGAGCTGCATAATAAATACGGGACGGTCGTGAGGATTGCGCGGAATGAAGCGTCGATTTGCGAGTGAGTTGTATCCATTTTTGTTTGTGAGCTTTTGGTTGAACTTCTATCGGGAATCCAGTCCAGTTGCAATCAACCAGATATATAGGTATGCATTAATATTTCGACAGAATCGACGAGGAGTTTATGGGTACTCACGGTGCAAATGCAGATTCAAATCGCCGCTCGAAAAGACCAGATTTTACGAGTCCTTGCGTTCGTACTTCTTTTATTTTATCTTAGTTCGTCGGTTAAGATGCAACAAAGAGGGATTGGATGGACCGACCTCAATTTCGACTGTGGATAACAAAAGACACGCCGAGATGCGGCGTGCGGAGTCCCCCGCCTACGCGACGAAACTCTTCGCCGATTTCGAAGAAAAGATAGATGCGTCCTGCGCCGACCTGACTGAACATCTCGATCAATGTATCGACGCCGGAAAGGGCACAATGGATGTCGGGCACGTTCTGCAAATGTTCGCGATAGACGCGGTCGGAGAACTGGCGGTTTGTTGTCGAAGATCCGCCCAAAAAGCCCCGCTGCTAACCATTTGGTAGTTGGGGAAGTCGTTCGGGCTCTGCGCCACTGGAAAGGATACCCACAATTGGTTACCGATGCTGGCTCAATTTTTGGAGATCGCATGCTTGGGTGCGTTCCGTTAGAAGTTGGCTGATGTTCAGCCTAATTTCTTTCTTCCACTCCAGTGGGCACCCAGCCCATCATAGCATCTATTTTCAGACGCGTAGCCCAAATGTGCGTAAGCCCAGATTTCCTGCTCGCCACAGGCTTACTTTCAGCTAGGCTTCCTGAGCCCTCGAATGTCAAAATTCTTACCGGAATCGTCAATAGCCGTATCGACAGCCGGCTCAAAGAGTACAAGGCTCAGGAAACAACCTATCACGGCCACCAGGACATGCTGTAAGTTTGACCGACAATCCGAGGAAACCGGCCAAATGCTCACATTTTTCCAGTGAGAAGCTCATGGCGGCTCAAAATCCCGACGGTTCGGAGTACAGCCTACAGCAAGTCCGAGCAGCAGTGTAGGTTGATTGTCTCTGTGCAGTGTGTTCATTTACAATTGTGCAGAGGCTCGGTTCTCGGTGCCGGTTCAGGTGAGATACTTAATTGTACTCGATCGAATGCGTCCCAGGCTGATTGATTGAGTATTGTTCAAAAGACACAACGGCAATAGTGAGCCAACAACCCTGCCTCCGAGTCACTGAAGCGAATATTAACCGTGGAACAGATCATGCGCGCAATGATTCGATTCGTGGTCGGAGATGCCGAAATTTACAGGAAAGTGCAGAAGGAAATCGACGATGCAGTAAATTGCGGGGGGATTCAATTCCCGTTGTCGTACAACGATGCAGATAAACTCCCGTATTTTCAGGTGCGGATTATGTTTGAATTTCCGTGGAGTAATGTCGGACTGAGGTCCGCCAGGCATGTTTGAAGGAGACGCTCCGGTTACACCCGCCTGTAAGCCTCATTCGATCGGAAGCCTTTGGGACTCACGAGTCTTGTAGGTTCCGTGGACCCTTTCTCGATCGATTGGCGCAGGGGGAGCGTACATCTCCGGTCGATTCTTCGCGAAGGGGACAGAGGTATCCATGAGCCCGTTTGTTCTTCACCGATGCGGCGAGGCGTACGGCGACGACGCAGCGGTTTTTCGACCGGAGCGTTGGCTCGAGGCAGACCCGGAGCAGCGCAAGACGATGGAGCACAACAACCTTGCATTTGGAGCGGGACCGCGGGTGTGTATCGGCAAAACCATCGGTGAGCGAAACCGAATGCGAATCGATACAGTAACTGATGAGGATTAGGCATGTTGGAGGTTTCGAAAGTGATGCCGTTTTTATTTTGGAAATATGAGGTGGGGTTCACACCGCGTTCGGCGACGTCTCCGCATACACATAAAGTGGGTAGGGCTGTGGACGGTTGCGCGTCGATGGCGGAACCTTATTTCGTCACCAGTCAGTGGGTTGCGCTCCAGAGTGATTTCTGGTGCGATATATCCCGCCGCCGAGTCGCATAAATGGTCTACTGTATGTCTTGTCGAGTTTGTCCAGAATGGTATTGAAGACTTGCAGGAGCGTCGGGATGGATTCCGTTCATCACTGAACAGGAGGCAAAGCCCATGCGAGGAGACCTTGATGATATACTTATATCCACGAGAATTGCAACAAGTTGACCCTGAAGATTGCAGCCTGAGAGAACTGAAAATATTGGCTGATTTCAAGCTGTGCCTTCTGAAAGTAGTTTTTACAGGAGCCAGAGGATATCCAAGTGCTGAGACCAAGTCACTGTGAATCTGCGCCAGGAGTCCAAGTCGCAGGTGGAGGAAAGACAATTGATCAGCATCATGATCATTGATACCAAAGAGCAGCGGTCCAAGCCACGGGCCGGCCCCGGCTACTCTATGTGTGACAACTTTGAAACTCGCGGACGCCTAGCTTTTTTCCTCGATTTTTTCTTTTGAAGCGTGGATTTGAGTGCCTTCGATGCTTCTCGGATTTCCCACCTGGCCAGTGGACGCGGAGGGCGTACAGAGCTCGAAGAACGTCCGCTTGTCTTTTATCCTTCGTGTAGAACGTTCAACGTGTTTCGAATCTCGATAACTGCGCCCGAGTGTCGCCTCCTCCCGCTTTCCACCGTTCTTCGAAATAGAGCGTCAACGGTCGCGTCCAATTATCCTCACGACAGCTCAGTGGCAGCTCACGATCGAATCCTACTAGGCTGAGTATCGACGAGAACTATTCGATCTCCGGCTTGTGGTACTGGCCCGAGTCTATTCAATGACCAATTCCCTCAATTTCTTCCCGCTGATAATACTCGATAATCTGCTCTTGAATTTCTTTCTCCGCGGCCTTCGTCTCTACCACCATTCAGCGTAGGGCGGCGCAAGCATTTTGGGCCGCATGGGCCCACTCCTGACGCTGGCGGGCGGCTCACGTCGAGCCGGCGTGCGGCATCAGTGTGCAATATCGAGGGGCGCGTCTCCTTGGAACGCACAGCACGCTCTGCGCGAACCTTAGCGTGCGCATTCGACCTATGCGGAAATGCGATGTGGTGCGCCTCACTGACGCTGGCCTTGGCGCGGCGCGCTCGAGTCGGTGCGTCCATCCCTCCTGATAATACAGACCACAGCGCGAGCGTCGCGGAGGCTCCTAGACGAGCGCCTCGTTGTGCTCGAGGGAAATGAGATGCAGACGGCAATCTGGTCTTCGGGCCGAAGACATGTACGATCGTGAAGATGGGGCGAATGGGCGTGGAGCTCGGCCTCGCGCTTCGCGATTGCCTAGTGCGCTTTGACTTGTCGTGCGGCGCATGTCGAGTTGTCGTGGCGAGAGCCGGACGACATTAGACAGCGTAGAAGAGGAACGGTAACAAGGAGCGTGCAATCCTGTGGCTCTGGCACGTCAGAGATGACAAGAGCCTGGCGTTGTATAACGAGATATTCCGGAAAGGAACCTCCTGCGCTGGCGTGGAGGGCCCATGAAGGAATCAAGTGGTAGGGAGTCCATTTGGGGTACTGAGACTTCGCCCTCCTCACATACGTCAAGATAGGAACATATCTTTATAGTCCAGCTTTCCCGTGTCGCTTGAACGGATTAAATATCATCGGCGGCTTCAATCCAACAACGTGAACCTGTGTTCCTTAGGCTGATATGAGAGAAGAGGCGTAGACAAGACGAACTCGGTTGGATTTCTCCGTGCCGCTTCTTTTCGACAAACGCTTCCGCGCGGACCCAAAAGTCGATTCCTCCCCTCGTTCCGGCAACTCAGTCACCCTCCAAATTCTCCAATCCAATGTCCATGTAAACAAGGCGGACATCGTCGACGTAGTGCAATAATTCTATCATTTTCTGCTGCGGGTTGAGAATCAGAACTCGAAGTGGCTTGCAAGCCACAAGAATATCCTGTTCCACCACCGGGCGTGCAGCGAACAATTCAGGATTGATAATCGCAAAATGCGTGAGAACAGGGAGTTGGCTGAGAAACCGAGGTAAATGACCCATGTCGACTGGTGAAATCGGGTCGTCTCCCAAGATGAATAGATGTGTGAGAGAGCTGAACATCGGCTGGTGTGGATGCACGGTGTAAATGAAAAGGAACGGCCAATCGAAACCGAGACGCCTCAGTTTCATGGCGGCAAGGATAGGAAGCAGCGACCCCGAAAACCCCATGCTCACGTACAGGACAAGGTCCTGGATCCCGCTACAGGCAGCTAAAGTTTTGCGTAGGTTTTTTGGATCAACAAGTCCATGGGAAAAGAAGAAATTTTCGACGTGGTGCTGGAAGAATGAGGCCGGGTTTGAATTCGACTGGATCGCCTGCCAGAACCCATAGACGGGGAAGGACCATCCAGCACCATTGGATGTTACAGTTCTGTATCTTATTCCGTCGGTCCTGCCAGAGCCTTAGAAGATCGTGTCGGTGAGGCAGGCACATTCTTACCACTCGTACACGCGACGGCAGACTAGAACAAGGCTGAATATTGTTTCTGGATGGAAAAGAGCGGCCATTTCGAAGATTTCTCGCTCCAGTTCAGCAGGAAAGAACGGCGAGGGGTCCGGGTTCATCGTAGCAGGACGCAAAATGGGTGCCACCGCCGGCATAGAAGTAAATCTGTTCGCGACGGACTGGGTTCGGGTACAGTGTCGGGGGTAGAACTATTAGCTTTGAAACCGGTGGGGTGGTTTTGAGGGTCAAAATCAAAAGATGCTGTTCCCGGAGATTGTTTCCGCGGAGGAAGGCAGTGGGTGAGGGGAAGCGATCTTGATATGGGGGCAGTACGATGCGCTGGCGAAACGACGAGGCGTCACACGCGGGATGACAAGAGCAGGATGAAGCATGCCGTTATTAGTAAAGTGTGATCAACAAACCTGTAGGACAAGTTGACAAATGAGGACCCTCGAACAGTGGCTACAATATCTTTTACGATTCAACGGCGGCTGAATTTGCAGACGCGTCTTAAGTTTCTGCGTTTCTCGCTTTCGATCTCGACTTGAGCAAAGCTACGACACCGGTTGATCTTGACTTCAGCACAAGTGGTAGCAAGTTGAGCTGTCGAAGTAGTCCCGGACAGCATCCGCTCCTACCACTATCCTCCAAAGTTATCGGACCACCCTCCGTCCGTCTGTCTCTGTTGAATATAGGTATCCCATTGCTGAATATTTCTGTATTTCCTAGTCAGCTTGAATGAGATGAATAAATACTGCGCTACGCACTTGGGGATGGTCATCCACATCGAGAAGAGCTCATCGTCGAGGGCGGTATCCATCGCGTCAACGGTGTCTCCGGCAGACAGCAACTCGTCGAAAGACATTGCGGACGCGGGGACGACCGGTTGATCAGCGAGAAGTAAGGAGGAAAGTGTATTATTCCAGAATTCAAGCGACTGCTCAAATTGGGGATAAAGCTCAGTCAGAGGAGGTCCGGGGGCGTCCGTGACGGCACTCGTTTCCTCGCGCGCGGCAGAATCGGTTTCGTTCATGGGATGTTTCGGAAAAGGACCGTCGAAAGACCAGATTTCTCCAAGAATTTCCCAGAGGCGGCCGACGGGCTGGAACCTTGACCCGAAATGGAGCCAACTCGCACCAGAAAAATGGAATGAATGCTTACCTGGATTCTCCAAACTTGAGAAAATCCATGGCAGTTGCGACTTGAACTAGATCCTTGTTCTTATCGTGCGAGAGCCCGGCCCGTTTGGTTTTCAGCGTATATAGAACGAGAATGAGTCCCGAGACGAACACTGCGTTCTGTTTGGGGAAGATATGAGTCAGTGTCGAGGCAACGAAGTAGCCCACATACAGTGAGAGTGGGTAAAGGCACACGTTGTCGCTTCCTGAGCCAAATATCCGCCGTGTGGATGATCGTGCGCGCCGCGCTGGCGCAGATTGAGAGTGAAACAGCCACCTTGTGTATGTATTGCCGATGAATCTAAAGAAATTATTAATATTGGCCGAGCCACTGGCAAAAGTGAAGCACTCACCACTATCAGGACATAATTGTAGGTGATATGCAGTTCCGCGGATTGATCAAAGAACGCGCCATCGGGCGGATTTTCCGGATCCCAACGAACTACATATATGAAACGACCGGAATCAGGAATCTAATAATCAATACGGTGGGGTGCGATGGAATCCGAGTAGTCGTTCATTGACGAGTCCAGATCAGCGACGGCACGCTGCTCCCACTCCGGGTCATCCCTACTCAGCCGCAGCTTCGCCTTTGTCGACCCGTACACTCGACGGAATACATCTTCGATGATCTGATTTTCATATCAGATACTTAGGAAACTCGGCAATAACGTTCGGAAAATTACCTCACAAAGCCGGGAGCGGCAGACAAAGTACGAGAGCTGGGAGGGTTTTCCTAGCGGCTGCACAAACCCCCTGGACCAATATTCATCGTCCACCTCAAGGGGCATTTCAACGTCATAACTAGTGGGGAGGTGAAATGCAGAAAACAATAAAGGCGGGAATATGCGTACTCTTCCGCGTGCAAGCTCATTGGACGTCCGGTGAAAAGGCAGACCATTCGTTCCAATGCAATGAAGGACCCGCACAGTATTTCGTAAATGCAAGGGAATGTATGATAGTATCAAGTGTATACCAGAATGCTCGCTTCCACAGCTCCTTTTCCGCCCCCGATGGCTGGCCTTCGGGCCGACGTCGATGAACACCCCGCTGGAAGAGACAGCGAATACCAACACCCTGGGTAACATTATTCAGACATCCACTGCGACATGTCCGGCTCACGAGGTAAAGCCAGGCAACCTGAGGCACGGATGTTCCGATCACAAACAGAGTCATGAGCTGGAAATGAAACAATGAGTGTCGCGGAATAGGTTATAGATGTGGACATACACCATACATCTGAACCTCATGGATTGTCGGTTCAAACCAGTATCGTCGTATCCTGACTTGCTTGGCAAACTTCCAGCCAGACGAAAGCGATGCATCGCCGTCCACAAAGACACGCGGGTCATCCGAGTACTGGTAAAGATATTTGGCATTGGAGAAGCGGAATACCGCTGGAGCTTACCCACGACGCAATGGCTAATACAGCGAGGAGCAGACCCCTTCGGAGAAGTGAACGACTAGCCAGGATTATGGCAGGTAAACACACGGACCCGAATTCCATGTCGACCAAGTGTAAGCCTTCTGCCACAGACCGCTCGAACGACGGCCGGTGTAAGATGGGAAGTGTCGGGTGCACATTGGTGAAGTAAAGGTCAAGAAGACAAGTTATCAAGTCGGCGCTGGGATAGACCTATCTTGGCCGGTCGGAGTCGTATGATTCCTTTTCCCACTGGACAAGCATATATTCGGTAAGAGGGCATGTAAGTTTGAGCTGCAACAACTTGCCGGTAGTACATCCCAAAATACGGGGCGCCGCCAATGTGTCGATGGTCTTCCTATGTACTTTTCTTTTATCTGGTGATCAGCGGCGTCAGCAGCAGGCACATCTACCCAATTTTTATTCACCCACAGTGATAGCATTATCGGCGAGCGCGTAGCCGCTCGCCGAACCGAAGTATTTCGTTTTCAGCGAATCCATGGACAGCAGATTGAAACGGGCAGCCATCTCTTCACCAGTCAAGTCTTGCTCGTCAGAGAGTTCACTGGAATCGGAGGGCGTGTAATCACGCTGGGAAGAGTCGTAGGGGAATACGGAGACATCCTGAGTTCCAGACGGCCTGTCTTCTAGCGGCCGAGGCTGCAATGGCTGCGTGCAGAGGGAACACACAGAAATAGACCGCAATTGAGCCTTTAAAGACGCATTTTCCTTCTTCAGTTTTTCTATGGTTCTTGAAGAGCGTCAACGCTGAAGCGAGACAGGGTGAATATCAGAGCACGCCTACATATTCTTCGTATTTTTCGGGCCTCGCTTCTGAGAGGGTTCCGCATAGGTGCAGGCCGAACCAAAAGCCAAGCAATTTGAGCAGCAGCCATTCGGCATATCAGGACCATCGCCTGAACGTCAATCTCACTGCAATATGTCGCTTCAGGTCTTACATCGATCTGTGCGCGAAGTCAGTTAGCAGCTTGGATGTGGCATTGAGGACGCGGACCGACTCTTTCTTTGGCGACACAAGTCACAGGATCTTGTTTGTCTTCGCAGCTTCACTCGAGGCCCAGGGCCCTGTGAACTGGGCTCGGCCACAACTTGAGGCTGTTCGGAGGCCATCGTTGGGTTCTTCGACGCGTCTTCTCGCGTTTGTTGCCTTCAAGCACTTGGATTACTAGAGGCGTACAGCGGCCCGCTTCAAGTTGCTTGATTTTGGGTTGATAGTCGATGACAAGTTGACAACGTGGTAACCAGGTGGTAACGACCGTCACCGCCACGCTGTTCTTTGCAAACCAACACCTTGTCGCCAACGTCGAATAATGTCCCAGGCACGGTAGGCCGCCACGCTCCTCAATACGCTTTTACTGATGTAATTGCAGCTCACTAGAATTGCCGACCATTCCTCTGGAGATTCAATTCTTCATTCTAGACCAGATCACTGGGACATTTGAGAACGTGGCGCCCGAGGTCGTAAAAAAGGAACTCGGCCGCTTGGCCCTCATCTGTTCAGCATGGACAGCACATGTACGATCCCTTCTGTTTCGACGTGTGTATATCGCAGATTCGAATGTCGTGGCTGGCCGCTTTCTCTCTCTCCTACGCAGGAATAATCATCTCGGACATTACACAACCACCCTTGCCATGCAGTCAGCTGCGGCACTCGAATTTCCGGATCTCCCGAACTTCCTCCCGAACCTGCGCACCGTAATCATCTCCAGCAGCGTCTTTGAACCTATCGAAGGATCGGTTCGACCATGGGTCGGGGTTACACATCTCAAGATGAAGTTTTGTATGCTGTCGACCGCAGAGGACCTATGGCGGCTCCTTTGTATTTTTCCTGCCTTGGAGCATCTTCATCTTTCCGGGTGGCTGGTGATGGATCCCGACGCTCCCATAGTCATTGCGGCTAACGCGCCGGCTATACATCTGAAGGAGCTCGTGCTCCTGTCCTCCCGACACCATTCTCCCCATCCTGCTGTCACCCAGCTCGCCCTGCACGATCTCACCGTCGATCGCCTTTCCGTTACGCTTCTGGCCGTGGAGGACTGGGATGCGTCGGCATGCAATTCGTTGCTGTGCAAGATTGGGCCCACGCTGCAGGAGTTGGAACTCGTCGTTGATCTGCCAGAAAAGCGGATCCCCGGTCAGTGCCGCGCTCATTCTGTTTATCACATTTTCTCAACTCTGTCAATTGTAGAAGTTGGGATATGCATCAGGCCCTGTACGGCACTCCGCAGCCTCGTGCTCGGCCTATGTTCTATCGCGGGCAGCGCACAAACAATGCGCGGCGGCAACCTCATCATCTCCATTCTGAACCAGATCTCCGCGCCCACAATGACGACGTTGACATTCAATGTCAATGTGTCCTCCGAGTCGCTTACAGCCCCGCTTCGCGAGCTTCCCTGGGACAAGATCGACGACAGCATTCTCGGTCGCCTTGGCCCTCACCTCAAGCGTGTCGTGGTTAGGAACCTGCCTGCGGACGGGCCTGATTTGCGGTTTGACGAGTTTGCTGGGTTTTTGAAGGAACGGCTGGTTGGCCTCGAACGGGGTCATCTGCTACAGTTCGAACGTGGTGGTATTTAATTTTTGTGTTGTACTTTACCAGGAAGGAAACATTGAATATTATTCGAGACTGGCAGAATGATTGTGTGTCTGAGACGGTTTTTATGGAAGTAGCGGAGCGGAGGTGAGAGTAAATGGTTCGTGCTGAGACTAGCTAGTTGGCATCAGTGCATGGCGAGCGACAAGCCTTTGTGCATCATGGAGATCACCATGATAAATCTGAAACCCAAGTGGTGAGGACAAGGAGGAGGAGAGCGGCTGGCTTTCAGCATTTTCCTTTGCACCCAAACAATTGTTTGGACTCTTATCTTGAGGTGTAGTACCTTGCAAGAAGCCCCTCCTCCCAAGGACATGCTTGCTGGACTTTGAAGTTCTGTTCTATGCAAACGGGTCATAGTTGACAACTGGTTAGGACACACCCGGCAGTGCAATAACAATATACATAAAAGCCTTCCTGGATTTAGGATGACAGTTCTAGATCACCTCTGAAATGCGGTGAGCAGACCGAGGTTCAAACCCTCCCAAAGGCTTGATTTGGATGGTGAGAATTTTTCGTTTCTCTCTTTGTGTGCTCTATACGTGCACTTATCCGAAGGGAAGTCCAAAACCTTGTGGATAAGGCAGGATAAATTACTACAACCTCCTGACTTGGAAAGCATATAACTTGACTGAACTTTTTTTTTTCTGTTGCTTTGGGATACAATTATTTGAGGTGTAACGCATACTTTACACATTCTGTACACACTCAGGTGCATTTCCTCAGTTGTTTGAAGTCAGAGGATATGAGCTCGGAGCATGTCCAATCATGTTGAACTCAAACCACGTGAGCAGGTAAAAGTTGACATTCAGTTTTTCAAAGCCAAATAGTGTCGGAAAAATGCCAGTCAGCATGCAACGGCATGGTGAGGCATGGGACCTTTGGACGGCTTGGAAGTGTTTCAAATGCGTGACAGAGGGAGTTTGAAGCAGTTCCAAGCCGTTTAAAGCTGTTATGAGAGTTCCAAGGCATTCCATGCCGTCTGAAGCTGCCGAGGGCAGATGCAGTTGATTTCCCCACCAACCTTCACCTCCAACATCCCCCGTGCCCATCAGGAGCCAGCAACGGTAGGAGATATGAGCCGCCACTGTTAAATATTGAAATCCTCATTGTGAATGACCATGGACACAAAACTTGGACGAAGCCCGACTGGGGTAAATAATAGGTACATTTTAGCCATATGAGTTTGTACATTCTCCGGCACAACTGTCGCTTGGTTCCCGGTGGACGTGGTGCGATAGGGGTGCACTGGGAGAGGAGGTGTTGCCGTTGGAACTGGTGGAGACACGTGGTGTGCCATCTCATCGCATTCCGGGATGGTCACCACCAGCAAGCTGCGTAGGATGGGTGTCTCGGGAATGCTGTCATCATACAGGCGGCGAGGATATTTCAGGAGAGGCGTGGATGAGGGGGATTCTGTGGGTCTGCTTCGCTCTTAAACAAGAGGTCAGCATGTTGTTACAAAAATATAATTCTAAACGCACTGTGACCCGCCAAAATGTCAGCAACAGCCTCTGGGTTGGCTAAACAGCAAGTAACCCGGCGAGAACCCCAACCAAGATAAACCCAATAGATGCTAGTAGCTCATGTGTTCCCCAAGTGGTAGGACCAACCATACAGTGTCCTCTCTAGGAGGCTGTATGTCGTAGGTCGGGATACGAGGCGGAACCTGAAACAAGTCAAAGAGGGTGTGGTATCCACTCAGGTATACAACCTGGGGCATGGATACAAACCATAGTACAATGTGGAGGAAGCAGGGCAGGGTGGAGACAATATCTATGTCAAGGCAAGGTAGAAGCCTGAGATTAGACGAGGTAGAATCTACTGTACATGGAGATTCTACCGAGCTTATATGGGCTTCTAATAAATTAAAGCGATCATGGTCAATCACGATCAGTTCCTGTACTGCAGCATTAAGGAGTGTCAATGCTGATACTCCTGGACTCCTCTGTGTCTGTTTCTGTGGCGTTGGAGGACTTAGGAGACCCGATGTTTGGGTTTCCTAATCCTTAATGTCATTGTATCCAGTGGTTCAAACCCTGATTGGTTTGCAACCAGTCATGTACTTCGTGTATGCTTCTGTATCAGCCGTGGCGAGTCCAGGGACTAGGATCTGTCTGTACAGGTTCCTAGTCCCTAATGTCTCTTCTGTATCCCCTGGCGCAGACTACCCTGAGTCTGCGGCTTTAGAATCCGTGACCGGGTTTTAACTGTGAGAAGGTCACGTGGTGGTGTCATGAGAGTCCTGTGCTGCTAAGACACGTCTGTATCCATATGCACACATTGTGCGAAAAAGTAGAACCTGGGCAATTCTTAACACAAAACATGGAGGTCGTGTTATAATTCGACTGTAGGCCCTCAAATAGGTTGGCCACATATCAAAGTATTTGATATTCAGGAGAGTGGGGCGTGTCCTGGGTGCATCGTGATGAAGTGTCAGCAACGGCCTCTGGGTCGGCTAAACAGCGAGTAACCCGACGAGAACCCCAACTAGGATAAACCCAATAGACACTAGCTGGTATGTTCCCTGAGCAGCAAGACCAACCGTACGGTGTCCTCCCTAGGAGGCCGTATGTCGTAGGTCGGGATGCAAGGCAGAACCCAGAACAAGTCAAAGAGGGTGTGATATCCACTCAGGTATACAACCCGGGTGTGGATACAACCCGTAGTACAATGTGGAGGAAGTGGGGCAGGGTGGAGACAATGCCTATGTCAAGCCAAGGTAGAAGCCTGAGATTAGATGAGGTAGAATCTACTGTATATGGAGATTCTACCATGCTTATATAGGCTTCTAATAAATTAAAGTGATCACGGTCAATCGCGATCAGTTCCTGTACCACAGCATTAAGGAGTGTTGATGCTGATACTCCTGTACTCCTCTGTGTCAGTTTCCATGGCATCAGAGGACCTAGGAGACCTGATGTTCGGGTTTCCTAGTCCTGAATGTCATCGTATCCAGTGGTTCAAACCCCGATCGGTTTGCAACCAGTGATGTACTTTGTGTACACTTCTGTGTCAGCCATTGGTGCGTCCGGGGACTAGGATCTGTCTGTACGGGTTCCTAGTCTCTAACATCTTCTGTATCCCATGGTGCAGACTCCCCGAGTCTGCGGCTTTAGAATCCGAGGCCGAGTTTCAACTGTGAGAAGGTCACGTGGTGGCGTCATGAGAGTCCTGTGCTGCTAAGACGTGTCTGTATCCATACGGACACATCACACGAAAAAGTAGAACCTGGGCGATTCATGACATGAAGGAGAGTCGGGTGGTGATGATGATTGGGCATTGTTGTGCCGGCGAGCTTCCCGCTTGTGTTCAGAGTCGGAAACATGGGTAATATTGGAGGACGTGTGGTGAGTAATAGGCATTGGGAGAGTGGCGAAGGTGCGAAGACAGATGGCAGCATTTCTGCAGTGAGGTGGAGTAAAGTTGTGTCATTACCAACTCAGTGATGTGGAGCGTGTATATCAACTGCCACTTTGTGACACTGTGACTCCAGCTCTCTTCCTTCCCTCCCACCACCATCCTTGACCACCGCTTCCCTCACTTCAAGGTATGTGCTCAAAAATGTGTTCCGATGTTCAGTGATTTAATCCACTTCAAGGTTTTCTCAGCTTCAGTGGCTTTCCAAGTACATGCACAACTCTCACTGATCATACAGTTCTGATGAAGTACCCCCAGACGTCTTCAATGGCAAGGTGTGTTTCTACATACTCTATTCAACCCTCTCGCTGACCTTAACTTGTCTATATAGGCCTTGTACCTAGCTTGGTATGTCATGACCACTTGTCATTCACACTCATATGCGTATTTGCACTATTACTTGGCCATCAGAGGGGATTGTGTCTTGATGGTTTGCTTGATACGGATTTATTGCTGTTCTTCATGTGCCAACTGGGTGTCCAATTTGCAAGGGGATTGGGTCACTGCATTTGCTGGCCAGGTAGGCGAGTTGGAACCTCACAAAAGCAGTCGAAAGGTTCCGAAGCATTCTTGGACCATGGCAGTGCTTGGAACTTGTGCCGTGGCATGGAACTGCATGGTTGACACCGAGCTGTGTGTTCGAAGCCAGCCTGAGGCATGCGACCATGCCACAGCTTCAAATGAGTTCAACACTGATTAAAGCCGACTTGGATTTTTCCGACAAGACTGAGGTTGGGATGTGTACCTTTACTTCCTGCCTTGAGTGTAGGAGTTTTGTGGTATTGTGGAGGACCAAGGTAGCAAACAGCCATCAGCAGAGGAATATTTGAGCCCATAGAGTACACAAGTGGTGATGGTACAAAGGCAAACAGATAAAGTATGGTGACATGTGTACACTACTATATGGAATTTGATGCTATGAGCTCTATAAGCTTGCTCACACAATTACAATTCTCCACATTGAGTAGAGGACTAAGAGGATTTTCAATGGATTGACTGCAATTTTGGCAGGAAAAAGCAGTGTTATAGAGTCACCAACTAAAAATGACTAGTCAATTTTGACAGTCAGTAACTAGCCAGTGACTAGTCATCGGGCCACATGACTGACCTGACTACGATGCCTTACAAATTGCTTACAAACCACTATAGCCGAGCAGCTTTTCCTATATCTGCCACATGGCACGTATTGGATCCATGTGTTCGTCTGCCTTGACATTCAGGTCATGAAGTTGGGTCACTCCAGTGACATGACTGACCTGACTTCTGTGGCCTCGCAACTAGTCGCTGACTAGTCAGTGATGTGCACAACACTGGGAAAAAGAGACAGTGGGCCACAGGTCCTCTGGAGGGCATACCTACTAGTAGTTGCCCGGACACTTTTTCTTCTCCTTGTACGCAAACACAATTATTTAACATACCTATTCCGCAGAGAACAGAGCAGTGAGTCCTTGTGTTGAAATATTAGGATGTTCATGAGGAAGTGGAGGTTCAAATCCTCCCAAGTGGGGGGTGTTGTTGAGAACAAATTATTTTCTTCCCTGTCTGCAAACACAATTTTTCCACTGGGCACACCTACCCTGCACGGAAAATTAGGTTACAAGCCCTCGTGGATCATGGTGGATCACCTCAACAGCTTCATGGGTGTTATCAAAACTCTATTGAGGATGTGGTCTGTCATGTGGAGGTTCGAATCCTCCTGGGGGCATGTACCAGTGGCTGGGATTTTTCTTCCCTGTCCGCAAACACAATAGAGAGCTTGAGCCCAAGCGGCATGCCGCTTTTTAGGTTGTGCAAAAAGCGGCATGCCGCTTTTTTTCCTCTAAAGGGCATTAACAAGGTGCAATAGCATCAGGGTGTGTGAATTTGAGGTGCACACAAAAGTTGTAAAAAAGCGGCATGCTGCTTTTTGCACAACCTAAAAAGCGGCATGCCGCTTGGGCTCAAGCTCTCTAATTGTTCTCCTGCACAGAATAGTGGGCAACAAGCTCTCATGGACCATGGTAGACCACTTCATAGGCTTGGAGCTTTGGCAGCACCATTTCTCGGGGAAGGGCATAAGGACTTGAACAATGATTTTTCCATTGTTTCACCTGCACACAATTATTTGGCTTCACTGCAGAGACTGAGGCTGCGAACATAGAGTAGCAAGCCCTCGTAGATCATGATGGATCACCTCTCAACAGTCCACTTCACATTGAGGAGGAGGTTTGAATCTTCCCGAGGGCATACAATGTTTCGCAATAATTTTTTATTTCTCCTGTTTTTTGCCTTCTACTGTCTGAAACACCATTATTACAGTACACTTATTCCGCCCAGAACAGGTAGCATTAAGCCCTTATAGATCATGATAGATCACCTCATGCCTTTGTGAAAAAAAGAGATTCATTATTATTGAGGAGATGGAGGTTCAAATCATCCAGAGGGCATGCAGTGCTTTGGTAAATGTCTTTTTATTCCATCATTTGCTTTGGGATGCAACTATTTACGTGCATCTATTGATATCCAGCACAGAACAGCATAGCAGGTAGCAAGCCTTCGTGGATCATGGTAGATCACCTCATGCCTTTGTGGTAAAAGAGTGTTATTCCTGAGGAGGTGGAGGTTCAAATCCTCCTGAGGACATGGAA
Organism: Mycena albidolilacea; assembly: GCA_029282495.1. NCBI lineage: Eukaryota > Fungi > Basidiomycota > Agaricomycetes > Agaricales > Mycenaceae > Mycena > Mycena albidolilacea. The sequence continues at coordinate 120,038 of JARIHO010000102.1, read as the reverse complement.
TGGATCCGGAGCCTTTGCTTTTTTTTTTCGGCCTTCTACATATACTCAAAACACAATTATTCCACCGGGCACATCTATGTACCCCGCACGGAACAGTGGGTAACAAGCCCTCGCAGATCATGGTTGATCACCTCAACAGCTTCACCCGCCGTTATCGAAACTCTATTGAGGACATGGAGGTTCAAGTCCTCCCGAGGGCATGTACCAGTCAGCTGCATTTTTTTTCCTTCCCTGTCTGCAAAGACAATTGTTCTCCTGCACAGAACAGCCTTGGGTAACAAGCTCTCATTTATGGACCATGGTAGACCACTTCATCAGCTTGGAGCTTTGGCAACACCATTTAAATTTCTCGAGAAGAGCAAGGGCATAAGGACTTGAACAATGATTTTTCCGTTGTTTCACCTGCACACAATTATTTGGCACACCTATCCTTTACTGCAGAGACCGAGGCTGTGAATATAGAGTAGCAAGCCCTCGTAGATCATGGTTGATCGCCTCTCAACAGTCCACTTCGCATTGAGGAGGAGGTTCGAATCCTCCCGAGGGCATACAATGTTTTGTGATAATTTTTTGTTTCCCCTCTTTTTTTGCCTTCTACTTTGTGAACCACCATTATTCCAGTACACTTATCCCACCCAGAACAGGTAGCAGCAAGCCCTCGTAGATCATGATAGATCACCTCATGCCTTCGTGAAAAAAGAAGATTCATGATTATTGAGGAGATGGAGGTTCAAATCATCCGGAGGGCATGCAGTGCTTTGGTAAATGTCTTTTTATTCCGTCGTTTGCGTTGGGATGCAACTATTTGCGTGTATCTATCGGTCGCGATATCCAGCACAGAACAACATAGCAGGTAGCAACTTGAAGCCTTCGTGAATCATGGTAGATCACCTCAAAGCTTTTCCACCGGCAGAGCTTCCTTGCATGAGGAGGTGGAGGTTCGAATCCTCCCGAGGGCATGGAAAAAAAGCCTCGCTTTCTTTTTTGGCCTTCTACGTATACCCAAAACACAATTATTCCACTGGGCACATCTATGTACCCCGCACAGAACAGTGTGTAACAAGCCCTCGTGGATCATGGTCGATCGCCTCAACAGCTTCACCCGCCGTTATCAAAACTTTATCGAGGACGCAGAGGTTCGAATCCTCCCGAGGGTATGTGCTTGTTTGAAGGCTTTTTCCCCCCTTTACTCAAATGTGACTATTCCAGCACACCTATCCGCAGGACAGTAGGTATATGGCAAGCCCTTGTGGATCATGGTAGATCACCTCAAAGCTTTTCTGCACAACACTGGCTTGCACGTGAGGAGGCGGAGGTTCGAATCCTCCCGAGGGCATGCACCAGTCCAGGTGTACTGCCATTTTTTTTTCGTTCCCTGTCCGCGAACATTGGTTCGGACACCTACCCCACCATGTACACAGCAGGTGGAAGCAAGCCCTCGTAGATCGTGGTGGATCGCCTCAACAACTTAACCGTTTGTTGAAATTGAAACCCTACTGAGGAGGCGGAGGTTCGAATCCTCCCGAGGGCATGTAGTATCTGGTCCAATTTTTATTTCGCGCGGGTGAGGATGTAGGTATAGGTAGGTACGGCATGTGGGTGGGATGCACAGCCAGCAGTGGATGTGATTGTCATATGCGGATGGGGTCCCGATCATCTTGATTCGAATCACGGATATCTGTCTATATTTCTATATTCGCCTTCGCACCAGCCGAGAAGCGGGTGTGTACATACATACATATAAACGGTGTGTGGGGTAGGATAGAATAGAATAGAATAGAATGGGGTGCGGGCACAGCATGTGTACTTAACTTACTCTGATACGAGACGGCGTAGGTGGGCCGGGCTCCAAAGTGCAGTGCAGGCACCGTCGGGGTCGGGGCCGTGCGCAATGAGAAGTGAGTATTGGGATTCGAAATTCAAAATTGTGTGTGATGCGCCTCCGTGGGTGGGTAGAGATCTATCTAGCTAATAGGCTGGGCGGTGATGGTGGATCGGATGTAGAACAGCACAGCAAGAAGCGCGGCGGTGCGGGAGAGCGATTTGTACGGTGGATGGACGTGGTGGATCGGGTGCGGAAGCAGTCGCCGGTATAGATGTAGACAAGACGAGGGGAGAAGAGAAGCAGGACAGCCGAAGATTTGAGAGGTAACTGATGTACACATAGCTCGAGCGAACAGGTCAGAACAGGTGAGAGCTGCCAGATGAGAGAAAATGACCGAGAAGAATGTGTAGATTGATTGGAGTGATATAGCAGAAGACAGAACAGAACGCGGGCGCGGATCAGATTTTGCGGATGAACAGAAGGTGCGGATACTGCGGCCAAGAAAAGACACAAGCCCCTAGTGGGTGTGAAGGAACCTTTGGAGGAGGTTTTAAAACCCAACGGAGGCCTGCCCGTGTATCGCCGGTTGTACTGTAGAAGCATTAATAGCGATGCTGCTGCGCTGCAGATGATTGTACCGAAATGGGAGTTACAGAAGATGGAATTGCCGTGATGGGATTGTGTGCTGGCAGGCAATTAGGGTCGCCAAGGGGTAAACCGCCGAGTGTGTAAGCAAGAGTACGAGGTTCGGCCCAGGGAGAGAGGACGCGGACAGAGTGCCGGTTAATTGCCGACAGGTTCTCTTGAAGAGAATAGCTGGGCACTGGGCAGAGCCAAGAGGACGACAACAGCAAGTCAGCCTGCAAACAGCCCGCACAGCCACACGCCGCCTTCACTCCTACACTGTAGTACTATCTAACACCCCGCTAATTCCTCTAATACCTCCATGTCGCTGGCGAAGCGCCCCCCGGCCTCGCTCCAGTCCGACATGGACATGGACGACGCTCTCGACCGCCGGTACAACTACGACAACGACGAGGACATCGACCCCGAGCTGCGTCTGCGCACCGTGCGCACCGCGCACTCCGCCATCGCGGAGAGTATTGTGGCGGATACGCGGCAGACGCGGCGGAGAAGACGGTTCTGGGGCGCACGGAGCGAGAAGACGCGGCATGGGCACCACCCCGAGGAGGCGGACCCCGTCAAGGCCAAGCAGGAGGGCCGCGGCCGCCCGGAGGGCAAGCGGAGGAACGTCTACGTCAATACCCCGCTGCCCCGGGGCGAGCTGGATTCGAGCGGCGACCCGCTGGTGAGGTATCCGCGGAATAAGGTCCGCACGACGAGTGAGTTGCGCAGCTGTTCGTTGGCAGAATATTATTGCTAATCCTCGGTAGAATATACAATCCTCACATTTATACCCCGGAATCTGTGGGAGCAGTTCCGACGCATTGCCAATCTCTTTTTCCTTACCCTCGTCGTGTTGCAGCGTACGTCCATTCTTATCCGCATATCTTCGATGCCACATATACCCGCTCTCTGACCCTGTCGGTGGTATGGGGCTTGGGCTTGCGCTGGCATTGTCTTTGGAGTGCACCTCTGAGCCTCACAGGCTCGCTCGGTCGCCGCATATTTTTCCATCTATCCCTTGTGGATATTCTTGGCGTATTCGGAGTGGACTTTCCGGCGTCACACACGTTGCGGTCGCTACTGTCGCACTTGCACTTGCGATATCTCTTTCCAGTCCTGCCCGTCGTCGCCACGTATCCTCGTGTTGCCCATTAATCCGTTTTTTTCTCACCTCAACTAATACTTTACCAAACTCTAATACTTTACCAAACTAACGCACACTCTTTCCCCCACAGAATTCTCCGTCTTCGGCGCGCCCTCCGGCGTCGTCTCCGCGCTCCCGCTCGCGTTCATCATCGTCGCCTCCGCCATCAAGGACGGCATCGAGGACTACCGCCGCGGGCAGCTCGACGAGGAGGTGAACACGTCCCCGACGACGCGCCTGGCGGTGCGGAACCCGAATATCCCGGAGGGTGCGTCTCTCGCCTGCCTTCGGTTGCCACCTCCCTCCACCCCAATTTCCCGCAAATCAATCTAAATTAAATCGAATTAAATTAAATCAATCAACTAATCTAACACCCGCACAGACCCGCGCTCCCTCTTCGAAAAGCTCCTCGGGCTCAACCGCCCCGGCGCCGTCTCCCGGGGCGTGCGCCGCCTGCGCGCCGCCGAGGCGCGCGCGCCGCCGGGGAGCCAGAGCACGCTGAATGTGGACGATAGCGATGGGCGGAGCATGGACGGGCGGAGCGTCGCGAGCACGGTGCACTCGTATCCGCCCGCGGCGGTGTTGGTGAGTGGTGGGGTTTTGGCTGTTTTGTTTGTTTGTTTGGGGTGGCGCGGGGGGAGTTGTCGCGTCCTTGGGATTGGGTTCGGGTGTTTGTTGGGTGTGAGACGTGCCGGGACCGTTTCGGTCGGCCCTCTCCTAATTCTTTTGGGACGGGCTTCGCACCTCGCTCATCATCCCTTCCTTTCCTCATCTTTTCTCGGTCTTATTACTTATACACTTTGTTTCTTTTCCCAGGACCCGAACTTCCGCGCGGGCGCCGCGCAGTGGGAGCGCACGCTGTGGAAGAAGCTCGAGGTGGGGGACATCGTGCTGTTGCGCGACAACGAGCAGGTGCGCGTCATTCATCCATCCTTTACAATTATTATTTTATTGACGACGGCGCGCCACAGGTCCCCGCGGACATCATCGTGCTCGCGACGTCGGACCCGGACGGGAACTGCTACCTCGAGACGAAGAATCTGGATGGGGAGACGAATTTGAAGGTGCGTCGTGCGTTCCGGTTTTGGGTTCTTTCCGGAGCAGAGGTTGCGTTGCGCTACGAGGGGGGTGGGATGTGTCGGAGCTTGAGGCGGACGGACAGACGGGGATAAAGGGAGGGTGCAGGAGCCCTGCTGGAGATCGCGGCCCAACCCACGCATGGCTCGAGACGGGTTGCGGACGGCGCAGAATTGTGCGTTGCGGGTGCGACTTGGTGGTGTGGCGTGCATCGCAAGGACGAAGACGGAGGCGAGAGAACGCGATGCTCGTGACGCGCGATCGGTGTGGTCCCCCGCGGTGGCGGCACGGTACCGAGACCCGGTGTGTACAGGAGGGGGAGGGCCCGTTCTGGATACGGAGACCCCTATGGGCGGGGCGCGTCCTCTCCCTCCGCTGTGCCGCTCGTCTCCCCTCATTTCTCTTCACCTTTGCGTTGCGTTTGAGCACTGGGATTTAAAGTTGCCGTTCGTGGGGCGTTGTAATTAGACACGCGGGGGTGCAGCAGAGGGAGGAGACTTTGTCGTGGACTGAATGTCGAGTCGGGGAACGAGCGGAGGGGAAGAGCAATGGGGCTCCCGCGCGCGCGCCCGACTCGGAAGACGCGCTGCGGTGGTGTGTGGTGCGGCTTGCGCGCAAGATTGTGTCTTGTGGTGTGGCCCTCCCCGCACCTCGATCGTTTTATGCTCTCGTTTCCTCTATTTTATTCTCTTGGCATTTCCTACTTCCTTCCTTCCGTTTCCTTTTCGCTCGTCCTCGTGCTCCCACTAATGCGTAATTACGCACCCCGCAGCTCCGCAAATCCCTCGTTGCCACCCGGAACATGTCGTCTGCGGAGGAAGAGGTGCAGCGCGCGCGTTTCGTGCTTGACTCGGAGGCGCCGTCGCAGAATCTGTGAGTTGTCGTTTCTTTGCTATTTTACCACGCGTGGAACGGGCACACAATCCTTGATTGTGGCCCATTCTCCCGTAACTTGCATCTACTTGCCACTTGACTTGCTAACCACATCCACAGCTACCTATACCACGGCGTCCTCCGCTACCGCGATTTCTCCTCCGCCTCCGCCTTCTCGAGCGTGCATGCGCGCGCGACCAACAACAACACCAACTATGATGCGGATTTCCACGGACAGGGGGGACGGGGAGGTGAGTCGCGTTGTTCCAAGTTATTTCGACAATCCTTTGTCGTGTTACTTGCCCGTTATATTACTCCCGTCCTCTGCCTTCTTGAGGAGTCAGGGGGGTAACACCATGACGGGGAGAGTAGGGGGAGGGAGCAATCAATCTTCTGTCCTCTCATTTCTCACTGCACACGGAAACCGACATGAGCTGACTGACGAACACGCACAGGTGCCGCGACACCGATGCCCGAAGACCGCGCGGAGCCGGTGAGCATCAACGAGATGCTGCTGCGCGGGTGCGCGTTGAGGAACACGGCGTGGGTGGTGGGGCTGGTGGTGTTCACAGGGGCGGACACGAAGATCATGCTGAATGGTGGAGAGACGCCGAGTAAGCGGAGTAAGGTGGGTGTCTAAGCGCGATTCTCTCCTGCAATCCCGAGTCGGGCCCTGAATTTAAAGCTAACGACACTTTGCAGATCGAGCGTGAGACCAACTTCAACGTCGCGGTCAACTTTGGTGTGCTGTTGGCGATGTGCATCATCGCGGGGATATTCAGCGGACGGGAGGACGTGAAAAACAACACGAGCGCCGACTTTTTCGAGATCGGCTCTGACCCGACGAGCTCCACGGTGCTGAATGGGTTGGTCACGTTTGTGTGCGCCGTCTTCTTTCCTCTTTTCTGAACGCACGCTCACTTGTTCGCTCGTAGCTCGTGTATCATCATGTTTCAGAACATTGTGCCCATCTCCCTGTACATATCCATCGAAATCGTCAAGACCATCCAGGCGTACTTTATCTCGCAAGACGTCGACATGTACTACGAGGGATACGACGCGCCGTGTGTGCCCAAGACATGGAATATCAGTGACGATCTGGGGCAAATTGAGTGCGTGTTTCTGCTTCTCTTCTGCACCGAAATTGACCTAACCCGCGCAGATACGTCTTCTCGGACAAGACGGGTACGCTCACCCAGAACGTCATGGAGTTCCAGAAGTGCTCCGTCAACGGCATCGCGTACGGCGAGGGCGTCACCGAGGCGCAGCGCGGCGCTGCCACCCGCGCCGGAGCCCCCGACACCATGGACCCCGCCGAGCTCACCGCGAAGCTCGCAGGCCTCAAGCAGCTCATGGTCACCACCATGGAGCGCGCGTGGTCAAACCGCTACTTGCAGCCCGCGAAGCTCACGCTCGTGTCGCCCGGGCTCGCGAGCGCGCTGGCGGACCGCAACGGCGAACAGCGGCCGCACCTCATCGCGTTCTTCCGCGCGATGGCGCTGTGCCATAGCGTGCTGGCGGAGAAGCACGGCGGGGCGGGCGCCGGGGACGACAAGAGCCCGGTGCGGGTGGAGTACAAGGCGGAGAGCCCGGACGAGGCGGCGCTGGTGGCCGCCGCGCGTGACGTGGGGTTCGTGTTTGTGAACAAGGGGCGCGAGATGGCGGAGATCCAGGTGCTGGGGGAGACGGAGCGGTGGACGCTGCTGCGGGTACTCGAGTTCAACTCGACGCGCAAGCGCATGAGCTGTGTGTATCGGGCCCCGGATGGGCGGCTGGTCATGTACTGCAAGGGTGCGGACAGTGTCATTTATGCGCGGCTGGCGGCGGACCACGATCCGGTGCTCAAGGAAGCGACGAGGCGAGACATGGAGTCGTTTGCGAACAACGGGCTACGGACATTGTGTGTTGCGTGGCGCGTGCTGGGGCAGGAGGAGTACTCGCGGTGGGGAAGGATTTATGACGAGGCGACGAATCGGGTGGAGGGACGAGACGAAGCCATCGAGGCGGCGTGCGAGCAGCTCGAGCAGAACTTCACGATCCTCGGTGCGACAGCGTTGGAGGACAAACTGCAGGAGGGCGTGCCCGAGGCGATTGATACCCTGCATCGTGCGGGCATCAAGCTCTGGATTCTCACCGGTGCGCTTCCTTTTATATTCCTTTCGATGTCGCGCTGATGACGTTACCGTAGGCGACAAGCTCCAGACCGCCATCGAGATCGGCTACAGCTGTAATCTGCTCAAGAACGATATGGACCTGATGATCCTATCCGCCGAGTCCCAGCAGCAGGCGCGCGCGCAGATCGAGGCCGGCCTGAACAAGATCGCTTCCGTCCTGGGCCCGCCGTCGATGGACCCGCGCAAGCGGGGTTTCGTGCCGGGGGCACAGGCGTCGTTCGCTGTGGTCATCGACGGTGACACACTGTCACACGCGCTGAGTCCGTCGCTGAAGGAGATGTTCCTCAACCTAGGCACGCAGTGTGAGACGGTAGTGTGCTGCCGGGTGTCACCCGCGCAAAAGGCGCTCACGGTTAAGCTTGTTCGTCTTGCTTTTTTTCGCTTCTTCCTCCAGTCGTAATGACCTTCTTTTTCCTCCACAGGTGAAAGAAGGCCGGAACGCCATGACGCTTTCGATTGGAGATGGCGCGAACGACGTCGCGATGATCCAGGAGGCGAACATCGGCTGCGGGCTGTTCGGTCTCGAGGGCTCGCAGGCGGCGATGTCAGCTGACTATGCATTTGGCCAGTTCCGCTTCCTGACGAAGCTGCTGCTCGTACATGGGCGGTGGTCGTACCAGCGTGTAGCGGACATGCACGCCAACTTCTTCTACAAGGTACGCTCGTCGTCGTAGCGCTTTCATCCCAATCCTGATGCATTTGAGTAGAACGTGGTTTGGACGTTCGGGCTGTTCTGGTACCTCCCGTTCAATGGGTGCGTAAATTGGCATCGTTTCGTTCAACGGGCTGACCGAATTGATAGCTTCGACGCGACATACCTATATCACTATACCTTCATTGCGCTGTGCAATGTTGTCTTTACGTCGCTCCCCGTTATCGTTTTGGGCGGTGGGTCGATCTAACTCTTTCCCCCTTCAGACTGCTGATTAATTCGCTCCAGCCTTCGACCAGGATATCAACGCGCGCGCGGCGCTGGCCTTCCCGCAACTGTACGTACGGGGTATTCGCGGACTGGAGTACACACGGACCAAGTTCTGGCTCTACATGTTGGACGGACTGTACCAGTCTGCCGTCGTCTTCTTTATCCCGTATCTCGTGTGGGTGTTTGGCCTCGCAGTGTCGTGGAACGGCAAGGGCATTGACTCGCTAGCCGACTTTGGGACGACCGTCGCTGTGTCCGCCATCCTGACGGCGAACACCTTTGTCGGCCTCAACATGAATTAGTACGTTTTCTATGATGTTTTTTTTGGTTGGGTTTGTGCTGACGTTGCCGCAGCTGGACGTCCTTGACATGGATCACGGTGTTTGGGTCGACAATCGTGATGCTGGCCTGGATCGTCGTGTTCTCGTTCTTCCCCAGCGTCGACTTTATGAACGAGGTGCAGGTGCTGTTCGGTGAACTAACGTTTTGGACGACTGTCGTCGTCACGTCGCTCATCTGTCTTGGTGCGTTTCACGGCTGTTTTTTCAATTCTACTCTCATCTTCCGTGCAGCCCCGCGATTTATCGCCAAATACTACTCGACCGTGTACAATCCACTCGACAAGGACATTGTACGCGAGATGTGGGTCATGGGTGACCTCAAGGATCAACTTGGACTCCAGCATCGCAACGGCAAACGGAGAGGCGGAGCACATGCCGTGCAGGAGCCATCTGAGACTGCCCCCATGTTCTACACCGACCATGCGCGTTCAGTGTCTGACATCAACCAGTACGAGCCCGCCAACACTTTCAGCCCCGGAACTTCCATCGCCGCCATTCCGCAGCCATACAGCGACAGGACGCCGCCCAACGAGCGGGATCAAGCACAGTATCTGTACGCACCGCAACCCCAACAGGCCCAGGCACAGGCCCGCGGCCACACGAGTCCTGCAAGCCCGAATGGGTCGTACTACTCCGTGTCCGAGCTCCCCCCACCCTCACCGCAACCTTCTCCGAAATACAAACTCCCAAGCGGGGAGATCACCTCCACGCCGCCGAGTCGCCGGTCGAGCATCGCAACGACCCGTAGCGCGCGCACGGTGCGGGGGAACGACACCAACCACCCAATGCCGACGTATGGGGTGTCGCCCATGTCGCCCGACATGCCTGGGCGGACGCTGTCGCCGCCCGCGGCGCAGCAGCACTTCGAGATGAACGCCATGTCGTCGCGGGGTGCGCCTTCCGCGTACGCGGGGCCGCCCAGCTCGGCTGGGCATGGTGGGCGCTCGAGCCAGGCGAGCTATGCGAGCCACGCCAGCTACGCCACGGCGCCGGAAGGGTCGTATGGGGGGCATGAAGACCACATAGACGCAGAGATGGATCCGAGCCGCGGGCAGCAGCAGCACTACTACGCACAGGGCTACCAACAGGGCGAGCTCGATGTGCATGGGTACGGTCACGGCGCGCACGACCACGACCCGAACCAGCGAGCGAGCCGGGCGAGCGAGATGTTGTGGGACGGCCCGCGGGCGATGTGAGGTGTCTGTCTGTTGGCGTCCGATCCTATCCTTTCCTTACTTTCATTCTTGTGTGTTATCTTATATCTTTTGTTTCGATTTCCCGCCGCTCGTTGTTTTCCGTTGCTCTTGGTGTAGAATTTGTGTTGTGTATGGACGGCAGCATAGGCTATTTATTCCCATGCACATCTTTAAAGAACCAGTACTTATACCTATTATTTTTCGTACTGCAATTAATCAAGAGGATTTCCACTGGCCCGTCGTAGAATCCGCGCTTTGATCTCACCGAATTCATTGCGCAGGAGAGACATAGACAGTGGGGACAATGAAGGTAGGGCGCTCGCGGGAGGCTCCAGAGCGCCATAAGGGCTGAGTCTTCGAGGAGAAGGCGTTTAGAAACTTGAAATGATATTATTGTCTTGGGACGACCACTCGTGTATTGAGGTCTTGAGGCCGTGATCCAAGCTTCATGTGGGCCTTGAAGTTTGTGAGCTTGGACCGTGGTCTTGAAGAAGCTTGAAGTCATGTTCGTGAGGCCCTGATATGATGATATCGTGCTTGAACTGAAAGGTCTAGGGCGTCTTTGGTTTTTCTGTACTCAAACGGGGTGGCCTTGATTCTCAAGTCCGGAGTTTTAACGGGGGAGGAGGACGACGGTGGCTGCGGCGTGTAGCCATAGATCGGCGAGGCTGGTGAGACACGTCAGTCGACTGAGGTATAACGGAGAGAGGGAGAGGGAGCTAGCGCACCTGATGAGGTAAGTCCGCGCCAAGATGCCTGCGACGAGGGCGAAGCCGTGGGTGAAGAATGCATGGCCAATCCTTGAGTCTTGAGGCCTGAAGCGGCGAATTGTCGAAGTCTTGACTTGCATTTGGCCGCGAGCGGTATCTAGTTCAAGATGGTCGAGTTTGGTAGAGAGAATTCAGCATATCATCAAGCGAGGACGCGATGCGCCCGCTACTAGACTTTTGGTTGAGCTCCTTTGAGCACCTGCTTCCCCAAGGAGCCGCCGAGCGCAGGTCCTCCGCAAACGATACTCTTCGCAACGGCGGGGTGCAAGTTGCGCACGGTGCCACGCAGCTCGCAGTGATGCCGTCGCTCAACCGTTACCACATCGACGCCGGAAGTTCAGCAGCTACATACATGAAGGTAGAAGAATGTAGTTGCGCAGAGGTATTTGCGGCATCACCAAAAGGCGCCCCAAGCATCTGGAGCCCCGAGTGAAAGCCGAGCCGATGGCTCGAGTCGTTACCAGAGAGCCATCATACTTGTCGCGCACGACTATATATAACCGCGGTTCCAGTGAGGATAAATGTGGGAAATGTCGGCGGCAATCAATGGCGACTGGGACTCCAGAAGCTGTTCTTAGGGAGAACTTCTTGCTGTCGGCCCCACCCTCGCCCACATGATACTCACTTTCCGGGTTGATGGAATAATGGCTGTGTATTTAGGACTCCGAGTCGCCTCCACACGGACACCTCATATACCATGAACGCAGACGAAACCTTGGCAGTGGCCACGAAGTGGCTTGAAAGTCTAGGCGCCGCCAAAGATGGAGCTACATTCGCCGATCTTTTCATCCCAACGGGATGGTTGCGAGGTTCGCTGACTTGTACAAGTCTCAGACCTTATGTTGCTGATTATTAAATACTTAGACCTGCTGTGTTTCTCCTGGGACTTCCGAACCATGGCTGGGCGCGGCAAGATATCCGAATTCCTGGACAACAAGTCCGCTGGTGATAAATCCAGGTTTGAGCACGCCGCCTTGCACAACTTTCAGATCGAGACGACATCCACCATCGGCCCGCCCGCAACCTTCCCCGTTCCTGGGAATCCTGGTGTCCAGGGAGTCTCGGCAGCTTTCACGTTTTCCGTTACTTCGCCTCCGGCAAGCGGGCGTGGATTTTTCCGACTCTTCCCGGAAGGAGCTGGAGGATGGAAAGCGTTTACTGTCCTCATGAACCTCGCGGAATTGGCGGGCCACGAAGAGCCCACCGGACGTCCTCTTATATCAGGGGATATTATCTGGGAAGAAGATCGCGCAAAGAAAATAATCGAGATCGAGAATGACCCGACCGTTGTGATCAGTTTGTCTAACTTATCCCTCTCTGTATGTATTCCTTCCGCTGAATTCTCGCAGTCGGCGGTGGTCAGGCTGGCCTCATGTGTGGAACGAGATTCGGCAGAATGGGAATTCGTGCGTTGGTTATAGAGAGGACTGGGAGGGTCGGTGACGTATGGAGGAACCGGTAACCACTTATTTCTGAATATATGTCGAGTCTGACGTTCCACATCCAGCTATCCGAACCTTCGTCTGCACACCCCGGCCCACCATTCCTCCTGTGAGTATATTTCCTTGTTCTTATTTCCAAATTTATCTGATCTTGTTAATCGCAAGTTTTATATTGTCCCTACCCGTAAGTTCTTTGTCGATTCGAATACGTATTGATCATTTGCTACTTGAAGCAAAACCTTTCCCGAGTTCGTTCCGAAAGAGAAGCTCGCGGATTTTCTCGAGGGATATGCCGTAGGGCAGGAGATTCATGTTTGGTTATCCAGTACGGTTCTACCGACGCCGATCTACAACGATGCCACGAAGCGCTGGACCGTTGAAATTGACCGTGCTGGGAACCATGTGACCCTTGCCCCGAAGCACATTATCATGGCCACCGGAAATGGGAAGGCCAAAATCCCCACATGGCCTGGAATGGATTCGTTCGCCGGTCCGCTCTACCATTCGGATAGCCACACAGGGGCGGCTCTGTTCAAGGGCAAAAGAGTCATCGTCGTCGGGGCGGTAAGGGTTTCGAAGTCTTTTCTCCACCTTCCAATAGTGACATTACACGATCCAGTGCAACGCTGCGGGCGACATTTGTCACGATTTCGTCAACAAGGGTGCTGCAGAGGTTACTGAAGCGTTGTTTATTTACTTGTCAGTATAATTAACCTTCTCTTCTTTAGGTGACTATGATTCAACGCGGTGCTACCTGCGTGATTTCCTCCGCCGCGGCGGACAAGGCTTTGTTCAGCGCTGCTTTGTCTGAACGTCAAACCATCGAAGACATCGATTTTGTAAACCATTCGATGCCTCATGCACTGACGCTTGAGCTGGCGGCTAGCGGCGGCACTAAACGTCTCAAAGAGATGGATCAGAAGCTCCACGACGACTTAACCAAGGCCGGCTTCAAGTTGACTTGGGAACTCACTCCCGGTGGTGGTGAGGTTGGCCTGGTTGGATTTTTTTTTGACGTAAGCCAGCCGGTCGTATTATCAGTTTTTAAACTCATCTGATCTCGCCAAGCGTACAGCCTCGGGAACTCGTGCGTCATTTTTTTCTGTGCTCCAGTCATGTTTTAAGTGTCCTTCAGTCCTGGATATGGGGTGCGGCCAGCTAATCGTGGAAGGCAAAGTTAAGGTCATTATTATAGGGTCTCATTTGAATGACCTTGAATTCGCTGATCAGACTGATGCAGGTGAAGCAAGGAGTCGAAATTGAGAAGCTGGAATCGGATGGGATGGTGTTCAAAGATGGTTCAAGGATTCAGGCAGACGTTATCGTCCTTGCGTACGTGCGGTCATCGCGTGGATACGTTGCAATTATTTGGATCGCAGGACTGGATATGAACCCATCATCGCCAATGCAGTGGCCATCTTCGGCGAGGGGATCAAGGAGAAGATTGGATCTAAAATATGGGGCTTAGACGAGGAGGGGGAACTCAATTGTTGCTACAGGCCGACAGGGGTCCCCGGATTGTGGTTCGCTCCAGGCGCAATCCAGCACTCTCGATTTTTCAGCAAGCATGTTGTATGTCTTCCATTTTCTACAATCAGCTCGATCGAACTAAATGATGCTCCTAGGCCATCCAAATCCTAGCACAAGAATTGGGATTGAAATTTTGATTTCTGCAATTCCGTTTTACAGTACCATCCTTGTACGAAATATATATCGCTTTCAAATTGAACCAGCACTAAAGTCAAAGATGAGATGGCGTCGTATTCTTCACGAGAAGTCAAGTTGTCTAAGACAAATATTTACATAAATACGAAGCTCAAGGTCATGGGAGTGCGCAGTAAAGTTGATATCTGGATTTATTTATTCCATCCTCCTTGCAATCCAACATTGTTATCGTCTTCTCACATAAAATCCTGATGCGGCTTCTTCAACTAAAGAGTTGATAGACTAGCTCACACAATGCCTGTGGCTTATCACCAAACCTTTAGGTTTGGCTTCCTAAAAGAATGTTGTTTTTGTGCCTGTTTGTATCACATGTATTTGTAGTTAGGCTGATGAAACAGGTGGCTGTGCCCCCCCCCCCCCCCCTTGTTGGCCAGTTTGAAATTGATGGGATGGAGTTGTCTGGAAACTTGGGTGACAGACACATTGTTTTGATGTAGGATGCATCCACCCAGACTCGGTCACCTACCTTGATCTCCGGTGCAGGTATGTGCCAGTGATCATAATAGAGCTTGAACTCATCTTTGGCTTTGACAAGTGCAGCTTTTGCCTCGGATACCCCAGCAGTGATCTGGTTGCAGAATTTGTTGACGGATTTATTGGTGGAACAAGTGCTGTTTGGCTCAAAACCCATCTGAGGGAGCTGGCCAGTGTCTGTCATGAAAGGAACCTGCTGCATTGAGAAGTGCACATGGTTGCTGTACACGAACTCAGCCACCAGCAGAAGTTCATCCCAGTCGTCCTGTTTGTAGCTTGTGAAGATATGGACGAACTGTCCAAGTTCCTGGTTGACATGCTCGGTCTGGCTGTTGGTCTGCAGGTGGTAAGCGGTTGAAGTAGCAGGCTCAATACCAATGGGGCGCCACAGCTCCCAGGTGAACTCCATGATGAACTGTGGGCTGCAGTCAGAAATGAAGGCTGTTTTTCGTACTAGCTGAGGGCTCTTTGAGCTGCTAGTGATGTACTTCAGCCTTACCAACTCCGTGCCCACCTTCCAGACAATGATGAACAGCATCTTCCAGGACCTCATCCTGTCTGGAGACGTCATGGTCTACCTCAACAACATCCTCATCATGCACTCTGACCTTGCCTGTCATCACAAGATTGTCTGGGAGGCACTCTGTTGGCTCCAAGAGCACCGCCTCTTCCTCTGTCCAGAGAAGTGTGAGTTAGAGAAGTAAATGATCAAGTACCTCAGCATCATCATCTCACACAACTATGTTGAGATGAACCCTGTCAAGGTCGCTGATGTCACTACTTGGCCATGCCCAAGAACAAGAAGGACATGCAGCAGTTCCTCAGCTTCATGAAATCCGCAGCCCAGGACGGAACCTCAGTTCCAGCCGGAGCGGAATTCTGCATGTAGGCTTCTGCAAGATGCTGTGAGACAGTGCTTCTAGTGCAAATCTCTTCGGCCAGGGTGAACACAGTGTAGAGGATGCGGTCACTTTCCTCAAGCTTGTTGTGTTGTTGTTGTTGTTGTTGTCATTGTCCAGGCCTGGGGATAGATCTGGCAAGCCATTGTCATTGGCTTCCAGGTTGTACCCGTCATCTCTGCACCAGTCTTCTGAGTCGATCACACAGATGGACAGGATGGGGCCTTCGTACAACTGCCAAAGGATTGCAGCTGAGAGTTTCTTGCTTCTCCAGATAGCTCACAAGTCATTGCAGCAGGTGCGGCATCTGATTGGGCAGTGCATCATGCAAACTTCCTTGGTTTCCCAGTTGATCTCTGGGTTGTGTTTCTGGTGGAGACAGGAGATCAGGATGATCTCCGTTGGAAGCTGGTGCAGCGTAGCAGAAGGTCGGCAGTGCTGGGTGGGAACTGGGCAGACTCGGTCAATGTAGCCAGCAAAAGTGAATGTGTGTGTGCATGATCACGTACAAATGGGAAAAAACAGCCTGCACTGCCACCTGTCAACCAGTGTATTCTTCCGACCTGATGCACTAGTGCACTGGAGCCAAGAGTGGCTGAGGATGATGTGCTGCTTGCCGAGCCATGACACGGCAAGCTAGATGCGCTCAGAATGTCCCTTGTAGTTGACCACCATATTGACTATGCCGGAGATGCTGCCTGCTTAGTTTGTGGTGCCATTCAGGTTGAGAACCAGAATAGGCTGCAAGAGCCACTGGACCGAAATGTTGCGGGAGATGACATACTTGGAGTCTATGAAGTCTCCAGTTATTCCACAACCAGAGCTTTCACTGACATCTGCATGGCAGTCTCAATGGATCACAAGTCCAATGGAATGTGCACAGAGTTCCGGCCCTCAACAGAATTGATGACATACTGCCAAGGAAGTTGCTGCTCCCACTCAGGTGATGAACATGCCAGAGCGGGCCTGTCCTCGTTCCTGGCTCAGGGACAGGGGTGTCCATCACTGTCCTTGTTCCTGGCTCGAAGACAGCACAAGTTTCTGCCTCCAGGACAGAAACAGGAGTCTCTATCACTCGGACTGAAAATGGGATGGGGGGTGCACCTTTCGCTACTACCTCTGAATTGGATATATTGACACTATCTTCATACAGACAGGCATAATGATTAGAGCACATGACTGAGGGCGCACTGCTCACTCAGCCAGGGATGGAAACCCACCAGCTCTACTTCTCCATCAATTGATTCCACCAGGAGCGAGGTGGTGGTAAAGAGATGGGCAAAGAGCTCGTCGAGGAGATCGTTGCCGAGTTGACAGATGACCTCATGAGGTGTCTGGCGGCTCTGAAACAGAAGCAGGTGTAGGGAAATGTGTGCACCCGGGTCCGGTTGACATTCATGGGGACTACTGTGGGTGTGGGCAGCACGGGTGCAGATGGGGGTACTGTCTGAGGCACAAACACTGGTATGGGGAATATGGCTGTCGTGCAGGGCCAAGGTAAAGCGGCCGGCTTGGGGCAGCTCCCGTCTGGATGCAAGTGAACACCTTGTACTGCCAGAAGGCACATATGCGCTGTGATAAGGATTGTGGTGTCGCTATTGAAAGGTATGTGATCCAAATTCAACTGTCACTGGGGGCAAAAACCAATGCACCTGGATTCCAGGTGCCTCTGAGGCATGTGGTCCAAAGGCTACAATGTGGAATACAAAAGGCTTACAAAGGTTGTTAGGTCAACAAAGAACAGACAAAGGAGAGACAAAGGACAGGCAAGATTTGCTGGGTGGTGAAATCCTGCCTGCCCTTTGTCTCACCTTTGTTAATTCTTTGTCCACCCAAGGACCTTTATCGGTCTTTTGTCCACCAGTTCACAACCTGCGAAGAACATGCCCCAGAGGCACCTGGAATCCTGGTGCATCAGGGTTTGCCCCCGGTGTGTGTTCCCCCTCTAGAGGGGGAGGTATAGTCAAATAATAGAGAGGAAGGTCGGTGCATGAATCTGGTTTGTGTGTGTGGTGTGTGTATATATATGTATATATATATATCTATGTCTATGTATATGAACAGTGATTTGTGGAGACCATTCATCTCCTAGGTGTGGCCAGGCACAGCCAGATGGTTGCGTCAGAAGGTGCTCAAATATCAAGGAGAGACGAGATGAGTGGTCTCCCTCGGCTAGTCGACACGTAGTGTGAAGTGGGGCAAAGGCAGTGGTCAGGATAACCTCTGCCTCATCTAATGGATTGCTGTCAGGTATGGTCTAGGTCTGCCCAGTGCAAGAGATCACCTTTGCCGCTCTGGAAATGGTGATGGGGAAGGGTCATTCACATGTGTCGCGTTGTAGAACAGTTGTATCCTGCTGGCAATGGTGTGAAATGGGACTGACCAGCAGAGAGGGTGATCTGAGTCGTTGAAACACTGATTATGGGGCTGGCGGTGAAATAACCACAAACCAAACCTTGTAAATGAATATGCAGTTTGATAATGCAACTACAACAACTCAAACACTATAGTCCTCGTGCAAGTTCGGGGTTCCAATCCAGTATAGATTGTGGCAATTTGCCATGAACCGTTGAAACGGTGCACTAGGGTGCGGCCGTGTAATCTAATGAAAACAACTAGAGAGTGAAGCGAGCTAGTCACTAATCACAATCCAACCAAAATCAAAACAAAACACTAATCCGGTCCTAATGCTCGTGTGTGTGTGTGTTCGGGGAGGTAGGGTACGTATCACCCGTCAAGAGGGTGTGCAAAGGTTTTATAAGACTCTGTTTCAATAGCAAACTATGTGGTCTGAGCACGGTTATGCTGGGGTAGCAGGGACTTCACACCGACAGTATATCAAGACTCAAGTAAACCCTGGACTTGTCCAAAGTCTTCAGTTTCCTTGTGAGCATCAGACCCTAGCACTAACTGGCAGCTAGCCAAGAAGCAGAATAGGTAGGCAGACTTTCGGCGGACGGACACTTGACTCGTAACTCTCTTGCGAGAATGGAGACAATCAACAAGCAGGTGCAGTTACGCAGATGGTGAGGGCGGGGCTAGTGTGCTCACGCTTACACTGCTGGCGGCCACTCTAGTTCGAGGCGTGAGTTTACGTTCCGAACTGGCTCTTCACAATTGAATTGCATGAGACCTAAGTCTAGCGGGTCTCTTCACCAAGGTTGAATGCGTAACACTTATATCTGGGCAATGGTATTGTCCCGTCAATGTCCCGTGTCTTACAATCTTTATCTGTGCGTCTTCAAATCTCTGATATCTTTCCAAACAAATCTAGAGTTTACTATATTGCCCGTATATCTGGGTGGATAGTTTACTGGCTAATACAGAGTACACAGCTGGCTTTTATACATTTCAGAGAGAAGTAAAGGAGATAGACGGAATGAATAGGAACAGTAAAGGGTGGGAGCCCGAGTAGTGAATGGCCAATGGCGTAGAAGGCATTCTCAACCATGGGTATTATGACCTGCTACCGGGGCTAGTCCACATGTATTTCTCTAGCACGCCATAAGATGTGCTTAGTTGTCTTGGTTTCCATCTTTCTGACTGAGCGAGTCAGCCTTAGTCATTTCTGACTGAGCAAATCAGCCTTAGTCATTTCTGTTAAGTCCTATTCCACTTCTGTATCAGTCCCGCACTTCACCAGCCCAGTAGAACCGGTACTGAATATCCAGCGGCTTGATAAAATATCAGCAGCCCAATATTGTGTTCCAGTAACTATCTGGCAGCCCGATACTGGACTGTTAATCCTCATCATTCATTTCAGCTGGCCTTGATGCGAAGATCGCATCTTTCCAGCGGCTAGATCTGCCCGGTGCAGCACTAGTCATATCCTATGACACTGGCTTGAACCCAGTAACACGTCTTCTGCTCAATCTAATCCATTGAGGCGCCACTAGATATCCAGCGGCTAGATAAATGTGTCTAGCGGCCCGAGATATCCAGCGGCCCGATAAATTGTCCAGCGGCTCGATGCATTATTGCCTTTAAGACCAACCACCAAAGTCATGGAATGACTCTATAAGTATCTGGCAGCTCGATCCAGTATCCAGCGGCTCGATAAAACATCCAGCGGCTTGATACCAGGCAACATTACAAAGCCAGCCCTAAAGTCATTACACTGACTCCGACTTCATCTATCTGACTCCAACTTCATCTTTAATCTTCTTCAGTAGTCGTCAGACCATTCAGAGACCGCTTGAAGCGGTAAGCCAATAATCCCATATAGTTCCCTGTTGTTTCACCTCCAGCACGTAAAACAGTGGTTTACCACCGCTGTCTATAGCTCAGTGTTGAATCTCATAGTCAGGCCGCAACAGCCTTTTTGGGCTGCCTTGTCAAGTCTACTCAACTCTTCATAATTGGTTTGTTACACTGACTTTCGGCCATCAATAGTGTAGCCTACCACCCCAGGGAGGGTGTACGCTCATAAACTAATGCCTCACTTCTGCCCACTAATAGGTTCAAAATGAAATAAAAACTGGTGTTTTCATGCGTGTTTTAGTACACACCCTATCACCGTCTTTTCATTTTACTTCCAGAACCCGAACAACCCGAACAACCCGATCATTGATCAGATTGACTATCTGATCAATCGAACTTGGATACCGTTTTAGGATTCCAAATGGTTATGATCGGTTTCCCGACCTTCGGGTTCCCGATCACCCCTCTACGTTCCTATACCCCTTCATTTACTTCGCATTAATCTTGTCCGTTGTCATCGGACACTGTACCTTAATTTACAAACCCCTAGGGACTTTAGTATAGTATATAAACCGTAGTTATTCTCCTGTACTTTACACTATTCTAGTCTAAACTCCAGGCTTATTCATTGGAACTCTTCGTGCTTCAGTCGCCCTCGTCACCTCAGAACCCGGAATCTGCTGTGCTGACACAATTTGAACTTTAGTTCTCTTTGAGAAGTAAAACTTTACAGGTCTACAAGTCGTATAGATAAAACTGCTCAGATCTGTTCTAGGCGCAATCGCGATAGACAGACGAGATTTTATGTTCAATGGTTTTGTATGATGTGGGTCTAGGTTTGGAGATAGTACTCCGATGTGTAGCACAAGTGATTCTTTATGAATCCCGATTTTAATAGTATCCGCAATTGCTAATCCTTGCGAGATTACAACCAATTGTCAAGTCCGATCCGTTTCCTTATATTCCACGTGTCCGTTCTGTTTATTCAATATGTCCACGCGTCGTTTATAAAGATCCAAATCCAACACAGATAATATTCAAACAGGGAAAACAAACGAAACTTGGTATAGCTTCTGGGTGTCTCCGAATGAATGCCTACTCTACCGGTTGAGCGTGAAGTCTAGTAACTTCGCGTCCAACAGGTGGGGTGAGATTTCACTGGTGTTCCTCCCATAACCATCCACTTAAATACTTTATAGGATTCTAAATATAAACGAGACAGATACAAACATGCAGTAGGGTTCAGGGTATATGACCAGTGGTATGGCAGCTAGCCGATGAACTCCTGTCAGGTATCAAGCAATTAGTAAAATTGAGAGAGTTTTATAAGAATCATCAACGAGCTGAGCTTAACGATGAGTCAAGATCTACATTGCTTAGAACACTCGTGATGGGATATTGTTGATTATGTCAACTTTTAGCCGACCTCCTCGTCAGCGCTTCATTACCCTCCTTGGTAACCATCCGTCAAACTGGTTCCGCCTTGAACCGCTTAAGTGATTTGTCTGAAAATCGCGATAGCCGTCGCTTCCCAGTACCCAAGTATGGTTTCTTAGTCAATTGGTAGATCGACCAAGTCCAGCCTTCTCTTAGCAGTTCTGAAGATGTCAGATGATGCCCAACAATGATCCCTCTGGTTCAGAAGGATAATCCCTCGTAATATGCCCTTGGTCAGGGATATGCAGTAGCCCCAATCCGTTTCCAGGATGGTAAGGCACTTTCCGTGATTGCTCCATTAGCGACTTCTCACGTCAACCCTTTACCAGGATCATTGTCCAGCGTCTTTCTAATGGTTCGAGACACATTATATCCCTTTTAGCTAACTGCTCAGTCCAGCAATAGCCCTTGTGAGATGACGTCGTAATGTAATGAAGTACATTATAGTATGTCGCAACTCGAGCAGATTTGAATAAATGCCCAGGTGCCCCAATACCAGGTCTGTCATCTCCTCTTTTCATAAATATTGAGTGTCCCCACTCAACCGGTCGTTGTGTGACCTTTTCTGAACATGGCAAATCTTATTTTGTCATCAAGTGATCCATTCATGTCAAGACCCATCATTTGATCTTTTGAACCCTCGAGGATCAAGAATTGTATCCCTTTTAGGTTACGAGTTCCGAATCCTCTTTGGAATGTAGCAGACAGCCTCAGTTTTCTGTTAATACGATCATAGTTGATGTTTTTGCCCTTATTTCCAAGCCCCTGCTATAGTCTGCCTCATAAAATGGAATAATATCCCCTTCTTCTGGCAATCGCGATTGCTTGTTTTTAGTTGCACACGAAAAAAAAACATCTCCCATCGTATTCGTCCCCGTTTGTACTGGCGATATGCGAGCTCCGTGATATCTAAGCCTTGTCTACAATGTCGTAATACGGCACGTGTTCGCAGTTGATACTCACACCAACTCTTCTTTCCCCATGTCCTCCCCCGCACGGACCATCCACTTCCACATCCCCTTCATGCTTTTCAGTACACCTGCCGACCCTACAGTGGGTACTGATGTCTTTTTCAATGCCCCCCACGACTTCAACTTCAATTTGCCACCCTACCGCATTACTGCGGCTGATGTTGCCCCAACACCTGGGTGACCTCTCTTGACTGTGTACCCTGGCGAACACGGCCTATCCACTACGCTGACGACCGTGCGATCCTGGCCACCATTCTATTTCCTTGCACACCTCGGAATCTACAGATTGTTGCCCTTCATCCGGGTTCCTGCACGTATTGCTCGCACAGATCCCCGGTACCTGGCTACCGTCCTTGATCGCGCCGTCCCTATCTTCGTAAGTCTCTTGATATGTGGGAATCATGCGCTGCTTCTGACCATCCGCTGAAACGGCGTAACATAAATGCGCGGCATCTAGGGCTAATTTTGCGATTTCCGATGACCAGTATTTTATACAATGGGAAGCAACTAGCACTTCTGTTGTTACTAGCATCCTAGCTAGTACGCAGACCACTTGTTAGGTGATATAGAGGAGAGTCAGAGCAAGCCCTAACTGCTGATTGTAGCATGAGGCTGCACTAGTGTGACGTGCTAGCTGCTAGTTGAGTGTACAAACCACCAGGGATTAAACCACTGCCTATACATTCATGAGACATGCCCTAGGAGACTCTAGTAGTCTAGAGATGGCTTGCGATGGGGCTAGCGAAGGTCTAGCAGACGGATATCTACAATGGAGGTGCGGCTAGGGGCTAGCACCTTGAGCTAGGAAGCTCGGTGCGAGATCCAGTGGTACTATCTAATCTCTAGATAAGCAACTAGACGGCCATAGGCGGAACAACCCGACTAGCGACCAGCTAGGGCTTTGACAAAGACATATCATGGCATAAGAGATGAAGCAACACAAGGCTAGTGTCCGATCTGGGCAGCTAGGGCGAAGGGGAATAGCAAGCAGGCTATTGGAACGGGGCTAGGGACAATCATACAGCCTGTACCAATGACCGGAGGGCGGATCGATGTTCTGACCAACGAGCTATGACCATTTGATGTTGGTCGCAACACTGCGTCGCATAGATGTAATAGATCGACACTCTGACAGAGTAGAGATGACCTGGATCACCGGCTACATAGCCGGTTGGTCTGGAAGTGGTGCTCGGCATAGACGGAGGGCTGAGGATCCATTGATATACCCACGGTTGAACAACAGCCGGTCAGCGAGGCTGACCTGGCATATACCAAACCAGTCCCAAAACCAAATGGCAGTTGTCTCATTGGCTGATCGTATTTCTTATCATCTAATATTGCTTATTGTATTATTCAGCTCGCTTTCACATGTAACTCGAACCTAGTAGTATAAAAGGGAGCGCAGAACAGACTAGGGTCTAAGAACATTACGCCCCAGACTTTGGACGAAGCTGGTGCTAGTGGACTCAGGCTGCTAGTGGAGGTTGATACCGAACTTCACTTGTAGTAGTCTTTATATTGGAATCAGTAGACTGTGGACTCTGGAAACATCGAGTGACTAAGTTGAGGGTTTCGTGTTGTTGGTCCTAGACCTCCACATATAAAACAAGGGTGTTCTCTTCGAGACCCAGCTGCAGTTTGCGCTAGTGACTTTGCCTTCATCCCGACAAGATGGAAGCTCTGTCGTAGTGTGTTGGATCGCTTGCTAGGTGGATTGTGTGTTGGCTTGAGCCCACTAAGAAGAAGACGGACTAGGTGCCCCCACCTCTAGTTTGGCTATAACTTGTCAGTTACTTCACCTTCACCCCGATATAGACAGAAGCTCTGTCGTAGTGTGTTGGGTCGCTAGCTGGACGCTTGTAGTGAGCTAGTGCCGATAAAAGCGGAAAGGTTCCTGTTCTTGGTTAAGGAATAGGTCGGCGGTCAAGGAGAGTCTTGCTGTTTGAGACTTGGAGTCATTTGGAGTTAGCCTCAGTAGTCCTTAGGTGGCCTAAGGTGAGGATTTTCACAAACCTACAAACCTCTGCCCTGGTGTTCTCGACCTAGCGGTCCAGCCATCTTGTATCCAACCCATATAAAACACACACCCCGAACCATCCCTAGGTTCCTAGCAGTGTTGTTGTTGGCGGTTGCATATTGCTAGTACATTGTAGAGTGTGTTGTTAGAAGCCTATCAATCAAACTTGTGTTTGTTCAAACTTGCTGGTCGCATACTACGGCCCGGACCCGAACTCACAAAGAGAAGCACTTAAATCTTTGGAGGTAGATTGTTGTGGTTGGTTGTTTTGGGTGTTTGTTCACAATACCTATCAATTAGCTATTCCTAGTCATATAAGAAGTGCACCGTTTCAACGTGTTCGGTCTGACCGTCGGTCTACAGATGGTAAGCAGTGGAGGTAGCTGGTTCAATACCAATGAGGCACCATAGTTCGCGAGTGAACTCAGCGATGAACTGCAGACCGCGATCAGAAATGTACTTCCGGGGGGTTCCGTGGTGCCTCCAGACATTCCAGTAGTACAACCGGGCAGCTCCGATAGCACTGAGGCCGGTGTGGCACTCGTTGAAGTGGGCCCGCTTACAGACCCGGTCTTCCCAGTCGTGAAGCTTGAGCTTGCAAAGCCGAACCTGTTTCCCGGACGCCCCCGGCATGACGAACCACCGCCCGTCCTCCAGTCAGACGGAGACAAAAGGTGGGAGGTTGACAAGATCCTTGAAGCGCAAGTCCGATACGGCAGCCTCTGGTACATGGTGCGCCGGAAGGGTTACGGTCCAGAGCACGATAAGTGGGTAAAGCACTCTGACGTCTTCGCCAAAGATGCCATTGGCGCCTACTACCGCCACTACCCCAACACACCCCGCCAGATTGTTTCTGCCGCCTTCGACTCACTGTCCTTCCGGAGGCGCGATAGGACCATCCACTTCATACGTCGGGACGCCGTATTCCAAGGGGGGGGTGATGTCAGGGGAACCCCCGCTCTGTGCGCCCTTCCGGCCTTTCCGCCTGTTCCGGCTATTTCTCCAGCTTCCGCTCCGGCTTCCGCTCCAGCCTCCGCTCCAGCTATCCCTCCAGCTAGTGCCCCTGACCTTCTGCCCGCCCGTTCTTGCTGGCACGTGCTATGCGACCAGGCCCGTGATCATTGTAGATACCTCCGGACACGTGCTACTGGGTAGTTACTAATTCGTATATAAGGTTTCACCTAGCGTGGGAATCCTCACCCTTTCTTCTCTTCGGATTCCCCCACTAGGTGCGTAGTATTCCTGCTCCTGTATTATTGTACCAATATTTATACTTCGGATTCCCCTGCTAGTTTCCGTGCTCTGTGCTGAGCTTAAGGTTGCCCTTACATTCACTCACAAGGTAAGTTAAAATTCAGATATCTCAGAGGATGAGTCTCCAATATGATACCCAGCCGCATGTGGCATTTGAAAATGAATATGTGCCATGGTTATGGTGTACCACCTATCCCCAGGTGTTGGGTCCATTACAACACCCTATTGGGTCATGTGATTTACAATTCGAGCCTCCCTGCGTCTGCGTATATATACCAGGTTATATCTGACAAATTATCATAACACCCAGAAAGTTAATGGTCATATAAGAGGTGATATACACAAAATTCTACCTATTACTATATATGGTGTACATTATGTAATTTTTCCACATCTGTTGGTGCGTGCGGGTGAGGGCTTCCGAAGGAAGCACAATGGTGTTTGAATCAAGATAAACCATTAAGAATTGAGGGAGATATAGGTGATATACACAAACAGTCATTTTTGGGGGAAAAAATGTGTACGCCCTAAGTTCCGCAAATAGCAGTAATCAAAAGTACAGTAATAGTGTGAAATCTTGGAATTATACCCCAAAAATAATAAAAGTACACTTTGATCACTATACACAGCAGTCCAATTATCCGGAACTTTATATTCCCTGAGAAGTGGTATGACACTCAACTCAAGATAATTAGCTGACTTTTCAGAAAATAGTTTGTCCTCACCCTCTTGAGATAAATTTGATTTATTTTACAAATAGGACAGCATAAGTCACTCCCTGGGACTACTAGGACAGGCCTACATCACAACAAGAACAATTTCATTCCCATTATCCAAAAGTTTCTCTGCTGAAAATAGCACCTTCAGTAACCCCAGTAGATGAGGATAGACCTGAGAGCAGATCCAAATTCATCTCATGTTTTCTGGATGCCTCTTGAGCAATCTGAAGCTTCAAATCAACTGATGCAACTCTTTTTCCCTGTGATGATATTTCAAACAGAGGTCTGGCTGAGTTTAAAAATTTAATTGTTTTCAGAGGATCCCCTTGTTTCAGTGAGATCTCTCCCAGTTGGAGCATACATTCTGCCCTACTGCAATGGATGTCCATTTTTGTGAATCCCTCCAAGGCAACAGTAAATAAGCTGATTGCTGTGTTCAGATCATCACTAGTGAGAAATACATGTCCTAGAAATTGGAGAGCCTTGTAAATTTGGGCTTGTTGTTTCAATTTAAGGACATGGACAAGAAAAACAGTTGTCCAGGTAGATGACCACTGTATAGTGCTCCAATGACTGCTATTTCCGAGTTTCTCAAGACAGGTCGTCACATGTTCACTATAGTTTCCCCATTGCAGCTTGAGATGGTTAAAAAGGAGTTTCTCTGCTGCTACAATATTTCCCTCTCTGATGTACAGATCTGTGATGGTTGTATCACATGTGACCAATGCTGAACTGTCTCTGATTTTGTTGAATATTGTCTTGGCTGTATCAATCTTCTTCTGGACATCCTGCATTGGAGTGCCAGTTGCCACATCAATATATGCCATCCGGCTCAAGATGAAGGCATGACCATGTGGAAGCTTATCGATGGGCAGTTGATGAAGAATCCGAGTATATATATCATAGGCCTGAGCATACTCTGATTTGAGTGTATGCACTTGTGCTCTGAGGGCCATACAACTATGTCCTAGCTCACCATCAGGCATGCCACTCAGAGTTAGAAGATATTCAGTTCTTTTGCATAGAGAAATAACATGCTTGTAGTTCCCAAGTTCACACCAGGATATAGCTTCAACCTGGAGCCCTCTTGCTTCTCTACGCAGATCTGCAGAAACCTTGGCTATACGCTGTGATTCATATGCATACTTTTGGCACGCAAAATATTGACCCAGCTGGCATTTGATAGCTGCTAATAAAAACAAGGCATCACTCTGTCCTCTGGGATTTCCAGCTGAAACTGCCAAAGAGAATGCATTCTGTTGAAATTCCATTGCAGTGGGAATGTCGTTAAGGTGATTCCGATAATAAGCCCCAGCAGCAAGATAGAAGGTTACTGTTGACACCTTTTTTAGTCTCTGGCCATGGAATGGATATTATGAGAATACCACTTACTTTTCAGATCTGGATCTGTGATGTGGCCAAGTTGTTCTTTAGATTGTTCAATGAGAGCCTCTGGAGTGGAGATTGATTGGCCCTGCCTGGAGTGGGTCAACAGGGCCGTAGCTAAATAAACTCCTAGTCTATGATTTGGTTGAGAAGCAAGAATCTTCTGAATCTGGGTCATCAAAGGGCTGGATCCATGTTGGGTATCCCAGCAAAACCGGTTTAGGAATATAATGCAATATATGGTACGATTGATGTCTGGTTGGTTATTTTGTAACCCATATCCAAAGACATTATGAATATTTGCCAAATTTGTGGTTATTTGAGCAACTATCTCAGAGGTGTCAAGCCTTCCAACATTTTTATCATACAGCTCCAGTAAGTTATGAAAGTTTGTAAGAATGGGATGCACAAAGCTGAAGGGAGCAGGGTGGAATTTTTGCATATATTCTCGGATAGGCAGCAAAACCTTGAGCCGTTTCTGTTCAGTATTATAGGCCAAGGATGTGCGCAGCAAAGAAGCTTTGCAGGTCAGAATATTCTTGATATGAAGATCACATTGAAGAAGTTCATTGTCTGAGATTCCATCAGGCAGAATAGAGAGAATGCTGAGTAGATCCACAGTGTTAGGGATTGATATAAGTCGAGGGCTCGAAAGGGACAGTGAAATAGATAGATCCAGGTTTGATTGCTTATTATAGCCATCTGAAACCAGTGAGGTCCGCTCTTCCTCCCAACGTGCAAGTATCCTATAACACCCTTCAGAATCAACTAGATGAGCCATTAGATCAATTGCTAGAGGCATATTGTCTGTTAGAAGAAGAATTTTATCAATATCCTCAGTGTTATGTAGATCATCAGTGATATCAATGAAAGTTTTGCGAGCAGCATCCTGGGTCAAAGGTTGCAAAGGGAGCAAAAATGGCCTTGTCCAACGGACTTTGGCAGGCCTTTCAGATCCTCGCATAGTAATCTATATGAATATAAGCGACTAGTTCTGATGATAAATGTACACCTACAATTAAAGCTAGATGTTGTATGTCTGTGAGGCAGGATAGGAACTCTTCAATATCACCACGAGAGGACAATGGTTCCCAAAGAGTTTCCAGATTATCAAGAATCAGGAGAGAGGGTGGGCTACTAACAAAATGGTGAACAACTTGTTCTGTCAGATTCTTTCCTGCTTTTAGCTCCAGACAAGACACTAGGAGTGCAGCAAGTCCAACTGCAGTTGAAACTGAGTCACACATAACAAAGTAGCGCTGTTGAGCATATTTTCTGGTGATCTGGTGATGATGTACCACAGCCCTGGCAATGGTTGTCTTGCCCATCCCACCTGCCCCAAGTATTGCAATTCTGGGAGATTCCTGGGTAAAAAGCTGAATAATTTCCACAAGTTCACTTTCACGACCATGGAATATTTTTGGCTCGGAAGGTAGCATTGAAAAGGAAGTTGAGCTTTAGAATACCTTTAGAAGACTGAGAAAATCCAAGTAAATCACTTGCCTGTTATAAGAACTTGAGAAGACTCTGTTCATCTGTCAAAAGAAAGAGTTATTGCATGGCCCACAATAAGGGGACTACAAACTGAAGATGCTTGGTCTGAACTATTGGCATCCGAAAGAGATGCAATTAACTCTAGGACTTCTTCATGTTTTTCCTTTGCATATTGCTTGATCTTATTGATATCTGTTAGCAGACTCATTGATTGAATCTATATTTTTTTTGTCTCAATCAGTCAGTCACTACACAACAGTGAAAAGGTTCTCACCCCGAAAATGTTCAATGCTTGTTGTAATCCCATATTGCATTCCTTTAGCAAGATGTTCATTTCGCCCTGGCGGAAGAACTTCCTAATTCTGCTACCATGTTGTTGTGCTTCCATAAAAGTGTTGACCTTGTGAAGAGTTCTAGGTCAAAGGACTAAGTAATTAACAAAAGGGCTAATAAATGGGAAGGTACTCAGTAAAAATCCCAATAGGACTCAACATGCTTGGTGACAGTTCTCCTGTATCTGATTTGATATGAAGACAAATAATTGCATAGAGCAACTGATGGATATGCTCCATCATTTGAGTGCAGTTGTCCTTGTTTTGTTTAATATTCTGCAAAGATTGAATAAGATTTGTGGTCAAAAAAGTTAGAACATATAGATTACCAGAAAGGATGACAAAATGGACCGAGTTGTGAGACAGATAGGTTCCAAGAAAGGAGTTTTGACACTGTGCGAAAGTATCTCCAGGGTTTCACCAGCTATGGTCAAACATGTCGAGATATTGCTCTGATGAAGTTCACTGACAGTAGGTTGAGAGGGCATCTTTGGTGGTGATGGGAAAAGTTGTAGATGTTTGACCCCTCTTATATATGTAGTCTGTGAGAAGACTGTTGCTAATTCAGTTGGTCTTCCATTTTGATCCAATCAGAGATGTGATCCATCTGTAACAGAAAATGTGGGGCCCTTTTTTGACTTCACTCTTGACTTCCTAGGTGTTTGTTTCTGTTTCAAAAAATGATCAAATCTGATCATGATCCTATTGCAGGTATGCAAGTTCTCTTTTCTGGGAGAGTTCTGGGTTAAATCACCCATTAAATATGCAGAACTATAAGTGACACCAGGGGGTATCAGGAACTGATTGCTCTTCTTCTTCCAATTGGATGTCCAGGAAAAAAGCCCTCAGAGAAGACATCAACCAAGATGTTTCATCTTCAGATAAAGATCATGATTACATCATGGGTTGTGGCTCCGTAATTAGTACCAATTGAATATGTGTTGATCCACCCTAATACCACCTGGGAAAAACACCTGTGCACTTGTGTCATCCATTGGGAGGATTCAAACCGCTTTCTCCTTGGATTCAATTCATGTCCCTGTATTGGGATGCAGTGATCACCATGATCCACAAAGGCTTCCTGCTTAGTCTCTGTTACAGACCAGAAACGGATGACGATTAAGATGTATCTGTATATCACCCTCTTTATAAAATTATCCATTCTGTCCGTCTGAAGCCTTTTAAACTCCGCTTTTAATCTATCGTTCCGGCAGCTCGGATCAATATTCTTATTCTAGTTACATCCAGCAAATGGGAGCCGGCGCGAAGCGCCGGCGAGCGCTTGTACTTCCTACTATATATACATGAGATAGGTGTACCTAATATAAGGCGAGAGAAAACCTGACAAAGAGCTGGCACACATTTGGAATTAATGGTTTTGAACCTTCACCTCTTTGATAAATCAACTCTACTAGACTGATTAAATAAGTCTTGAAAACATATGAGCACCCTTGGGACAATTCAAACCTCCTTCTCCTCAGTCACACCGCAAATAGCCAAATTTCCGGTAGCCGGAAGTTGGTTCAAATTGCCGAAGAATCGGGCTTGAATGTCCAGCAGGGTGAAAAAGAAAGCTACGGATCCGGCCTGCCGAGGTTTTTCCTATTGGCCTGGAGATGCCGAACTAATTGAGGGTGGGATATGCGAGCTTTCCGGTTTGATTACACCCTGCCGGAAATCTAAGCCGATCCTTCGACCAACTTCCGGCTGCCGGAAATTTGGTTAATTGCCGTGTGGTGTACATATACGGCTGAAGTAATCTCCTAGGATCCACAAAGGCTTCCTATTATTTATGCACCTCAAGATAGGTGTACCTAGTAAATGAGAGAAAGAAAAAAATCACCAGTTGTCGAGCACAGTTTATACCTCCATCTCTACTACCCCGAAGCAGGTCGAGGTGATCAACAAAGGCTTCTAGTCTAGCATGTGTGTTGAGGTGATTTCCATGAATCACGAGAGCTCACTAACTATTACCCACCGCAAGCTGAACGGATCCAAAACCCAAAATGACAAAAAGAACATCGGTACAACAGATATAATGTCACAAAAATCAAAGGCCACAATGTTCAAACCGTAGCAGCTGTCGCCGCTCGAGGCTTACCATCTGTTCCTTCAAAAACTCGGCAAACTCGTCGAACCGCAGATCAGGCCCATCCGCCGGCAGAACCCTAATCAGAACACACTCGAGACGAGGGTCAAGGCGAGCGAGAATGCTGTCAATCTCGTCCCATGGAAGCTCGTGAAGCGGGACTGCAAGCGACACATTGAATACCGAATACCAATGTCGTCAGTGTGGGTACGGAGATCTGGTTAAGAATGGAGATGAGGTTGCTGCGCATCGTTTTTGCACTGCCGGCACTAGAGCAGAGCCCGAGCGTGAGGCTGCGAAGCGCTATACAGGGCCTGATGCATATCCCGACTTCCAAAATCCACACTGGACAGACAAAGTTGAGGAACTGGAATCAACAGGATGTGCGGAGCACTGACCGGGGATCCAGTTTTCTGGCAGGTCGATGACGAGCTCTAAATCCTGCAGTCTGGGTCCAATTTTGCACAGCAACGAATTGCATGCCGATGCATCCCAGTCGTCCGCGGCCAGAAGCGTAACGGAAAGGCGATCGACGGTGAGATCGTGCAGAGCGAGCTGGGCGACAACAGGGTGGGGAGAATGGTGTCGCGAGGACAGGAGCACGAGCTCCTTCAGATGTATAGCCGGTGCGTCAGTCGCAATGACTGTGGGAGCGTCGGGATCCATCACCACCAGTCACCCGGAAAGATGAAAATGCTCCAAGGCAGGAAAAATACAAAGGAGCCGCCATAGGTCCTCTGCGGTCGACAGCATACAAAACTTCATCTTGAGACGTGTGACCCGAGCCATGGTCGAGCCGATGCTCCGACAGGTTCCAAGGTGCTGCTGGACATGATGACGGTGCGAAGGTTCGGAAGAAATATCGGGAGATCCGGGTATTGGAGTGCTGCCGCCGGCTGCATGGAAAGAAAGGTTGTATAGTGCCCGAGATGGGCACTGCTGCGCAGGAGAGACATGAAGCGGGCAGCCAAGACATTTGAATCTACGATAAACAGCCGTCGAAACAGGAGGGATTGTGCATGCTCTGCCCATGCTGAGCAGATGAGAGCCAAGCGGCCGAGTTCCTTTCTTACGTCTTGGGGCGCCGCGATTTTAAATGTGCCATGGATCTGGTCTAGGATGAGGAATTGGATCTCTAGAGGAACGATCGGTGGCCCCGGCAAGCTGCAAACGAATTGGCGCGAGTGAAATCAAGGAGCGCGGCAGCCTACCGTCCCCGGGGCATTGCTCGACACTCGCGACAAGGTGGTGGTTTGGAAAGAACAGTGTGGCGGTGACGGCAGTCACATCACTGCCAACTTGCCGTTCACCATCAACTCACCATCCTTCTGAACTCAAGCAACTCGAAGCGGACTTCTGTACACCGAATTCAAACGCTTGAAGGCCAAAGACGCGAGAAGACGTCTCGAAATTATGTGCTTGTCGGGACAATCACACCTTCGACAGTCATGTCCTTTCGTGTCTCCCCATTTCGCTTTCTACGACTTTTCCTGGGCTGGAGATCTGACGGAGTCGTGGAGAATCTCTGCTCCTCAAATTCTAACCGCTTGAACTAGCGAGACGTGAGGAGACACGTCGCATTGAAGCGCTGGTCCTCGGCCGACGGACAATTCGAATTCGATCTTAAGTTCCAGCTGCCGCCAAGCTGCCATCGCGAAGACTTTTCCCGACTATAACACGCCTCTCGGGCCGCTCTCTCCGATCGCACCTAGACCTCCAAACTTCAAAACCGCTGAGATTCACTGGCAAACAGGAATCTGTATATTTTTAACTCCAACTTTCAGAGACTTTGTTCAAGGCCAGGATCTGGTGTTTTCCTTTCTTTTAGACGGCTATTGTTTCGCGGTAAGTACACTCAAAATGTGAGCTGACCGTCGGCGTTCAAAAATCGTTCGGGATTAAACTTGTCAGGGTCTGGATACATGGCCTCGCCATGCCTCGTGAACTATGGCCACGATGAAATTGAGTCCAGCTCAATGAATAAGATGGAATTATGCTCACTATGTACTTATCAGGGAGAACTGTCGTGCCGGGGATGGCGCGCGTCAATCGAACCGCGAGAATGAAGTTGGACCAACCTTTAGTAAGAATAAAGAATCCCTCGTAAATGTCGTCCTCAGTCGTTGCATGTGGAACAGCAAGCAGCATATTGGGGCGCCCAATTCTTAGTTCGAACGGGTTCAGTTCGGATTTTTAATAATATTCGGGGCACGCGATTGGCTGATTAAATATTTAAAATCCTAACTGAACAGTTCGAACTGAGAATTGAGCACCCCTAATACTAAAACCATCGAAGACATCGATTTTGTGAACCATTTGATGCCTCATGCACTGACGCTTGAGCTGGCGGCTGGGGGCGGCACTAAACGTCTCAAAGAGATGGATCAGAAGCTCCACGACGACCTAACCAAGGCCGGCTTCAAGTTGACTTGGGAACTCACTCCTGGTGATGGTGAGGTTGGCCTGGTTGGATTTTTTTTCGACGTAAGCCAGCCGGTCGTATTGTAGGTTTTTAACTCATCTGATCTCGCCAAGCGTACAGCCTCGGGAACTCGTGCGTCATTTTTTTCTGTGCTCCGGTCATGTTTTAAGTGTCCGTCAGTCCTGGATATGGGGTGTGGCCAGCTAATCGTGGAAGGCAAAGTTAAGGTCATTGTTATAGTGTCTCATTTGAACGACCTTGAATTCGCTGATCAGACTGATGCAGGTGAAGCAAGGAGTCGAAATTGAGAAGCTGGAATCGGATGGGATAGTGTTCAAAGATGGTTCAAGGATTCAGGCAGACGTCATCGTTCTTGCGTACGTGCGGTCATCGCGTGGATACGTTGCAATTATTTGGATCGCAGGACTGGATATGAACCAATCATCGCCAATGCAGTGGCCGTCTTCGGCGAGGAGATCAAGGAGAAGATTGGATCTAAAATCTGGGGCTTAGACAAGGAGGGGGAACTCAATTGTTGCTACAGGCCGACAGGGGCCCCCGGATTGTGGTTCGCTCCAGGAGCAATCCAGCACTCTCGATTCTTCAGCAAACACGTTGTATGTCTTCCATTTTCTACAATCAGCTCGATCGAACTAAACGATGCTCCTAGGCCATCCAAATCCTGGCACAAGAATTGGGATTGAAGATTTGATTTTTGCCTTGCTGTTTTACAATACCATCCTCGTACGAAATATATATCGTGTTCAAATTGAACCAGCACCAAAGCCAAAGATGAGATGGTGTCGTATTCTTCGCTTCTCTTCTCCTTCTCGTCTCTCCTATATACATACTGCAAGTTCTACTGTTCTTCCCCCGATCTGCCGCAATCATCCACGGTGCAAGTCACTCTGCCACAGTGCTGTTGCGCTGCTTTCTGTTCTGCACCCAATTCACCAATAGCCACACTAGATGTCTATTCATCACCAATTTGGTATTGCACAGCCCGAGGTGGAATTGGAGTTGGAGTCAGCTTAATACACTACTAAACTTCTCGATGCTGGGCCCTAGACATCCTAGTAAGTTTCAACCTCATAGAACCCACCTCGGTCCTGATTATTTTATAGAATCCACCTCCCATCTCCCCTTCTCGCTATCTCAGGTTTACCTACGATGCGCAAGTGTAGTGCTTTGGCCTTGGACACATCAATCTTTTCAAGATCAGTGGTGAAATGACAGAATTTCACTCTCTCATCCATCTATATCTCTCATCTTGTTCAAACAAATACCTACCTCCTCATAAGTGGTTCTCATTCATGTGCGGGTACTGTACTTACAACAAAACACCAAAAAACCCCAAAGGCTATCAAATCATGCCCTCGGGAGAAG
This sequence comes from Mycena albidolilacea, assembly GCA_029282495.1. Classification (NCBI taxonomy): domain Eukaryota; kingdom Fungi; phylum Basidiomycota; class Agaricomycetes; order Agaricales; family Mycenaceae; genus Mycena; species Mycena albidolilacea. The sequence goes on along the minus strand of JARIHO010000102.1, from coordinate 84,842 downwards.
ATGCTAATTACCCAGCAATTTCCGGGTCATGTGCACCCGGCCCTCTCATTCAGAGTCCCGACCTTCATTTGGTTCAACATTTAACAACAAGTACTGATGAAAGATTATCCTATTATCCTGATGGAGGTTTAGTTTGAAGTTGAAAAATATAGGGAATGGGTACAGTACTTTTTGAAACCATGCACTTGGTCCACTGGTTACCATGCACAAAATGCATGAGGTTCAGCTTTGTTACACCTCTGGGGGTGATAACAAATGAGTTCCATGGAAGGCAGAAGTTGTCACAGAGCCACAAAGGAACCCAGAACATGTGTTTAGTTGAGGAGCTGCAGACCCAGCCATCCTTGAATGCTGGGTGTGTTTGCCAATTGATACCTGATGCTGAGGGCTAAAAACAGTCATTTGGTGAGAATTAAAATAATATGCAACCTACAATTGTTGGTTCCACTACTTGCCCAGGTGTAGCATTCCAGATGCGGATTGTTTTGTCGCCTGAACCAGACACAATCTATGTCCCATCAGGAGAGAAAGCAACTGAGCCAACCCAGTCTGTGTGCCCTTCCAACGGTGTGCCTACTGCCTCCCCTGTTGCAGCATTCCAGATGCAGATTGTATGGTCATGCGAACCAGACACAATCTGTGTCCCATCGGGAGAGAAGGCAACTGAGCGGACCCATTCTGTGTGCCCTTCCAATGGTGTGCCCACTGTCTCCCCTGTTGCAGCATTCCAGATGCGGATTGTATTGTCACTTGAGCCAGACACAATCTGTGTCCCATCAGGAGAGAAGGCAACTGAGTAGACCCAGTCTGTGTGTCCTTCCAATGGTGTGCCCACTACCTCTCCTGTTGCAGCATTCCAGATGCGGATTGTATGGTCTTCTGAACCAGACACAATCTGTGTCCCATCAGGAGAGAAGGCAACTGAGCAGATTGAGTCTGTGTGCCCTTCCAATGGTGTGCCCACTGCCTCCCCTGTTGCAGCATTCCAGATGCAGATTGTATGGTCACTCGAGCCAGACACAATCTGTGTCCCATCAGGAGAGAAGGCAACTGAGCAAGCCCAGTCTGTGTGCCCTTCTAATGGTGTGCCCACTGCCTCCCCTGTTGCAGCATTCCAGATGCGGATTGTATGGTCACCTGAGCCAGACACAATCTGTGTCCCATCAGGAGAGAAGGCAACTGAGCAGACCGTGTCTGTGTGCCCTTTCAATGGTGTGCCCACTGCCTCTCCTGTTGCAGCATTCCAGATGCGGATTGTATTGTCATGTGAACCAGACACAATTCGTGTCCCATCAGGAGAAAAGGCAATTGAGCAGACCTCATTTGTGTGTTTATGCATTACTGTCAAAGGGAGTATTTGGCCCAGGCTTGATTGCCCTTGGTACTCCAACACCTTGTGCAACCTTTTACCACATCCTTTGCGCAACATAGAGTCTTCTGGTGAGAATGGCACTGCAGAGAGATAGATGTGTGGAACACTTTGTGAAATGATTGGTCCAAAATTTCTAATAAATTCTTGTGCATCTCCAAAAAAGGTACCAAGATGTCCCTACCAATCATCAGCTGAGTAATCATTTTGAATCCTTTGACCTACATGTATAAGCTCCTTTGGGATGTTGATGTCTGCAAGAGCAACATCTATACACCTCAGAAAACTCATGACTTCAAGCCAGTACAGAAAATATTCTGGAAAGCAATCATTTAAAGCCGAGCAAAGGCTATTGTCCAATTCTTTTCCTTTGATACCCTCAAGGTGTTTTGGCCAAAATTTGCTGGCATAAGCAAGCTCAGAGGAGATATAGTGTGCAATATGTCTATCAAGGTCTTCAATCTCTGAATTGAGATAGTACGAGCTTTCAAGAGCACAGATATTGAAGTGGAGCTGTGTATGGAGCACATGCAGACACCCCATTGCAAGTAATTGATGGCCAACTGCAGGCTCAACAAACCAGGGCTGAGGGTGTGACTCTTCAGGAGCTACCAGATAATCTGCAAATGAGGCATGAAGGATACGGGCAGGTTGCCCCTCACTCCAGTGAATGACACAACCAAGATGATGAAGGATTCAAGCTGATGTACCCAGCCGTAAATTTAGAAGGTGGTCCAAGGCTCTATCGGTGAGTAGATCCTTAGCAAGTACAATTGCTGAGAGAATTCTCTGTGCAACATCTGCAAATTCTTTTTCTCCCCATTTGCCTGAGGTCTCTAGTGCTACACTGTATAGGTGATAAAGGTTGCTTCCCATCTTGGAACCTGTCACAAGCAATTTTTCCAGTGCACCTTCGAAATCAAAGGCATCCTGAATAAGGTTGCAAGCCGTTGCTGCCCAGATGAATAAGCTCCCAGATGACTTGACAAGTGTCTGCAAAGAACTATCTCCTGGCCAATTCTGGTCTGAAATCCTGTGCCTTTCTCGAATGTTCTTGAACCGATGCTGTATATAAAGAAGGATATCTCTGCTGACTTGACTTTGGTCACCCAAAACTTCAAGTGGAAGCTGAGTAATACAATCCTTGTTATCAAACTGAGCAGCTATGTCCTCATTTCGGCGGCTTGTAATAAAGAAACGAATGGTGGGACATAGATGAGGAAACTCCTTGATGATGAGCAAGATAAGAGTTTGGCGGCGAGGTATCATACTCATCTAAAGCATCCAAGATCACCACAAGAGACCCAGAGAAGCGGGACCAAGCAGCAGAAACTGGGTCTTTTAGTAGTTTTTGAAATTGTGTGTGGATATCAGCATTCACAACCCCAGGGCTGCAACTCAAATTGTCACAGAGCTTGACCTTGAAGTCTTCATTCAGCAATGCCAGCTGGAAAGCAATACTGTGCAACACTGCTCGAGGGCTAGTTTCTTGGTTTCTAGTGAAGAAGATAAAGACACCAAGAGCCTTGAGCTTCAGGAAATGTTGGGCTATGCTGGCTGCAATTGTACTCTTGCCAGATCCAGCAACTCCATGAAGCCAAAGGATATTGGAACCCTCTGAGGAGACAGTGAGCCAATTGATGATTTGATCCAGTGTATTCTTTCGAGTTCCTTCAAGGCATAAAGGACGCTGGGAGGCATCAACATCCATAGGTGTTAAGAGTGTTAGTAGCTCCTTTTGTTCTATACCGGTCTGTTAGTTTGATAATCTCTATACACATTGGAAGAACTCACTTGCTGCATTGTCATTGTTAACCCATACCATATTCCTCCCCTTGAATATCAACTGTGGTCCTTCACCATACCCACCAGAGCCTCCTTGTTGCCCACCACCACCTCCGGTGCCACCAATGCCTCCATGCACTGATGCAACAAATAAGCCATGATCATGCTTTACACATGCACTCACTGTTAACATGATATTGAGTTGATGTACTTGGACAAGATACTTGTGAGTAGAGAAGCAGATTATAATGAAAGAAACAACTCACTTTTTTGCACTGGGTTCCATAGCCTGCATGTCCTTTCTGTTCTGGGATATTGAGGATCTGGTTTGTGCTGACAGATCAGGAGGAGCAGGCAATGCTGTTGCATTTCTTTTTGTGCTTGGCCGGACAAACAGCTGTTCTGAAGGTTTGTTGTGAGTTGGTGTGCTTGGAAAAGATACTTGTGAGTAAAGACACATTTTTTTTTTTGCACAGGGGAACAACCCACCTTCTGGCACTGGTTCCTATAGCCTGGCTATTCTCTCTGTTCTGTGGTGTTGAGGTCCTGGTTTGGACTGGTAGAACAGGAGGAACAGGCAATGCTGTTGCCTCTCTGTCTGCACTCAGCTGTACAAAAACCTGTCCTGAAGGTTTTTTCTTCAGTTGGAGTTCTAGGAGGACTGCAGCCAGTACAGTAATTCACTAATTGGCAAATTCTAGATAATGAAGAAGATAACACACCACTCTTCGAAGCACCTTGCTGTTGCAATAGCTCAGGAATGGACACATTGCACTGGCCCATCAACTCTTCCTTTCTATCGTATTTCCAGAAAATCTTGATTGTGGAGTTACCGGAGTTGGGATTTGCTGAACTGTTTTCAAGTTAATAGTGTAGAAGACATTTAAAATTTGAGGCACTCACATCTTTGACTTGAAATTCCACTTAGGTATGGTGCCCCTCGCAATAGAACTCTTAGATTCATTGCGAGAGCCGTCTGCCACTGTAATGTAGAATTCTGGTGGCTGGCGGATGCTAAGCTTTTCTGCACGTAATACTGCGGGAGTGTAGTTAGTAAAGTGAGTTCGGCAGAACATCCTTTTGACGCACTGAGGAGTGAATACTCAACCATGGTCGTTGTGTACAAGGCGCGGTGGACACGTGTTACAGTCGTGCTGTTGTGTTACAGTCGTGCTGTCATGTTACAGTCGTGCTGTCGTGTTACAGTCGTGCTGTTGTGTTACAGTCGTGCCGTCGTGTTACGGTCGTGCCGTCGTGTTACAGTCGTGCTGTCGTGTTACAGTCTGCTGTCGTGCTGTCTTGCTTCTTGCGGCGGCGTTTACTATTAGTGGTTCCAAAAGACAATTTTGTTGACTTGCGATAAAGTCTTTTCCTTTTGATCTCGGCATTGGAATATAAGAACTAGAAGATATGAAAACTCCTTATGCCAAAGGGCTTCATTTTTGAATACGAGCTGAGGTCTTGAGGAAGTTGCCGAGAAATTACTGGCGAAGCGTAGGAATTTGATGGCATCTATTTTCGAATTTTTCGTGTTCCTCCATCCTCGTTTGCTGCAGAATCAAGTCCTCAGCGCCATTTCGTACTTGAAAAAGAGGATAATACATATATTTTCTTTTTCTGGGCCTAGAGAAGCCATTTAAAGGTCGAAACTCTGGATCTTGGTCTCCTTGCACATCACCAAAGCCAACTCTGCATGCAGTGACCTTCATCGAAGATATTTTGTTTTATTTTATTCTATACGTTCACGAAATCAAGTGGAAGCAAAGTACATAGTTATATGTCTATCCAATAAAATAATCAAACAATACAGTACTGCAGACCACTCCACGCTCTTTCGCTATTCCGTATGCGCCTTCCACATCGATTACCCCAGCTCAACACTGCAATACCACAGCCCCGGCCGCCGAAGGCAGAGTAAGGCCCCGGACCTCGTGTATATGAAGGAGCTATACATCCCAAACGACGCAAGGCACATGCCCGCATATACGCACAGCGGAGGCAATCCTCCCGGATCTGGAATCCAGACATCGCCCAACCCTCCGACGACGCTCTCCCGGACGCAAACAACGCAAAGAGAAACAAGGCCGAAATAAACGAGAACGGGCACCGCAAGACGCACGCCCGCACCGGCGCGATTGGTATGCGGAGAGACGTGCGATGCGAAGGGCAGGAGAGGGATGGAGTGCGTCGCGTTGTGCGGTGTGCGCGCGATCTCCATCTAATGAGCACGAAGGCCAGGGGGACCGGCGCGCGCACCTACCCCGCGATGACAAGAGCTGTGCTGGCGGAAGACGAAGACGACTACGAATCTGCCCCGCACGAGCACATGCTTCTCTGGTACACCGGACGAGTCGAGCCGCGCTAGCGGAGTACAAGGACAAGCCTATAGCGGAGGCCAGACATCAGCATCGAGCAGCACGGTGGACGAGAGGGTGTAGGGAAGGAAGTGGGACGGTGTGCAGAGGGAGTGTGGGGTGTGCGGATGGAGTTGGAGGAATAAACGCACCTTATTCGCGAACAACGTGCTCTACTGTAAGTCCCGCGATACGTCCTTCGACACTCGACGACGTCGCGAACCTCGACCTGGAGCTCGATGAGCTGCTGCACACGCCGCGAGGGCATTCATTTTCATCAAGACCCCTACTGCGAGGGATCAGCGTCGAAGCCGAACGATACCTTTGGAAGGTCTGCGACGCACCTCTTCAGTCACGGCGTCGATGCCCAAGATCTACAGTGTACATCTCAACGTTTCGTTTCGGACGGCGAGAGCGCAACCTGTGGCACCAGTGTAGCCGAGGCAAACTTGACGTGTGATATCATCTGATCCCCGGGCCGGAGGTTAAAGTCGCCTTTCCAAATGGCAGATAAGTCGACTTCTTATGTTCCCATCATGCTGGAAGCTATTCCCCGTACTCGGGCGCTAAGCTCGCTGATTAATTCGACAAGTAATTCAGCCAAAATCCGGCGCTCGATTGTAACAAAATTGGAAGTAATGGTGCCATTTCCCGCCAATTTCGCGGGTGTCGTTGTCCAAAATTCTATTAACACTTTTGGCACATGGCGGTGATAGGCCTTTCTGTCCAAGATTGTCGATCAGAGCGACAGCCGAATAATGTTCAATTTATGTGGCAGGGCTTGGCTGTTTGCCGCGGCGTCTGGACTCTGTATTATACTGTATAGCCGGTCAACTGACTCATCATTGATTTGGGCCGTGTGCTCTACAGTGACGCCGATTGCTTGCCCAATGCCGCCAGTGACCACTGCGGAGAGCCAAGAGGCATCGGCGGCTGCGATCCTCAAGGAGCGCCGCTTCAAACTGAGCAGGTATGGCTTGAATACACATCGCAGTCAAAATACTGACCGGCACCCAGGGCCTGCGACCGGTGTCGGTGAGCTATTTTCTATTTGAGAAATTCGATGCTCGCAGCTAAGGACGCGCAGCCGTCGTCGAATCAAGTGCGACGAGGGCCATCCGTGTCAGGCATGTCTTGCAGCAAGCTCCGCCTGCACGTTCGAAGAGCCGGGGAAGCGCACGCACCCACACAAGTCGAAACGCACCGCGACGCTCGAGGACCGGATGCACCACCTCGAGACCCTCATCCAGGCCATTCCCCCGGCGGTCTTTGCTGCAGGGAGTGCCGATGATCACCAAACATCTATGTCGGTGGGGGACATGCCCGCAAGCCCGACATTCATGTTCCCGACCTTTCCTTCTGGCGTGCCACCGCCTTCACTTCATATATTTCCGCTCACGAATCCTTCAGGGCACTTTACGCCCACGGAGGTCAAGCACGACGAGGGCCTTGTATCACCGCGCTTGGGTTCCGATGCTCCCAGCCCCGATCAGCTCGCAGAGGAGACCTCGCGCCTCTCACTCTCGGCGTCTTATCTCTACTTTGACGACGAGGGCTACACGCGATGGCAGGGAGAAGCCTCTGGCCTTCCTCTGCTCGATTTACTCGTTGAGCGGCATGTACCATCCTCGGACGCTACGCCTCCAAACGTCGCCCCCGTGGAACAAGATTGGTTCCCCAACCGCACCCCGCGACGCACGGACGTCAACCCCCAGACGCTCTGGCGTCTCATTACCTCCTACATTGCCCCCGAATTAATGGACAGGTGCGCGGCATTGTGCAGCCAAGTGCAATTTCAATTAACTCGCTTGCATTTAGCTTGGTCCAGTGCTACCTCTCCACCTCGTACTATATCCTTCCTTTCCTTCATGTTCCCACATTTCTTGCCGTATGTTGTTTGGGCGCCCAATACCCTCTCATTTCTAATTTTGCCCAGGACTACGGCAACCCGCAAAAGTGGGGCGAGCCCGGCTTTGCCGCCTTCATTGTAGCGATATGCTGTCTCGCCTCACGACACATGGACGACCCCCGCGTACGCGCCTCCCCGCAAGACGGCATATCCGCCGGCACCCAGTGGTTCGAGCTGCTTGGCCGATTGCGGACTCTGCCCATAGCGGACCGCCCCACACTCTACACAATCCAAGCCGATCTGATAGCCGCAGTCTACGCCGTCGGCCTAGGAAAGCTCTCCAAAGCCGCCGCGCTCCTCTCTGAAGCCATCACTATCTCCATCGACGCAGGGCTGCACCGCAACGCCGACACGTACGACCTCTTCGACCCCGTCGAGGAGGAGGTGCGCAAGCGCACCTTCTGGTGCGTGTACCTCTGGGACAAGCAGCTCAGCGCGCACTTCGGCCGCCCGCCCATGCTGCGCCTGCGCGACTGCGACGTGGGCGAGCCCGCGCCCGTCGACGACGAGTACATCACGCGCGAGGGCGTCGGCACACCCGTCCTCCCGCCCGGCACCGCGTGCCGCATGGCCGCGTTCGTCGTCGCCGTGCGTATCCTGATCGTGCTCGAGAGCGTGCTCGACGTCCCGCCCGCGCGCGAGCCCGCCGCTGCCGGCCCGTTCCTTCTCCGCGCGAGCGCGCTGCTTGGCGGGGCCCGCCGGGTGCGCGATCTGCGCGAGGAGGAGGTGCTGCTGGACGAGGTGCACCGCGGGGTGCCGCCGTTCTTCGCGCACAGCGCAGAGACGCTCGCGAGCGACGACACGATCCGGCTGACGCAGGCGGTGCGGCTGCACTGTGCGGAGCAATTTGTAAGGCTGTTAATATACCGTCATCGGTTCTCCGAGCTGGTCGCGGAGAGGACGGCTGCGGCGGACCCGGCGATGCGCCCGCCGCAGAGCGAGGTCGAGCGCGATGCGATGGTCAAGGCGCATTTCTCCGCGCTGCAGATTGTCTCGGCGCATCTGCTCGTCGCGAAGAAAGGGCTGATGACATATTGTAGGTTCTTTCTTTTTTTGACCGCTTCTTTGTTCTCAAAGAACGAGCTGACGATACGCCACAGATGGTGTCCATGTCATCCACCAGCTGACGCAGGCCGGGCGTACCCTCGTCGCGGTGCTGCTCAATTGCAAAACAGAAGCCCTGCAACCGCTCATCCCACCTGGTCTGGATGCGCTACGCTCCTGCGTTGGGCTTCTGCGACGGTTCAGTGGTCGTTATGTCTGCGGCCTGCGGTCCGGCGACCTGATGGAGGAGTTCTGTCGATGTATGTTCCTCTTCTCTTCATATTAATACCACGAGGGGCAAAGGAAGACGCGCTTTTGGCTCAAACGCACTCAGAAAACGTATTTGTTCTCCGAGTGTGTTTGAGGCCCGCCTGAGTCGTTCCGTGCCCCCGTGGTACCTATTTCTTCCTTCATCCAGCCATCATCTCATCTATCTTCCAGTGACACAGATACCCCTGGACGCGCCGCGGGAGGCGCCCGAAACGAACACGACCGCGAACACACGGCCGCCGTGGATACGGCCCGTGCGCAAGAAGAGCGTCGCAGCATCGGCGGCACGGCGCTCTTCCCAGAGCTCGGAGAGCCCGCATACCACGAGCGGGGGCAGCCCCGAGGCGTTCTCGCCGTCAGACTTTCTGCAGCAGCGTGCGACGCCAGAGTACGCACAGCAGGGGTTCTCCGAGATGGACACCATGGGATTGGGTGTCGGAGTCGGCGGCGGGGACCCGCGGATGTACGCGGAGGTGCTGGCGATGTTCAACGATGGAGCGGCGGACGGGGCGCATATGTTCTCGCCCACTGAGTATGATGCGCAGGGGCATGGAGTTGGGGTGGAAGGGATTGGCGGGGGCGCGTTCAATGGGGGGAGCCCGTCGCTGTTCAAGCTGGGCGTCACGTCGCCGTAGGTCTCTCTGATTTTGTTCATCGACTTTCGTTCTGTTATTGCTCTGTGTACCTTTGACATGTAGCTTCAGCACCGTTCCTTATTTCCGCCGTGTATAACATGTGTTCTGCCTCCATTTTTACTCGATCGTCTGCGAAGCTCTTATAGCGCTCTCTACGCCGGGCCCGACACCTTAACCGAGTGACAAGAGCACAAAGATTCCCGAATCGAATGAAATTGCCTTCTTGGGTGTGAAATTGCCTTTTTGGGCGGAGACAAAGAACGCGACGCGTGATTTACATCCCGCCGATCGCGTTTGATGGGGTATTTTTCGCACGAGAGTCATTAGAGGTGAGAAAGTTCTCAAGGCGACTGACTCGTTGTCTGTCTCCTATAAGATGGTTGCAAGCTGTCGACAGGGCTGGCGACCACCTCCGGTCTCCCCCCAATTGTATTCCCGCCCTTCACAGGGTTGTTCGGCGGATTACTTCCAGAACTGCACCAAACACAATAAGCGCTTGGCAGCTGCTCAATCAGGAAACCGGCCCATCATTCCCAATTGTCTGCATGAGACAAAGAAAATGCGACCTACTTAACTGTATCCGTCCGACGAGACCCGCCATCCCAATGTATTTTCGCCCACAACTCTCAGGCTGCTTTTCCCCAGTCTCTGCGCCAATAGACTCGCTCCCCGTCGAGCTCCTCGCGTACATCTTTGTGCTCGGGACTCATGAGCCTATCAGTTCCTCTGAACGGGAGGACGACGATTGCCAGCCATTCAACTCTGACAGTGTGAAGGCGCCCCTGGTATATGCGAGCGTCAGCCGGCACTGGCGGAGCGTCGCGCTCACTACGCCTGCGCTGTTCACCAGTCTCTGCATCACTCCGGAGCTGCTCTGCGAAGTCGAGAATAAAGAAGTGCTCGATACGACCGGCATCTCGTCTTACTTGGCCCTCTCTAAGAGTTATCTTATCGATATTCTCATCGACGCGCGCGACCAGGAATGGGACTTCGAAGAGGATGGGTATGTCGATGTATTCCTCCGCGTATTTACATCCGCTGACGTCCCATAGGCCGTGGTTCTCTGCGGAACATATGAGTACAGCCATGGAAGTACTGCTGCCGCACCTGGGGCGATGGCGCTCTTTGTCTATCCTCACGGATGTCTTCGCACCAATGCGCGCCGCCCTCCGCCCGCTCGAAGTCTATCTGAGCACGTATGGCGCCCCGCACTTAGAGAGCCTGCGTCTCATGCGGTGCGACGCCTACGCTGCCCATGCCCCCACTGCAGAGCCCGAACATGTCTTTCTTTCGTCCATAGCCAAGGGCGGATGGATGCTTCCGAGCCTCCGACACCTCACTCTTCGCGGCGTCCCTGCGGCTTGGGAATCGCTCAGCACCATCCTGCCTTACGGTTTGAAAACTCTGGAACTATCATTTCACCCTCTCGCGGCGCAGCCGTCCGTTTCAGAGCTCGTATGCCTTCTTAAAGCCGCACCATCCCTTTCCCGCCTCGTCATGAACGGTTCTGGTCCCGCATTCCCCGATCCAGCCACGGAACCCACGCTCTGCGAGACCGTATCCCTCCCACTCCTCACATCCCTCACGCTCGGTTACACATCCACCGACGCAGGCCTAGCTTTATTCGACGTCCTCGCCGCGCCCCACCTTCACACCCTCGCCCTCGAAGACGCCTCCCACCCCGCAGAAACCATGCCCGTCGACGCCGTACCTCTCCTCACGCGCCTCTTCCCACCCGCCATGCAGCCGCTCTTCCCCGGCATCACCCATCTCGCACTCCGCCGCGCGCACCTCGCCTCGCCCCCGCCTCCCGTGCGCGTCGAATCTCTCGAGCTCGTCGCCACCGACCCCGCGGCACTCGCCCTCGAAGCCACTCAGACGCTCTGTGTACGGGGGAGCCCCTTTGCACTAGCGTCGGGGTCATCTCTCCTGGTGGACCCCGCCGCGCAGCTCGCTGCCACGGGTGCGGCGCTCCAGGCGCTCGTCGCTGCGCGCGGGGCCGCGGCCCCTCGCGTGATATGCCTGCACGAAGCGGCGTATTCGTCCCATGTGGGCGACCCGGAGGAATTTCTCTTGGGCACGACGTGCATAAAGGTTTTCCGGCGTTTGGAGGGGGACGAAGAGGACGATGGGGACGAGGACACGGTGATGGGAAGCGAGCCGGAGTGCGGGTGGGACGGGGAGGACGAGGCGTTCAAGGTTGGGGGTGTATTCAACGACCCGGTGTTTGATGCGCGGTATGGGTATGGGTATGTGGGGTAGGATGCGCAACTTGAATGGGTTCCTAGTAGCTGTGTCCTTGCTTTCTTGATTCCAAGTTGTACAAAATAGTATATCAAAATTGAACAATTTTTCACATGTCCTTGTACTGTAATGCCCTTGGTCGAATTTTGACGGTCTGTGAGGAAGAAAATCGCCCGAGATGCCCGCGGCCGTACTACCCATCTAAAAATAGCAGACAGCTTTATTGATCGTGTGGCCAATTATTTCCGTCGCGAATCTCTCGAACACGTGAACAATCCTTTTCTACTCACACTACCACTAGCACCCCACTTCGCGAAGGCAGTATCAGACCTTCATGGTGAGTTTCGGAATCTGTATGGGCATCAATCACCTTGTAACACTTTGAAGGCACCTGCCATACCGCTCTCTGACCCCGAAAGGAGCGGCACCTCGACCTCCGTCGACCTCTTACTGCTCCAACTGCCACGGGAGATAATTCTCCTCATACTCCACTGTCTCCCTGAACCGGAACTCCTCAAACTGTGCGAAGTCAGCTCCGACTTGCAGCAGCTTGCGCTCCTCACCCTTCTCGCGCGACACGGCGTGTCCGAAACCCAAGTCCAAGCCCAAGAGCTATCCAAAGTCCGATCCCGTGCAATTCGCTCATTGTGCGCGTGCTATCCGACGCTCATCCCAAATATCCGTTGCTTGGAATTCGACTTCACGGACGGAGACGTTTCGCACTTGCATCCCTGGAAGGAGGTCGTACACCTGGCAGAGCGCTTTCCGCTCATCCCAGATGTGACCTTCACCTTCTCGGATCGGTCGTCAGCGTCCGAGAGGTTCACCGGTTTATGGAATCTCCTTCCCACTACTTTAGTTTCCCTCATGGGAAATCATTCACGGCCGGTGGTTATAATCCACTATCTCGACATAACAGCTGTCCGTCCAAAGGTGCCTAATCTCTTGAAACGAACACTAAAGGCGCCGAAACGTCCTTCAGCCGCGGCAGTCCCTGTGGTTGACAAGATGAAACTGACGCGGAAACTTCTGTCTACGATAGCGACAGCGACCACTCGTCGACTTCTTTCCAGCATCTCCTTACGCTCATTTACAGAGCCGTCTGCACCTCTCGGTGCCCTCATGATTCTGAACTGCCGGGAAATATTTTACCTGAACATCGGCGAGCACGTCTTTTCGCGCCGGGAGTGGGAGTTTCTGATGTCGGAACTGCATCTCCCATCTTTGCGCGCGCTATTCATCCGAATCGACTTTGAACTTGCTCCTCTATCTGCCTTCCTCGAGGAGCACAAGAAAATCGAACACCTCGAGTTCGTGCGCGATTGGTCCTGTCTTCGCGACCGCACCCTTCCGTCCTTCTCCATTTCAGCATTGCCTCGTCTCAAACACATTTTGGCGAGCGCTCGCGTCGTGGCCTGCATACTCCATACTCCCAACGACTTTCCGCTGTTGGAGTATGTCGGTATCGGTTCCCAAGAGCCGTCCGCCGACAATCCGGATAGCGCGGCATATTTCCAGGAGGCCCTGGGAGCCCTAGCTGCTCGAACCTCCGTGACGACGCTCGTGTTGCACCTGCAGAACATCGAGCTTCCCTGGGCGAATTTTGATACGAAGGAGAGGGCGGAGAAGAAGCTCCGGTCCGTAGAGAAACTGGAGCTTTTGGAGTGGACGCGCGAGGTTGAACACGACACGTTCCCCGCCTGGCTTGCCATGTTCCCTGGGCTGCACGACCTGTCCATCTCGGGGAACTTCTTCCAGCCGACGAAAGGACCGTTGGTGTCTGATTCCCTCATGGAAGCTATCAATGCCACCTGTCCGCATATTGTTGTCAAGCAGGAACGACGGTTGGCATTGGACAAACCGTGGCCGGTGAAGTGAGCTGGTCCCAAACTTTCTGATTGCTTCCTCATTTGACGAGCATTAGTAGATGACAGATTGCGATTTTCGCACATAGGTGGTATACCCGGGTTCATGCTATTGGTATGAACAGTGCATGTACTTTCCAACGCAGTTTATTGACTGATGGCCTTGTCGTGATTTCTGAGCTTGTTCCCTCACCTGACTTACATTTGGTGAAACCACGTTTACGTCGAATTACATTCACATCTGTACAGAATCAACCGGTACAGACCCTTCTTGTAAACTGTCTTTATACATCCTCACTGCGGGAAGAGCCCTCTTACAAGCCCATCGACCCTCACGCAGCTGACGCTCCGTGCACCTCTGTTCAGGTTGTTCGTTATATCGTCGCCCTCAAAAATTTCTTGAGCAAAAGAGTCGCCGACGTCGCAATCATCAAAGCTAGGCCCGATCAGCGCACGTCCCTGACTTCAATGCTGTCTGGCACCCACAAGTACAGCGTGCAAACATCTTCGACGTCCATGATGAAACTCTTCACATCAATGTCGGTGATGTTCGTGCACCCCGCAGGATCGAAGTCGCCTTCGTTGACCCCGGGAGCGAAGTTGATTGGGGTGCAATTGCCAGTCCCATTGACGCCGCTGCACGCTTGGATTTGCTGGACGGTAGCAGCTCGTGTCTCGGCCTGCCGTGGCGGCGTGTGGCGGTAAATGCCTGGTCTGCGTCCCCAACAAAATTTCAACTCACCATCGGTGCGCCAAAGGCAATTCCAGAGAGAGAAAGGAAGAAGGTGAATGCGATCGACGCAGAAAACATGGTGAAAAAACCAGAAGGAAAAGAAGGGAAAAAGGGAAGAAGCGAGAATGACTTGAACGATAGAACTCAGACCATATTTATACCTACAAGTCGGTGCCAAGCAATTCGTGCGGGAGCGGATAGCTACCGACGGTGAATGCAATATTTGTGATCTAGAGGAGACAGATCGGGTCACCGTCGAAAGTTCGGCGGTGACTGTGATCGCATCCCCACCCCGCCCGATATTATGCGACTGAACCTTTAAATTTCCTGCCAATGATATCCTAAGGAACCAATCTGAAGCGATCTCGGAGGCCCGCAGCTGCCCTTGGCATCGGGTTCTTGAGAGGTTGAAATCATTCTCAGGGTCTCCCTTCAGAAGGTTGAGAGATGAACAATCCTTCGCATTTAGTCGTGTTCCCACGGTTCCACTCTCCCCGGCCGTCCCGCTCAGATCTGCTTCTCTGTTGACAAAAATAAATTTTCGATATCCTCTCGCTGAGGCGGGAGCCCGTGACGCTGGTACCGGAACAACGAGACTATGGAATCATCCAAGGATATGATCCTCGTGGAAAATGGTCGAGAGATCGAGTTGAATGAAAAGAATCGGTAGACCGTACACAGGAGTCGGAGTCGACCACACGGATTGGAATCAGTCGAATGTATGGCTCCATGTGTCACGGGTAGCACTAATGTGTATCTTCGTCCCTTCCATCCCCAGTTCCCTGAATGTAGTGACGATGTCTGGTGCAAGCATTGTCGAGGACGACAGCCTGAAACGTACGTAAAGCCGGAAGATTTGGAACTGGGGTCGACGGGCTAGGAAGGCATGGGATAGTGTTGTCCAAAAGGAAGGGTGGATATGTTCCGGATGGTAGATGGCCACCGTGTTAATGTGTGCAAGCAGGGATGGAGACTCGGCTAACGCGGAAAGTAAATGTTCCACCTGGAATTGGGGGTACCACAGTTCTAACCGTTTCAAATCGGATACGAGACGAAGGCATTCGACTAGGGGTCGAATCCTAGGCCGCCTCCGAGCACCAGCTCTAGGAGGGGTGGGCTGGGGACGACCGCATCAGGAAAGAAATTACATTACCCCTGCCAGTCATGACAGGCATCGGTGATGTAGAGAGGGCTTCAAGGCCGGGGAGTGAGAGACCATTGATGAGGCGGTCGCCGAAGCCGGGACATGTTCCAGGTTGTCCAAACATCAGCCGTATGAGCTTTGAAAGAACCAAATTTTCTGTGGCGTGGACAGCGCCCACGGTCCGCTGGAAGGGAAATAAAAACTGCTCGAGGTTGGGAGCGAGACGAAGGAGCCTGAGTATGTCATCAATACGGAATCCCCAGGGCCCATTGTCGTGATCATACCCTCCACGAATCGTGAGCGTTGCAAGCGAGGGGAGGGGCCCCGAGCTCCTGCCTCCCCATGGACTCCCAGGATACGGGCCGTCTTCATCTTCAAGTTCCGCTTCCATCTCATCTTCGTGCACAACTTTGCTGATTTCAAGGTGTTTCAGTCGCTGTCCGTGTTTACAAATGATGGAGACGATGTTCTCGTCAACTTTGAGCCCTCCAAACACCGATATCGACCAAAGGCGATTCTGAGAGCGTTCAAGCCAAATTTTGGCCAAATTGGCAAAATCTTCTTTGAGTTCGGAGCGCACGGGAAAATAATATGGATGGCGGCCCATAGAGTGGGTGTAGATAGCGCAATGTCGGTTCAAGCGCTGCAGATGTTTAGAAGCAACATGGGGACATGGCGTGCTCCAGGCTCTGGGTAGAAGCGAGAGATCGGAGAAAGATATCGGACGAGATTTCGAAAGGGAGGCGTTCCATGGGGTCCAGAATAGCGTTTAGCTGGCGCGGAGCAAGACTTTTGTCGCGCTCTGGTCACCAGCTCCCTCTGCAGCACAATCTCGGCCTCAAGCTTCGCAATGCGCGCGTGGAGTTCTTGGATGGCCATTTCTGCTAGTTAACATGAATAGAGTAGAGATGTCGGGAATTCAAGTGAAGTAACTCACAGGAGCAGGGAGAGTTCAAGGGTCGATATATCGCGAAAGGGCCATGACCCAGTCGGCGAAGGGTTTATCGGCCGAAGCTGCCACTGGTAAGATAAGATAAGATAAAAGCTGCTTCATCGGAGAAAGAACAAGCGGGCGTCATTGCTAGAGGATATCTATCCCGAGTAAGTACAGTGCAAGAGAATATCTTGTGCTTCTACGACGATTATGATCACAGCGCCGCGTCCTTGGCCTTGGCTGCAGCCTCAAGCTCGCCGAAGCTGCCGCTCTTCAAACACATATTCCTAAATATTCCATCCTCCTTTTGAATCAAGTGCGAGGGCGTATCGAACTCGACGACTTTGCCCTTGTCGAGAACCAGCAAGCGATCATAATCTATGATTGTCCGCAGTCGGTGGGCGACTGCGAGGAGAAGAAAAGAGTGAGGACCGAGCACTGACAGCAAAATAGCACGCGCACCCGTTATCAGGAGGGAGTCGGTGAACTCTGCCCTTATGGCGGCTTGAATCTTCGAGTCTGTTTCAAAATCCACGCTGCTCGTCGCTCTTTGGTAACCAATCAGGTAGGACCGTAGTCATGAACGAGTGAGACTTACTCATCCATAACTACGATGCTGCTGCGTCGCAGCAGCGCCCGCGCCATGGCGATCAACTGTCTTTGCCCTTGCGAAAAATTGGTTCCTCCTGCTGAGACCTGAGTGTCTAATGAAAGCTTCGTCTTGGTCTCAACGTTCGTGAGCGCAGAGAGGGAATCAGAGGCGTCATCTCCATGAACTGATGCTGCCCGGGAGCCAAGAGGGGATGCGGCTACCGACACCACGCGAGACGTGGTCTGGGAATCGATGTCGCTTTGCCTGATGAGATTGACCCGGAGGAGGACGTCAAGACAGGCACTATCCTCGTGGTCACCTACCACATTGTGTTAGACTCCGGTTGTAGTAATATTCAGAGGGGCTGACCGAACGGATCTAAATTGTCTCTCAAGGATCCAGAAAATAGAGTGGCGTCTTGCGGAATGAATGTCTGCGACTCCTCGTTAGATCTAATGCGTAGAGAGCGAGGTGGCATTACCACGCGGGACCGCAGGTCTAGATCCAGAATATCAGCGAAACGAGCACCTCATACCGAGATACGACAATTACCGTGAATTCCGATCTTGGAGATGTCGATTCCGTCGATGAGAATTCGTCCTGTCAACTTCGTCAGCTCGGGATGCACGTCATGGATTGCTACTTGCCGCTCGATGGATCCACCTTGGTCGACGGTTAGCATTGGCCCGGATCCAAGTACTGAAAACACCTACGAATCGCAAAAGGCTCATCGCCAGCGTCGACTTGCCGCTGCCTGAGGATCGTTCAGAATGCCCCGCTAACGCAGAGTCAAAATTCTGACCAGTTCTTCCAACAAGCCCCACACGCTCCCCCGCCTTCAGCTCGAACGAGACGCCCTGCAACACGGAAGGAAGGTCTGGAGCGTACTTGAGATTAAGGTCCTCGACCACAACTAGAGAGGTGTTTGCGGCGCTCGACGGCCAGTACGCCGGTGGTCTCTGGGATTCAATAATGGCAGGTGGCTCCTGGGGTAAATCCGTATATTCAATGATTCGTTCCACCGAACTGAAACATAGTTAGAGGGTTAGAGGGAAAGACGCCGCAGATCAAGACCCACTTGAGATCGAGCTCGAGCCCAGTCCAAAAGCGGCATGCCCAGTACACACTTTCGCTAAATGTGAGAGCGGACGTGATTGCCAGCCCCGCCAGTCCAGCATCGTCGTGCAGAAAAGTGATGGCAAACAAGGCTGTAATAAATACGGACTGTGATGAATAGTGAGTCAGATAGTCCACGCAGGTCATTCCGTGCAATTCTGCAACGTACGATACTGCCTATTAGCGTACGCGCGCACTTGAGTGATTATTCACTTCGAAGGATTCAATGACGTACCCAGGAGGTCGAAGTTGACCAGAAGCCAACGGCTCGTCATCCTAAATACCGTCAGTAAAAATCTACAACACCATGTAAGCAAGAAGGCTGACCATGTCGCATACCAGTATTTGCTCGTTTCGTCGATCCGGGAGTGCAGGCTGTCCATGAAGCTTTTCTCAGCGGAGAATGCTGCGGACGAATGGATAAGCCTAATTACAACTGGGAACGTGGCATGCTCTGACCTCTGACAGTCACAATCCCAGTCAGTAACTCGCCGAAGTCTGAAAATATGGGCGAGCGCGTATTAGACTCCAGGCGGCGCAGGTCCCGTCCAGTATTTAAATAACCAATTGCAAGGGACCGATAAAAGTAGCCTATAATCGACGCTGGCAGCAAGAATGTCGGGAATACAATGCTGCAAGAAGGTCACTAAAGTGGTACTCCAAATAGCGGGGCCGTACGTTACTGTCAGGATGGAAGCAAAAAACCCCGCGAGGGACGAGTTGACTGCCTGCAGCGAGCCTGCGAGACGGCCATCGATGGTGGCAAAGTCCTTGCTAAATCTGTTGAGCATTCGCCCTGAGTACATCCGAGCATGAGTCACGGGCCGCTCGATGAAAATCGAGACTTGCCTTGAGGTGTTGTGTCATGAAACCTACAGGGAGATGTCAGCGACGTCGCGCAAGAGTAGGGGAGGAACTGTACCTGAATGTGGCTCGGACTACGGTGACCAATAAGCGCCTGCGGAGCAGCGGGCATGATAAAACATCGAGACTGTCTTTTTCAGGGGAGTACTCACTTGAAGAGAATTCGGGAGGCCCTCAAAGCGCCGGTGAATTGGAGGGTAGCGGATATCAACTGGAGAATGACACCGACCATGCCGAGTACAGCATATACACTGACGTAGAACATAGGCCTCTCAGAGGCACTTGGGAATCGGCTTTCCAAGGCGCTAGCGTCCGATTGCTTGAAATACACATCGGTATACGGTAGATTATCGGTCAAGAGGATTTCGTTGCCCCCAAAGCCGAAAGGTTTGATGATTAACACGGCGAAGGATGTCGTGTACGCCTCGGTCCAGATTTTGATCCAAATCTTCTCGCTGACGGCCCTGAGCTGCTGGGCGACGATCAAAAACGCCAGGAGGCCCCATATATAGTAGCTGGAGGCCGAAAGGTAGGCTCGATGAACAGACCATCTGACTCTTCCGGTTTCTAGCGGGACTTGAGTAAAGGGTCAAGTGGGAGATTGGCCTAGTGCCGCACCTCTATGCTCATCCTCGACAAGTTTGCGAGGCTTTTTAGCTTGGGTCCGTTCGAGCGCCTCCGGCGCTTCAGCTGCGACAGCAGCCTCTTCCTTTTGCACCTCGACCGCAGCCTCGTGAGCGATCTCATCAAGGACACCCTTCGCTCGGAGATCTTCGACAGTGCCTTGCGTGTCAATTCGACCGTCAAGCATGCGCACTACATAGTGTGCACCCGGAAGGACAAGCTCGACGTGATGCGTCACGAGAATCTAGGTCTATTCAACGGATTGCTCAAACGACACGGACGAGACGTACCACCGTACGATTCGCCAGTAGAGGTCCTTGGAGACATTTTTCGTAGAGGAATCGAGATGTGTGGCTATCCTGGGCAAGGGTTAATCCGGTGAGCGGCGGCGCCAATAGAAATACCGTACCACAGCGCTCAAAGGATCGTCCAGAAGCACATACTTCTTTCTTGAGTATATCTGCGAGAGATCAGACGCCTTTAATTCACCCCAATCAAAGTTCGTACAGCCCGTGCCAATGCGACCCTGGGAGATATCGTGAGCAATGACCCGCAACCGAAGAGCAAGAACGTTACCTCGCCTTCTGACCTCCTGACAGAGAGACACCCTTGACACCGATTTCGGTGGCGTCCCCATCCTCTAGCATTTCCAAATCGGGCTTGAGCGCGCAACATTGGATAACATTGTTATATCTTGTTTCGTCCATTGGGGACCCAAAGAGAATGTTATCGCGAATAGACTGGTGACGCCTGGAAAGTATATGGGTAGTTTAGACGCAAAACGAGCCAAAAAGGGCTCACAGCCACGGTGATTGAGCAGCATAAGCAATCCCATGTGTGTTTCCGTGCTCGTCAACGGTGTTGTTCTTGGCCATGATAATGCGCCCGCCAGGAAGCAAGGTCATCTCTCCCATTAATGCCATCTAAAGTGCTCGTGTTACATCCACCGCTAGCTGGAGTAATCAGCTACGAACCAACAACGCCGTCTTGCCACTGGATAAAATAATCGGTATTGATTATTAATCATCGAAAGTGCAAAGGACACACCTCGCCGTGGGTCCAGTGATAACGGAGAGGTGGTTCTCAGGGAACCGAATCGACAGATCCTTGAGCTCGAATCGATGATCTGGGGTTTCCCCTCTGCTAGCATCCGCAATGGTGCTGACATCGACTGAGATCGAGGATCCGGAATGCAGGTGTGATTCCGGCACTTTCGAAGGTCCTGCTTCTGCCTTTTCGGTGTTGATTTTATTCCACTCGAAAGATGCATTCTCGAGACCCAGGCCTTCATCCGGCGCGCTGGAGAATGCGGAGAGGTCTTGCTTTAAAGATGAGACTTGGGCAGTGACCTCATCCTCATCCAAGTAGACCGCGATACGCTTCAGCGCTACTCGTGCCTAGAATGGAATTGGTGAGGCTGATGAACGGCCAAATCGGGGCAAACAACTCACCTGGATGATATGCACGATGTATGTGGGCACCGCTGACCGGAGTTTGTAAGGCGGACGTATTGGGACGAAGACTAGACATGCACTGACTATTGAGTGGGGATCTTGGGTTTGCTGAGTTAGTGGAAATGGCACATGCAGATGCCTGTGGAGCTCACCGGATCATCGAGAAGAGGGTAATCGCCTGCGACAAAAACATCCATTGAATTGAAGTCGAAGAAACTATGACTGGGCACTCACAGTGAACGCCGTGCCGACGGTAAGCTCGTTTCCGAGCCACACGTAGGTAAAAAATGAAACCAACGAAAGAGAAATCGGCGCAAACCTCCACAACCTGCGCGGGGACCGGTTAATCCACCATTGGACAAAGTCAGAAAGATTATGTACCCAGAGAGGACGACGCTGTTGATGTTCGCTGAGCGTCAGGTTAGTGATAGTGATTTAAACCGGAGGGAAAAATGAAGGTGCCTTTAAGCATCCATCGCATTTCTTCCTCCCGTGCAGCCATAGCGCGGTCGATCCATCGTTCTTCCCATGCGAAGAACTTGATGAATTTGATCTGAACGGCTCTTTCAGCACCGGGGTAGGGCACAAATACAAGTAGGATGAGTAGATCGACCCACCGAGCCAATCAACTCATCCAACACGGCCAAGCGCTTGTCCTTTGCTTTCGCTTTCCCTTTGTGGATCGTGAATCTCCGGTTAGTGAGGTAGGTATTGAGCGGCCAGCAGGCGAAGAATACTGCGAAGCCCGCAAAGGCACTCCACCCCTTAATACACGGTCAGTATCGCGATGTGAATGAAAACAGCAATGACCGCACCAAGAGTTGATAAAGGAAGAAGGAACCGATGACGAGCTCGAAAGGCGCGCCGAAAAGGAAATAAAGGGTGGCGACAATGAAAGCCAAGTCATCAGCGTCGCTCGACATAAGGTTTTGAATTTTGCCCGTGTCTGATGAATATTTCAGAGCAGAGAATGAGGGGAGGAGAATCGACGAACTGGCGCCGGCCCTTGGGTCATTGACCTTGTCTTTTTTAACTTTTGCCTTGACCTTATCGGCTTTTGTAACAACTTTGGTAGTGTCGGCAGAGTCTGCACTCTTCTTCGCCTCGACCGCCTTGTCGTTGTCTTTGCTGACAATGCCGCTGAAATCTTTGCGCTTCAGTGTTTTGTCGTATATTGCGGCCATGAGCTCAGAGCGGACGTGTGTGCATGCCCGCCGGCTAAACCCTACCAACAAAGTAAGTGGGAGCCGTATGTCGTGCGTCAGAAAACAACGAACAGAGGTGTTGAAGATCGCATTGGGCCTATAAAAATCGGTTAACTTCCGAAATTTGAGCGGAAGAGATTACACAACCTTGAGGACGGAGCACAAGAACATGAGCCCGGCATATATGTACGCAGTCCCCTTCTCTCGAGCGCTGGGGTTGGCCTCGTTTACAGAGTCCAGGATGCGTCTGCAGTGTCGTCAGCATTCAGCGTTTGATGAAAAGAAAGATGCTGACTTGAGGAAGAATGGTCCAGCGTAAGCGAAAAAGATGGCCAGAACGGTACCAACGAAGTCGAGGCTATGCAACACACGTCAATCGTTTGGTGTGACGGAAAGGATGAGTTACCGACATCATGTCAAGCGAAGTGGCAACGATAAGACGGCGTAGGAGGGAGACGCCCCTAGAACGAGAGTGAGATAAAGCTCCGAGCTCAGTGGACGAGTAGTAGACACCGGATGGACTGAAACTTGATAAAAACAGGGCGTGATTGCATGGTCGGGCTGAGTCTCCAGACATCCTTTTCGTTGAGCATTTGGTGTGTTCCCTGTGGAAGGTGAGTCGAAGCAGCCTAAGGTGGAGGAATGGCTGACGCGTTTGATCAGGGGATACACCCAATTGAAGGTGATCCATCCCCACAGGCGCGTGTAATCCTCCGGAGAGACAGACTCGCCCTGCCCGATTTTTTAGTTTTCTGGCAACTACCAAGGCTCTGGAACGTACGATATCCTCTTTTTTCACCCGTGTAGAGGGCAAGTCCATTGGCATAATGACCGTGAAATACAGCAGCACCAGGATGGTGACCAGATTGGCGGACAGACCCACTAGGGTGGGCGTCGGAGGCAACGGTGTTTCCCCGACTGTATAGTCGAAGAGACGTCCACCGAGGAGCAACACACCACCCACGAGGTGCAAGAAATAGATGACGAATAGATCATACGGCGCAGTCGCGAAAGGCGACGCGACTGGTCGTACGGCGGTGTATAGCCAAGAAAACGCGATGAGGAGAAATTGGGCAAAATGCCACGCGTCTGCCTGATTGGTGGCAACGAAGTAGAAGGCGCCGCTTGCAATCCAGGCAAGGCTTTGAAGCACCCCCGCAAATGTGAAGACGAGAGACCGCCCGAATGGGGTGGCCTGAGGTACTCTGATCTCTGAGTTGACCGCCATCTCTCCCGCCGACTGAAGATCGACGGCCTCTGCTTCATGTAGCGTGATGAACGTCCTGAATGGCGCTTTGAGGGCAGTAAAGAGTTTCTGGAGCGGAGAAGGCCATGGGATCCGAAGCGAAGCCACGCAGAAAGTGATCGCGACCAGAAAGGGCAGTACAGCGCTCCATGAGCTTCGTACACACCCGTCCCACAGATCGAACGCGCCCGAGTTGCTGCAGAGTTGCATTGCGGTCGATGTTAGCTGTCGCCGCAGCCATTTGATGTGTCGCTGCGAGTCTTAATACATGGAAGCTTACACCATTCAACCAAGAAGTGGTGAAATCTCGACGGCCCAGGCTGCTGGTTACGGCGAGATGGAAACTGCTGGAAGGTGTCAGCGTAGCCGGGATAAAGGCTTGTATTGAGATAAGAGTTTGACAACAACGCAATTCCAGCGTGATGGACCGGGAGAAGTACATAGAGTTATATGCTCGGACTCACAAAGGTCACTGATGAACACCGTACATCGGTGTTCATCCACTGCATATCACTGATGGCCAGTGTCATCACCTGACCGTCAATTAGAATAAGTAGTGACCATCAATGATCATGGCTACAACGTTCCAGAAAGTAAATGTCGTGGAGAATTTCCGCCGGATCCGGCGGACGCGCCGTATGGCAGTCAGTTGGCACTTTTAAGTTTCCTCATATAATATTGTGATTTTGTGCTATAAATGTACTTTTGCTATGAAATTGTAAACTCCTTACAATTTGGAACAGATCCCTCTCTTTTTTTTCATCGCTCTCTAAGAAATAAATAGCCAACATATATATATTGAAGAGTAAAATAACTTCTTTTGAAACCACCTCACTAAAATTTTTCAAAATGGATTTGCGCAGTGACAGTTCAGCACTCAGTGGCAAGCCCCTTGATCCTGCAATGGCAGTTTTGTCTTTATTCTTCCACCACACACCCACACCTTTTTTTTTGGTTTTTTGGCTGTCGGATTCTGCCAGCCACACACAATCCTTCCGAACTTCCAGTTGTTATCTGTCTTCTCCCATGGATACCCAGTATTGCTCTGGTGATGCTTATGGTGTTCAGTGCTGCTGTTGGTGATTCATTCCCAGGGGGAATTTCAATGCGCATTGCACATGTGAACACACAGAAGGGTATCACCCTGACATACTGTGGCCATCTGTCATCAAGGAAACATCTGCATCTATTTTAGTGTCTTACCAGGCTCCCAGCCATCTGCTCACTGTAAGGGCAACCCTTGAGCTCGGTGTAGGGCACGGAAACTAGTGGGGGATGTTGAGGCACGAGGCTGCCTCTTTTGGAAGATGGCGTCTCGCATCCGCATTTGGTTACTGATCAGTTTCTCCTTACATTTCTTTTCCACCATTTAGTGTCACGACACCGATCATATATGCACCGTATTTAAGGTGCGGATGCGTAACAACGGCCCTCAGTTCCTTACCACGTCCTGGGTATGGCTGAGGGTACGTTTTCCCACTTATATTATCATCATACATATTTACTTATTCACCTACTTATCATACAGACTTACCATATTGTTAACAGGTACTTGATAGAGTTCCTTACCACATCCTGGGTACAGCTGAGGACTTACCGTATTGTCGACAGATTCGCAGTCAGACACATTTGAGCTACACCGTCCTAAAATCAGCCATGTATACAAGCCCGAGGATTGAGACTCACCCAAATACCCCTATCCTGAATTGCCCCTATGTTGACATCCAGCATCCCCATATTTGCCGCTGAAAAGCAGCTTGCTGACGCCAACTGGTCGTTGTGGGAAGAGAGAATCATCAGCTCTCTCTGTGGCCGCGGACTCTACGGCTATCCTAGCGGTTCGATCCTTTGCCCTCAGCACCCGATGTCACTCCATGTAACTTCCGCCAACTCCACGAGTCCCTCGACTGAAGAATGGGATCTTCGCGACGCGATGGCCAGCGCCATCATTTATCAGAATGTTGTCGACCCTCGCGTCCATGGACTATCTGCTAGTGAGACCAGCCACGAGATGTGGCTGAAGCTCACAACTAAATTTGTGCGGAATCAGAGGTGCTGAAGGGGATCCCCATGGACACGCTGTGTTCACTCAAGCTCACCAGCAGATGTGACCTCCCCGCCCATCTCGAGGCTTTGACGAAGCTTCGCTCTGACGCGCTCGATGTTGGCGCCCACTGTCAGGACGAGGAGTACATTGCCATTGTACTTGCATCTCTCCCCTTCCCGGAGTTCTCCAGTGCCCTGCTCGCGCTCTATGAGAAGAAGTTCTCGCATGAGGTGATAAATTACCTCTGTGCACACTGGGACCTCGTCTATAAGGCCTCAGTCACTGCGACCGGGATTGCACAGGCGCTCGCAGCCAACGCTGGAAACAGCGGGGGCACGGGAAGCTGCGGCAATTGCCACATCGGCCCCCACCACTGGGATAACTGCTGGGCACACGGCAGTGGCAAGGAGGAGTATGCAACTGCATGGTACAAGGCGCCCAACGGGATGGAACCCTGCCAGGTGTTGATTGAGGCTGCGAACATCGCCATGGTGCGGAGCAAACACCAACCACAGCAACGTCCACAAGGCCGCCATCGCTGCTGCTGTGGCTGCTGCCACTGCAGCCATCACCCAAGCGAACACACCAGCACTGGCCCCATCCACTCCCACTGCTGCTGCTGCCTACGTCTCGCCGATGCCGATTTACGTGTGTGCCACCTACAACGACAACAAGGGTGCGTCCCCCTTCCCTACATCATCCCCGGTCGTTGATATGCTCCCTAGATTCAGACATTCAGGGCCACGTCCTGCCCTTCTGAACAAGGGTATCATACATACCGTAGCTCCTGTAATATCCCCGTCCACCTTTCCTTCAATCTATATGGCCGGCGTCAGACACGACACGTCGCGCCTTCCCACCTTTCTTGACAGCAGTGCAACAGACACATGCGTGCGTAGCCGAAAGTGATTCACAATGTACTGCCTCGAGACGATAGAGGGTTACACTACCATTGGCAGCTTCCATGTTGTGGGCACTGGGAGAGCGCAATTTGATGTGCACATCGAGGACGGGAGTTCCCACACTATCCTCCTCGATGTGATTCATACACTGGATTTCACAATGAACCTGATTTCTTTGCCGAAACTTGATAGGTGGGGACTTGTGGGCGCAATCAGCAATGGTTGCCTAACAGTATCTAGCTGAGACGGGGCCAAGATTGTCGACAGGGTCTTGACCAAAACGGAAGGTGGTCACGAGTTGTACCAGGTCGAGGTGGTCGACATGCTGGACGAGGACAATGGCAATGGGGTCATCGCTGTGATTGCGAGCGCAACCAGGACCAACCGATGGACCTTGAGACTTGGCATCGCTGTTTTGGGCACAGTGATGTTCGTGTTCTCGAGCGGATGGCGAGCAAGTCTCTTGTGGACGGCCTACAGATTGTTGGCCAAGACCTATGGGGGCTCTGTGAAAATTGCATCTATGGCAAGCAAGATCACATGCCATTTGATGATGAGGTGGTTCATGAAACGGAACCCCTCGAGCGTGTCCACCTCAATTTATGGGGTTGCGCGCGTACACCAAGCTGGTCGGGCGCAGTATACATGATGCTTGTGTCCGACAGCAGGACGTCGATGAAATTCCCTCTGTTCTTGAATAACAAGACACAGGAGACGACACTCACAGTGTTCTGCGACTGGGTTACAGCAGCAGAACTACAAACTTCGGCGCGCCTGAAGTGTGTCTGTATTGATCTGGGGAGGGAGTTTGACAATGGGCTGTTCCTGTCGCACTGCTCGGTGCGGGGTATCGCAGTGGAGAGGTGCCGAAAGCATCCTCAGCAGCGCACAGGCACGTTGAGCAGGGTAACTGTACGGTGGTGGGGGGGACCAGGACACAGTTGATCGAGTTGGGGCTCGACACGCGTTTCTGGGCCAAAGCAGCCACAGCTCATTGCTACGTCCGCGGTTTTGTTCCATTGTCGTGCCACCCTGATGTTGTTCCATGGGTTGCATGGCTTCACAAGAAGGATGTGTCGGGGGAGCTCGTCAAGCCGAACATCTCCCATTTATGCACGTGGGGGAGCATCTGCTGGGTGAAGGACCTGGACAATAAGGAGGGGAAGTTGGGGAAGCAGTTATGGAAGGGGGCGATGGTGGGCTACATGGGCCACCGTGGATATCAGGTGTACGACCATCTCGCGGGTATTCCAGGTGCAAAATGTAATTTTCGAAGAGGGTGCCCCTCACTGGACTCGCATCGCAGTACCTGAGGATGACACCTTGCCTCAGGATGCGCCTATCTTCAAAGGAACAAATGTACCACCTGGACCACCCGCACACGATGTGCCGCCTGTTCAGCAACCACCCATTCTGTTTGTGCCTCCGCCTGATGTCCCACCTTTGCCTCGACGGAGCGAACACGTGCCGAACCCACAGTCAATGTTGGTTGGGAGACATTTGACGATGTGTTGCTGCAAAACCCGTGGGCATTCACTAGTTCCATTAAAGGATCCATTCCCCGCTTGTACTGCGATGTGATGTGCGAGCCAGAGAAATAGATGCCACCTATGCAGGCCGAGTTTGATCAGCTCGAGGTGCAGGGTGTGTGGAAGCGCGTGGACTTACCTGTGGGGGAACACGTGATAGACAGCATGTGGGTGTATAATTTGAAATTGGATGGTGACAGAAATGTGGTGAAGCGGAAGGCGAGGTATGTGGCGTGAGGGGATTAGATGGTCGAGGGGAAAGATTTCGGAGTGAAATGGGTGATGGTTGCGAGGATGGAGTTGGTCTGGATGGTATTTGCAGTGGCAGCGGTGAAGGGGCTACACGTCAGGCAGTGGGACTTTGCGGGGGCATACTTGGATGGAGTGATGGATAGGCTGGTTTACATGCACCAGCTGCGAGGGTTTGCCAAGCAGGGGGAGGAGGAGAAAGTGTGCTTGCTTTTGCGACTCCTCTATAGGCTGGTGCAAGCGGGTCATATCTGGTACAAACTCCTTGCATCAGGATACACTGACCTTGGTTACAAGGAAAGCCTTGCCGACCCCTGCATCTGTACCCAACAACGAGGAGACACCTACACCATCACTTCCACCCACACGGATGATGTCCTCAGAGCATCCTCCTCGGATGAGGAGAGCAAGTGTGTCATGAAGGAGTTTGCCGACAAGTGGGATTTGAAAGAGGTTGAGGTCGCCTTGCTGCTTGGACTCACTGTGGAGAAGCTTGAAGACGGGTCGATTGCGCTGAGCCAGACACAATATTTTGAGAAAGTCTTGGCACATTTTGGCTATAGTGATCTTCCTCCGCTGTCAACACCTTTCCCACCTAGCTATCAGATCTGTGCATCCAGTTCTCTGCTCTCCGTTGAAGACACCGTGTTCATGCGCGACAAGCCATTCCGTCCCATACTTGGCACTCTCGTCTGGGGGGGTAGCGGTACACGGCCTGACCTTTCCTATGCCTGCTGCGCGCTAGGCCATGTCCAGATGAATCCCAACCCGGAGCACTGGTCGTTATTGATCGGTGTCTTGTGGTACGTGAAGGGAACACTCAACTGCAGGATTCGATACAACCCATGCGCCGTTGTAAGGCTCAAGGAGCACTTACAACCGGGAAAATGTTGTACGCTTGCCCTGGCAGGGATCAAGTGTTATTGAGTGGTAGACTACTGTCTATACTCTTCAAGAGACTACCAAGGGCCGGATATTCCGTGCCCCCGTGCGGTAGACTCCTTTGAACTCCGGATATCCAGAGAACTGAGCAGACTGTAGGCTGAAATGACCTGTTGTGATAAGAACATAAGTGTAGCGTAAAAAAGGGGAATCGTGTAGCATTATAGTCGCCTAGTGCCTAGTGCATGTGCCAGGCAAGGCAATACCAGAGCTCGTGCCTCTATCAGTGCCTCAGAGAGGGCTGGAAAGGCGCTTTGAGCGATGTGGTGTAGTGGTTTGTGATAAAAGATAGATAAGATCAGGTGATGACTGTACATGTGACTTGTAGCTAAAGAGTAACTAAAATATGTATATGATCCCTTACAGCCGTTGCTGATGCCCGTGGAGGCCTGGGGCTGAAGCCGAAGGGATATGTCAACTCAGATTGGGCTGGGTGCGTGGACACACAAAGATCCACATCTGGGTACGTCTTCTTTATAGGCGGAGCGCCAGTGTGCTGGTCTGCAAGACACCAACCAATTGTGGTGTTGTCGACAACGGAAGCGGAATACATTTCCCTCGCCTGAGGCACCCAGCAAGCCATGTGGACCAAGAATTGGCTCTCCAAGGTCTTTCTACCCCAGGAGATGCCGTTCTGGTTCTGGCTCCACAGCGACAACCTCGGATCCATCAGCTTAATGGAGACAAACAAGGAGCATGGTCTCTCTAAGCACCTCGACATCCAGTGGCATTATATCCACGAGCACATCAAAGATGGTGAGCTGGTTGTGTCATCAATCCCGGGGAAGGAGAACATTGCGGACATCCTTACGAAGGCGCTTCCGTGTATCATGCATGAGCAGATTGTTGGGGAGATGGGGTTGGATTGGAGGAGGAAAACAGGTGCTCGATGCCAGGGGGGTGTTGAGGCACAAGGCTGCCTCTTTCGGAAGATGGTGTCTCATATCTGCATTTGGTTACTGATCGGTTTCTCTTTACATTTCTTTTCCACTATTTAGTGTCACGACGCTGATCGTATCCACACCATATTAAAGGTGCAGATGCATAACAACGGCCCTCAGTTCCTTACAACATCCTGGGTACAGCTGAGGGTATGTTTTCCCACTTACATTATCATCATACATATTTACTTATTCATCTACTTATCGTACAGACTTACCGTATTGTTAACAGGTACTTAATAGAGTTCCTTACCACATCCTGGGTACAGCTGAGGACTTGCCATATCGTCGACAGGGGAATCCAAAGTATAAATAAAGGTACTAAATACAGGAGTGGGAATACTACACACCTAGCAGGGAATCTGAAGAGAAGAAAGGATGGGGATTCCCATGCTAGGTGAAACCTTATATACTAGTAGGTACTGCCCAGTAGCATGTGTCTGTAGGTATCTACAATGATCTTGGGCCTGGTCATATAGCACATGCCAGCACAAGCAGATAGAAGTTCCAGACACTGGAGTGGACAGAAGTTCCAGACAGGACAAAGCCGAGACAGACGAGGCAGGCAAAGCAGATGGGACACACACAGACACTGGAAGGATGGAGTGGACAGGCGACAGGCTGGACAACGGACCAGACAAAGGACCCGAGGTGGCTGAAGTGGGGGTTCCCCTGACAGCAATTTTGGAAATTGTGGCAGGAATGTTGCCTTCAGAAAATCCTGTATAACACAGTAAATGACAATAAAATGTCTATGCAGTGAACATGCCTTGTGTCCTGACACCCTCTGCTCCAAAAATGTGGCCCTCAAGACAATGATCCCACAGCATTGAACAAATAATTGCTCATTGTGACACCACTATCAAGATGGACAAGCTTTGACATTTGACCGGGTGGAGCAAGGCCAACAACATTCAAGGCTAAATTGTCTTCCCCAGATCTGGGTCTGCCTGAAAAACCCCAGCTCAACGAAGACAGTGCTTCATCCAAGACATTACAAACCGATCTCTTGCTATTTCCCAAGACAAGTGCTCAGCCAAAGTACAGATGAGATGGTTGAATCAAGCAGGGCAGGTACAGTCTACATGCACATTCCAGTTTCTTGTGGCTGTGGAAGGGGCAAGATCGGTCTTGAGTACTGCCCAAGCGCACTTTGCAGTCATGGACATTGCAGCAAGGGTGACCAAGAATGATGCCATCTGCAACTCCTACCAATATATAATCTGAAAGAGTTTATCATAAGCATTCTATCAAAACAACAGAGATTGCACTGGCATATCAGTCTGTCAGGGGAGAAAGGGTCATGTTATATATATTTTGCAATGCTTTGGGCGGAACAACTGAGTACAAGAATGGTAAAACATTCAATAGGGTAGCAATAGTATGCTTACTGCGCCAGTGCCATTTGATTTTCGAAAAATTGACAGAGCTCATGCTCTACGAAGGAATGTTCAAAGACATACAAGATAGTCAGCTGGTCAGCATATGTAATATTTTCTTTCCGCATTCTTGGCTGCAGCATTTTGGACACTGTAATTGTGGTAGTAGTGTGTAAGGCACTCTAAAGGCTTGGTGAGTAATTTCTTAGTTCCAATCAAGAGCTATTCAGGAATTACTTCGACAATAAGTTGAATGTGAGAGAATTGGAAGGACACCTTGATGCAGAGTATAAAGTCATGATTCATACTCTCTTGGCTCTCCAAGGAGAGTGTTTGCACACTCAGGGCGAGGGCAGTGCTTATATAGTGGATAAATTGGAGCTGCTCCTTTCAATTTGATATGCATATTATTTCAATGGCTATAAATCTGAGTATGTTACACCCCCCACCTATTTTATTTTCAAGGCTGTGCAAGTGAAACAAGTCATCATCCCCAACATTCATTTCGAGCTCCAGTCTTTGGATTATATCGTGAAATGCTATCCAGCATAATTGGACATGATTGTGCCCCAACCCAAGAACAGACACCAAAAACTAAGCAATATTTGGGGGTAGCATCTCCGGTACGAGGTTGTCTTGGTTGATTATTTCTGGCCAAATGTGCTTGGTGAGCCTGATAAAACGCTGAAACTGAACCCACTTGGCATTGTCCAATAGAGTTGGATGCTGGACAAGCCGCTCTAGTACCTTGCGAGAAATAACCGAAGGGAGGTCCATAGAGACGTGGACGAAATAAAAAGAGATTGGTTATCGTAAGATCCGACTCGGATAGCCCAAATAGGCCGAGTTATATGCTCGGAGTTACAAAGGTCATCGATGAACACTGTTCATCGATGTACATTCGGTGATGGCCACCGTGTTCCGAGGCAATTCTGGTGATAATCAGTGATCGTCACCTTATGGCACCTCAGCAAGCACCATCCGTTGAATTTCACTGAACTTGGGAGGCATGTCCACTGTACGTTCAGCGTTCAAATTGAACAATACTTTGGAAAAGGAATTAATTCATCTGTTATGGAATTTGCGGGTTTTGTATGGATTTCTATCACCTTTTAGTGTGACTCCACCCATGTTTAACGTGTTCAACCTCCTTGAAACCCAGATGCATTCACTGAATTTCCTTTTGGATGTCCAGTGAACTTTAGTGTTTTCAGCTCAAGTTCAGTGAAGTTCAGTGAAATTCAATGTAATTTCGTTGATGTCCAGTGGAATGAAGCGAGTAGATGTGAACCAACGGGGCAAAATAACATTAATGTCACAATTATGAGAGAGAATGTTGAATACATCGCACTGGCTCCCACATTCACTCACTTCACCGATGAGGCCTTTCCGTTCAGCAGATCTCACTGAATATTCAGTGAACACCACTGAATTTCGGCGTACCGGCCGATGAACGTCAGTGGATCGGACCGGCAAAGCCGGTCCGCGCATAATACACAATAGGCCTAGCTAGGAAATCGAGCTTAAGATGTGTGAAATTGTTTTGACCTTAAGTCTCAGAATCTTAGCCGCTACTTAAGACATAGGGAATTTGAGATGCCTTAAGACACCTATTGATCTAGGACCTTAAGATTTGACTTATGCCGGAGCCTTAAAATTTGATTCACCAGTAAATGCTTGGCGCATTCACTTCCCTCAGCCTTAAGGTGTGTCTGGTGTGTCTGCCGGATCCGGCGGAAATTCCCCATGACGCTGATGCTCACCAATGTTCGGCCTTATCCAGTGAATTTCACTGAACACTAGATAGATGTTCAGTGAATTTCAGTGTACCTTTCTTGCAAAAAATCAAATAGGTGTTCAGAGGTGGCAAGTACATAACCACTGACTTTCAGTGACTTACAATGTACTCCAGTCTTACCATGCCTCCTCGTACTACAATGCTCTTCCCCCCCTGGAGAAAATTGTGGGGTGTAGTGTCGCTGGCCTGAAAAATGAAAAGAGCTCAGGCTAAATTCTACTGTAATTTTGATATTTACAGTCAATTTAGGGCTTGCACCCGCCCGTGTTACGGCCACGGCCGTAAAAATTACGGCGTAATTTCCTTACGGTACGGTTTAGCCGTCTGTAAGAGCATCGCGTAGACGCTCGAACGGTACGGGTCCCGCCCGTGCCGCCCGTTACGGCGTAATTACGGCCCCACCTGTCATTGCATTTCAACACGTTCGAAAATAGTTCATTTCTTCATCCAAAATACATCCATTGCATGGTAATGACATGCAATGCTCTGGGGGTCAGCTTGCAGATATACATCTCGATTAAATGAGGGCAACCACATCCATCATGGAAGTTGAATATCTCGGAACATTCCGTGACGGACTCTTCATGAGCCGATGCCTCCTGGGTGTGCCGAATCTTGCTCTTTGGGTAAATGATCAGGAACATAATCCATGCAGGATGCCATCGGCAGCCTTGCCAGCCTGATCCAGAGGAACTTCCTCCCATTTCTGAGGTACCAATGCGACAAAGCCGTAAAGCCGTAAACGGACGGTTACGGCTCACCGTATACGGCCGAACCCGTACCGTCCCCGTCCCGTATAAAATACTCTCCCAGCGCTTGACGGTACGGGTCCGTAACCGTATTTACGGCCCGTATCTCCGTAATTTTACGGCACGGCTGCAAGCCCTAAGTCAATTTCATTGAACTTCCTGCGAAAATACACTGAAATTTTTGACATTTGCGGTGAAACTCAGTGAACTCTCTGGGGAAATATAATGGATCTCGCTGAATATGACAGAAAGGGTCAGTCAATTCAGTGTACTTCTATTTGCTGTTCACTGAGGTACAGTGAGTTTCAGCGGGAATTTTGATTATGTGCAGTGAATCACATTTGTTGCTCAGATCAGTTCAAGGGAACAAGTTGGATGCAAGTTTCAATGAACACCACTGAATGTTCCAGCTATGTTCAGTGACCTACCTTCATTAGAGGGCCAACAGCACTGATGAATTTCAGTGAACATTGTGGTCGTCTTCAGTGAAGGACTGAAAGTCGGTGAAGGGAGGTACTTCGGCCGGCTGACCGGCTTTGCCGGTCCGCGCATAATACACAGTACATAACAGCAACAGAGGAGCTTATATCGATATTTTCGCGCCTGACGGGGAAACCTTTCGAATTCTTCCAGCCGGACACGAAAGCAAGCAAACATCACAAATAGCTTGGACTGCTTTGCATAGGACAGATCCCCAGCGTACAGTGTAAGATAACGTTAGAGTATGATCACACCACCGCGTCCTGGGCCTTGGCTGCGGCCTCAAGCTCGCCGAAACTGCCGCTCTTCAAACACATTCCTAAATATCCCATCTTCCTTTTGAATCAAACTCGAGGGCGTATCGAACTCGACGACTTTGCCCTTGTCGAGAACCAGCAAGCGATCATAGTCTATGATCGTCCGCAGTCGGTGAGCCACTGTGAGGAATAAAAAAGTCAGGGCCTGGCATCGACAATGAGACCCAACAGCGTCCGCACCCGTTATCAAGAGGGAGTTAGTAAACTCTGCTCTTATGGTTGCCTGAATCTTGGAGTCTGTTTCAAAATCCACGCTACTCATCGCTCTTTGGAAACTAATTATCTAGGGCCGTGGTCATGAGCGAGTGAGACTTACTCATCCATAACTACAATGCTGCTGCGTCGCAGCAGCGCCCGCGCCATGGCGATCAGCTGTCTTTGCCCTTGCGAAAATTTGGTTTCTCCTGCTGACACCTGAGTGTCTAAGGAAAGCTTCGTCTTGGTCTCAACGTTCGTGAGCGAAGAGAGGGAATCCGAGGCGTCATCTCCATGAACCGATGCTGCCCGGGAGCCAAGGGGGGATGCGGCTACTGACTCTACGCGAGACGTAGTCTGGGAATCGATGTCGCTTTGCCTGATGAGATTGACCCGGAGGAGGAGGTCAAGACAAGCACTATCCTCGTAGTCACCTACCACATTGTGTTAGACTCCGGTTGCAGTAATATTCAGAAAGGCTGACCGAACGGATCTAAATTGTCTCTCAAGGATCCAGAAAATAGAGTGGCGTCTTGAGGAATGAATGTCTGTGACTCCTCGTTAGATCATACGCGTAGAGAGCGGGGTGATATTACCACGCGGGAACGCAGGTCTGGATCGAGAATATCAGCGAAACAAGCACCTCATGGCAAAATACGACAATTACCGTGGATTCCGATCTTGGAGATGTCGATTCCGTCGATGAGGATTCGTCCTGCCAGGTACATCGGTTTAGGAAGCACCCCATGGATCGCTACTTATCGCTCGAGGGATCCACCTTGGTCGACAGTTAGCATTGGCTCGGATCCAAGTACCGAGATCACCTACGAATCGCAAGAGGCTCATCGCCAGCGTCGACTTCCCGCTGCCTGAGGATCGGTCAGAATGCCTCGCTATCGCACAGAGTCAAAATTCTGACCTGTCCTTCCCACAAGTCCCACGCGCTCCCCCGCCTTCAGCTCGAACGAGACATCCTGCAACACGGAGGGAAGATCGGGAGCCTACTTGACAGTAAGGGCCTCGACCATAACTAGAGAGGTGTTTGCAGCATTCGACGGCCAGTACGCCGGCGGTCTGTGGGATTCGATTGTCGCGGGCGGCTCCTGGGGTAGATCCGCATATTCGATAATTCGTTCCACCGAGCTGAAACGCGTCAGGAGGGAAAGGCCCCGCCGAGAAGAGGACTTACTTGAGATCGAGCTCCAGGTCAGTCCAGAAGCGGCATGTCCAGTACAGGTTTTCGCTTAATGTGAGAGCGGACGTGATCGCCAGCCCTGCGAGTCCAACATCGTTGTGCAGAAAGGTGATGGAAAACAAGGCTGTAATGAGTACGGACTGCGAACTAGTGAATCAGAGAGTTCACGCGCATGTCATTTCCAGCAACGTACAATACCAGCTGTTATGTATAGATGAGAACTACAGCCATTTCGAAGCATTGAATAACTTACTCAAGAGCTGGAAGTTAAACTGCAGCCAACGGTTCGTCATCCTGAATACCATGAAAAAAAGGCCACAGGACAAGATTTCCCCTAAAGCTGACCAAGTAAAATACCAATATTTGGACATCGCATTGACCCGAGAGTGGAGCCCGTCTATGAAGCTTTTCTCAGCAGAGAACGCTGCGGATGGATGAATAAGCTCCCAAGTCTGACGACGAACGCAGTAGGTAGAAGTGCTGACCTCGGACAGTCACAATCCCAGTCAGCAACTCGCCAAAGTCCGAAAATATGGGCGAGCGAGTATTAGACTCCATGCGGCGTAGGTCCCGTCCTGTGTTCAGATATCCAATTGCCAAAAAACGATAAAGGTAGCCGATGATTGATGCTGGCAGCAAGAACGGCGGGAATAAAGCACTACACCCGGGTGAGCAAGGCGATACTCAGAAGGATCGGAATGCTTACGTTACTGTTAGGACGGAAGCGAAAAACCCGGCGAGACGAGTTGACGTCTTGGAGTGAGGATGCGAGGCTCGAATCAACGGTAGCGAAATCCTTGCTGAACCTGTTGATGATGCGTCCTATGTACATCGAACGAATGAGTTACACGGCCATCGGATCTAGAGACAGGCTGGCCTTGAGGCGTTGTGTCGTGGAACCTATGGTTCAGGCAATTAGCGATGTCACCCAAGCAGGAGGGAAAAAATATACCGAAACGTGGCTCGGACTACAGTGACCAAAATTCGCCTGGGGGATAGTGGGCATGACAAAACGAATCTCTCTTCCTCAGGAGACTCACTTGAAGAGAACTCGAGAAGCTCTCAAGGCGCCGGTGTATTGTAGGGCCGTAGATGTTAATTGGAAGACGACACCGAGTATGTTGAGCGCGGCATAAACACCGACGTAGAACATGGGGTTCTCGGAGGCACTCGGCAACCGACCAATGAGGGCCCATTGCTCGGCTGGGAGGTGGCCCGCATATGGTGGATTACTGGTTAAGAAGATTTCGGTGTCCCCAGAGTCCAAAAGGCGGAGCATCAGTCTGTCCGATCCATTGAATGGCGTAGCATATACTTCAGCCCAGATTTTAATCCAGATCTTCTCGCTGACAACTCGGAGTTACTGTGCGACAATAAGGAATGCCAGGAGCGCCCATATATGGTAGCCTGAGGCCGAAAGGTAGGTTCGGTGAACAGACCATTGGACGCGTCCGATTTCTGGGAGGTCTGAGTAAAGAGAAAGGAAAAGAGGTTGATCAGCGCCACACCTCTGTGCTCGTCCTCGACGAGTTTGCGTGGTTTTTTAGCCTCAGTTTCTTTACTGAACGCCTCCGGCGTGGCGGCTGCGACAGCACCCTTGTCCTTTTTCACCTCGACCGCAGCCTCGTGAGCGATTTCATCAAGCACATCCTGCGTTCGGAGTTCGTCGACAGTGCCTTGCGTGTCGATTCGGCCGTCCAGCATGCGCACTACATAGTGTGCACTCGGAAGGACAAGCTCGACGTGGTGTGTGACCAGGATCTAGGTCCAGTCAATGGATTGTTCAAACGACAAGGATGAGCCGTACCACCGTGCGGTTCGCCAATAGAGGTCCCTGGAGACATTTTTCGTAGAGGAATCGTGAGGTGTGACTGTCCTGGACGAAAGTCACTTCGGTAAATGAAGACGGGGATGAAATACCATACCATAGCGCTCAAGGGATCGTCGAGAAGCACACACTTCTTTCTCGAGTATACCTGGGAAGAGATTAGATGTTTTTCAGTCGCATTGGGAGAGAACTTGTACGGCTCGCGCTAGTGCGACCCTTGGAGATATCATTAGCAAGCCACCGCGCCGAGGGAACCAAAACATACCTCGCCTTGTGGCCTCCCGAGAGAGAGACGCCCTTGACACCAGTTTCGGTGGCGTCCCCATCCTCCAGCATTTCCAAATCGGGCCTGAGGGCACAACATTGGATGACCTCGTTATACCTGGCCTCGTCCATCGGAGACCCAAAGAGGATGTTATCACGGATGGACTGATGACGCCTGAGAGGATTATGTGGGTAATGGACATGCGACACGGCTGAAAAAGATTTCACAGCCACGGTGATTGAGCAGCATAAGCAATCCCGTGGGTGTTTCCGTGCCCGTCGACAGAGCTGTTTTTAGCCACGATAATTCGCCCGCCAGGAAGCAGCGTCATCTCTCCCATTAGTGCCATCTAAAGTGCTTGCATTACATCGAGCGGCCAGTCGGAGGAGTCGGACACGAACCAGCAATGCCGTTTTACCGCTGAGTAAATAAGCGGTGTGAGGGTTCAGTACATCCTCAAGCGTGCACAATACGCACCTCGCCGTGGGTCCAGT
This sequence comes from Mycena albidolilacea, assembly GCA_029282495.1. Taxonomy (NCBI): domain Eukaryota; kingdom Fungi; phylum Basidiomycota; class Agaricomycetes; order Agaricales; family Mycenaceae; genus Mycena; species Mycena albidolilacea. Next base: position 46,145 of record JARIHO010000102.1, on the reverse strand, counting down.
GATGACGGAGAGATGGTTCTCTGGGAACCGAATCGAAAGACCCTTGAGCTTGAATCGATGGTCTTGGATGTCACTATTGTCAGCATCCACGACGGTGCTGACGTCTACCGAGCTTGAGGATGCGGATTGTGTGCGAAATTCCGACACTTTAAAAGGCCCTGGGCCCGCGTTTTTGGTCTTGACTTGATTCCACTCGAAAGACGCATTCTCAAAACCCAAGCCTTCGTCCTGCGCGGAGAGTGCGAGATCGGAGAGATCCTGTTTCAATGACGAGAATTGGGGAGTGATCTCATCCTCATCCAGGTAGACCGCGATGCGATTCAGCGCTACCCGCGCCTATAGTGGAAGTCGTGAAGCTTTGAGTGCAAAGTCATGGGAACAAGCACCGCACCTGAATGAGCTGCATAATGTATCTGGGGATAGCTGGCCGGGAGCTCATAGGTAAAATGCGTCGCTACGAGGATCAAAACACTTACTATTAAGTGGAAGTCTAAGGGACATCCCGAATCAGCGGAAATCACGAATGGACGATTGGAGGCTCACTCAACCACGGAGAACAGGGCAATCGCCTGCAGCGAAACATTCCAGCAAGTTCCGAGGGAAAGGAGAAGAGGCACGCACAGTAAAGGCCGTGCCGACGGTCAGCTCATTCCCGAGCCACACATAGATGAGAAACGAAACCAAAGAAAGAGTGATCGGCGCGAAACCCCACAGCCTGCGCGCGGACACCGTTTAGTGGGTCGGGGTATGAAAAGGATAGCTAAACGACGAACCCACTAAAGAGAAAACTGTTAATGTTCGCTGTACGACGGGTCAACGGTATAATTTAAAAGGGACCCTCCGACTTGGCGCACCTTTGAGCATCCATCGCATTTCCTCCTCCCGTGCAACCACAGCCCGGTCGATCCAGCGCTCCTCCAAGCAAAGAACTTGATCAATTTGATCTACAGCAGCACATTCAGGACCCAAGGCAGAAATAGGATTAACGAGACAACGCACTGAGCTGATTAACTCATCCAGGACGGCCATACGCTTGTCCTTTGCTTTCGCCTTCCCTTTGTGAATTTTGAATCCCCGGTTCGTCACGTAGCTATTGAGCGGCGCGCAGGCGAGGAATACTGCGAAACCTGCAAACGCGCTCCACCCCTCGAACCCGTGTCAAAATCGCGACAGGAATGAATAAGCGATATCACACGCACCAGGAGCTGATAAAGGAAGAAGGACCCAACGGCGAGGTCAATAGGTGCGCCTGAAATCATATAAAAGGTGCCCGCAATATTAGCTATCTCATTGGCGTCGCTGGACATGAGGTTTTGGATTTTGCCGGTATCTGCTGTTAATGTTAGAGCACGGAGTGGAGGGTGAAGAGTCTGCGCACCTGCTCCGGCCTTTGGATCGTTGGCTTGGTCCGCCTCAGACTTCACTTTGGCCTTGTCTACTTTCGTCGCACCCGTAGCGTCGGCAGCATCTGGACCCTTCTTGATCTCAATCACCTTCTCGTTGTCTTTACTGACAATGCCGCTAAAATCTTTGCGTTTGAGTGTTTTATCGTATATCGCGGCCATGAGCTCAGAGCGGACGCGTGCATGTGCTCGCCGGCTAAAATCTACCAGTAAATTAAGCCAAAACCTCGTGCGCACAGAAAAGGGGACACACAAGCGTGCTGAAGAACACATTCCGCCTATGACAATCGTTAAGCCTCCGAGTTCGGCGCGGAAAGGCATCGCACAGAACCTTCAGGATGGAGCACAAGAACATGAGCCCGGCGTAGATGTACGTCGTTCCCCTCTCTCGGGGGGTGGTGTTCAAGTGGTTGAGGGAGTCCAAGATGCGTCTGCGGTGAGTTCAGAGGTCTGTAGTTGCTGCAAATGAAGATCCCACTTGAGGAAGAATGGTCCGGCGTAGGTGAAAAGGATGGACAGGACCCGGGTGCCGAAGTCTATACTACAAAGCAAAGGTCAGTGACGCAATGGCAGGGCGGAGAAAGGACGGGTGACCAACGTTATGTCAAATGAATTGGCAACAACAAGCCGGCGTAGAAGGGAGACGCTCCTAGAACGAGGGTGAGACGAGGCTCCGATGGGGCGAGTGGCAAGTACGCACCGAATAGACTGGAACTTGATGAAAAGGGGTCGTGATTGCAGATTCGGACTGATTCCCCAGACATCCTCCTCGTTCAGTGTTTCGTGGGTTCCCTGTGGGGGGGTGAGCTGAAGCAGACTGCGGTGAGAGGATGACTGACACGCTTGATAAGAGGATACACCCAATTAAAGGTAATCCATTTCCACAGGCGCGTGTAATCCTCCGGAGCGACAGACTTGCCCTGAGCGATATTAGTTTTTGATTGAATGGGGGAGCTCAGGAACGTACAATATCCTCCTTCTTTACGCGTGTGGAGGGAAGATCCATTGGCATCTTTGCTGTGAAATAGAGCAGCACCAGGACGGTGGCAAGATTGGCGGACAGGCCCACTAGGGTAGGCGTCGAAGGCAACGACGTTTCCCCGACCGCATAGTCGAAGAGACGTCCACCGAGCACCAACACACCGCCCACGAGATGCAAAAGATAGATGACGAATAGGTCGTACGGCACAGTCGCGAAAGGCGACGCGATTGGTCGTACAGTGGTGTATAACCAGGAAAATGCGACGAGGAGAGATTGGATGAGACGCCACGCGTCAACTTGATCGGCAGCGAAGTAAAAGAGGCCGCTCGTGATCCAGGCAAGGCTCTGAAGAAGCCCTGCAAATGTGAAGACGAGTGACCGCCCAAATGGAATGGCCTGCGGAACAACGATCTCCTGGTCGTCGACCCCAGTCGCTCCCGCCGACTGAAGATCCACAGCCTCTGCTTCATGCAGCGTGATAAACGGTGTGAAAGACGCTTTGAGAGCAGTGAAGAGTCTCCGGAGTGGCGAAGGCCATGGGGTCCCAAGTGAAGGAACACAGAAGGTAAAGAGGACCAGAAAGGGTAGTACGGCACTCCACGAGCTTCGCACACACCCGTCCCAAAAGTCGAACGCGCTGGAGTTGCTGCATACTTGCATCGTGGTTGAAGTCAACCCCGGTTCGCAGTCCACGACGGCCATCAGCGACCGCAAGTCTTATTTATTGGGGGACACCGCGCCAGAGAACCTGGGAAACTGCGGGAAGCTTTAAGCCTCTACGTGTATTGTCTGAATAACCCCGTCGAGATCGGAGCAGAGGCAGCCCTGCAATGCGGCGAAGGGTTCCCGCCAACGAGAACTTCTTCGGGTTCGACCGCACTCAAAAGGTCGGGGACATCTTCAAGAACGTGGACGCCTGCAGTTTGAGCACCAAACAGCCATAGTTTCAGCGCCAAGTGCCGCCGGGCGGACACTCTCAAAGGTCAAAGGTGGCAGGAAGAACGAGGCGGAATATTCGAATCCGATCAATGTCAAGCAAAATTGGGACGGGGTCAAAAAACCGCATTTTCATGATTCCATTGAGATTACCTTCAAAGGCAATAACGAGATTGCCATTCCACTGCCCCGAGCTTGCTTTGACGCGTCAAACCACTCACAAGGACGTCGAAAATTATGCAGAACTCGTGTGCAAGCTTATGATGGAATGGCTACAAGAGGAATCGACTCTTCAGACTACAGTAGCGGACAATCAAAGTCCGCCTATTTTGGAAGCGTGGGAAATTTGTATACGACGACAACGGCGACCATTCCGAACGTCCGAAAACACTGAAAGCAGTTATATTAGATGCTATTAAAGAGATCTGCACGAGCAGAATTTCGATATCTTTGATTTTAAGGTGATGGGACCCCAAAATATTGAGAAAAGTCAAAAGAAATCGGAAAAATACTGGGAAAAGTGCCAATCGACACCTTTTGATTAGCTGAGTATGATTCCGGAAAGATCTACACAATTCATCGAGCCGTTCCATCCATAAAAAATGATTTCTCTTTGACCTTCACCACCCACCATGCCCCCTAGAAAAAAGCAGAAATGGAATATCACTGGTCTGCGGAACTAGCAGCAGACATCCTCAGCACCTTCTGTTGGGTCCACCACATATGTATATATTTTTCCCTCTCGGAGGCCTCAAAGAGGTACACAGAATTTTGTTCAACCGGCCGAAAATATTGAGAAAAATAACCGCTCGTGGGAAAAACTTCGGAGATATGTTTTTGAGCTCCTTTCGACGAGCTGGATCTGAATCTGGCCTCAGATTTGGGAAAAAATGGGTGGTTCACACGCTATGTGATAGGCGGACTTTGATTGTCCGCTACTGTAGATAAGTTCCAGTTGATGTGCTAAAAAAAAAATCTGCTTCCTCAGATCTGGCTAGTTCTACCGCGGCGAGTTGGTTCACCCGACAATCCACTGCGACCGTGAGCTCGGCTATGTAGAGGGATTTGAGGAGGCCCATGTAGTTAGCGTGTACACATCGGGATACCCTCTGGAAACCGGTGTTCCTGAGCGGGACCGTGCCGTGTAATACTACCTACCTACCTACCTACGTGGACGACGAGAATTCTTATTGGTATTACGCGACGTTGTATACGGGTTTGCTTCATCGCTGCATTACCTCGTTCACGGACTCGCGCGCTCCGGCCTCCCAGTCATCCCAACACAGGCTCAGGAAAACAGTGTCGCGGCCAAGAGAGCGAGACTTAGGGTCACCCCCACGGATGCCTCCCCCATTCCCGCCCTCGATCTTCTCTGCGGGCAACACCGTATCCCATCTCAACACTCCCTCCCGGCGGAACCCCAGCCGTTCCGCGGCGCGCACACTCCGGGTGTTGTGCACATTCGCCCTCCACGCGACGCGCCGCAAGCCCAGCCCACCTTCCGCCGGGGCTTCAAGCGTCCAGCGCAGGAGCAGCCCCACAGCGTTGGACGTGACGTGTGTACACTGGAAGCGCGGCAGCGTGATCACGAAGCCGATCTCGGTGCTAAGATTCGTCGGGGACGTGGCCAGAAGCCCGATCGTCCCCGCGAGCTGGGGCACTGCCCCGGGCGACGACGTGTCGAGCACCGCGAAGAGGACTATGCTGCGATCAGGCTGGATCTCCATGACCGTCGAGACAAAGTCCTGTGCGGTGGCGAATGGGGCCACGGGCAGGTAGGCAAAGAGTTCGGGGTGGGAGGTTGCAACGGCGAAGAATGCGTCCCCGTGCTCGGAGGGCTGTGAGGTGTCACTTCAGCCGATGGACGCGTACAAAGTACATGGCGTACGATGAATGGGACTAGTTTCACGCGGTCGTTCTCCAGTTTAGGTATGGGGAAGTAAAAGTCTACATCGTACGGGGTCATCGTGGATGTGGCAGATAGTGGTGGGAGTAGAGAAGACTCGCCGGTAAGTATCAGGCATGTGCTGCGCCACAGCCCTGACAACGAAGCCAGAATCATTTCGTGAGAGCAAAAGTTGAGAAAAGGCTTGAGGTGTGCACTCGGATGCGCGCGCAGGGTCATCGATGGAGGCAGGATTCGTTTGGCGGAGGATATGTCGTCCGTAGCTTGACCTGCAGTTTCTTGCAGATAACGTCTCGTGTTTCGAGTTCATATGAAGAAGGATGTAATAGGCTGCCAGTGTGTTTGGTTGGATTCAGAAAACGTTCCCAAGCGCCCGCCAGAGTCCATTGGCTGCCATCGGTGACCGCAAGTCTTGCAGACAGAAGACCTGCGACAGTGCTAGAAGATCTTCAAGACGCGCATTCTGGCTCAAGGGATAGATTCCGAAGCGCGAAATGGGACGCGCACTTGAAGGTCACCCAGAAGATCGGGGGTGGTAAGAAAGAAAGAGGCGTATGTTTGTGATCGAGGTCACCCAAACTGGGTAACGTACATATTGCAGTTCCTCGATAAATGTTCTATGCGGCACGATATCGAAAATCTAGGGCTAAACTTCCGGAAATTCTACTTGGACGACGTCTAAAAACACTGCACGAACGCGAAAGCGAAGTTGTCTCCGAATCCTGAATGGAATCATTTCATCTTCGCTGCATGATCTTGTTCACAGATTCGCGTGCACCGCTCTCCCAATCGTCCCAGCACAGGCCCAGCAGCAGGGTGTCACGGCTAAGATAGTCCGGCCTAGGATCCCCTCCCCGGACGCCCCCGCCATTTCCACCCTTAGTCCTCCCTGCGGGTATAACTCGATCCCACCGCAACACCCCCTCCCGGCGGAACCCCAGCCGTTCCGCAACGCGCACGCTCCCAGCATTGTGCACGTTCGCCTTCCACGCGACGCGCCGCAACCCCAGCCCCCCCGCCTCTGGGGTTTCGAGCGCCCACTGCAGAAGCAGCCCCGCAGCGTTCGACGTGACGTGTGTGCGCTGGAAGCGCGGCAGCGTGATGACGAAACCGACCTCGGTGCTGAGATTCGCTGCAGACGTGTCCAAAAGCCCGATCGTCCCCGCGAGCTGCGGCGCTGCCCCAGCCACCGACGTGTCAAACACCGCGAAGAGGACGGTGCCGCGATCGGGCTGGATGCGCTGCTCGATGACGGTCGTGACGAAGTCCTGTGCGCCGAAGGTCAGGTATGTGAAGAGCTCAGGGTGTGCGCCTGCAGCAGCGAAGAACGCGTCAGCGTGCTCGGACGGCTGTGGGGTTTCGCGTCACTCCGGTGGACACACAAAGAACAGATGGCGTACGAAGAATGGGACGAGTTTCACGCGGTCATTCTGCAGGTTTGGAGGTACTGGAAAGCAGAAGTTCACATCGTGCGGCGGGGCCATGGTCAGTGGTGGTGCGAGTCAAGAATGAGTCATCGGCAAGCGTCGGGCATGTGATACAGAGCGCCTTTGCATCGTCTTGCTTGGTCAAAAATTGCGACTTGATCGGGCGGGCAATCAATTGCAATGCCAGGGTTATTTTGAGGAGAGTAGTTTGAGCGCGACGCGCCGCTTGCGAGGGTTTCATGGAGGCCCGAAGCGCCTCGCAAGTATAGATGCAGGCAGCGCCAATACTTGACGTCGGGATATATCCTTGCCAGCGTGGCGCCGTCGCTCGGTTTAGGTCACGCAGAACTTTTGCAAGGCCCCAGAGATTCTCCTGAAAAACCGACATCGATGTGGGTACAAGAGAGTGTGGAATCGGTGATCGGATTGAAAGTGTTTCACTCATGTGTATTCCATTCTTGAAGGACCTCGGGGAAAGCTTCATGAACGAGCTCGAGTCTTGCCACCCAAGATTGTCGCGAGCAATTGGCTAGGGATGCGATTTAAATCCGATTCGAGCTGAAGCTTGAAGAGTGGGTGGACACGTTTCACGTGCGTTGCAAGACGGAACCATCGCCCCGTAAGAAGGATGGAGGAGAATGTACGCAGCGAAGATGAAGGCAGCAGGAGAGATAGGATCGGCAATAACCGGCTTTGTGATCGCTACATATCACTCTTGAGGTGAAAGTGAAGGAACTGAGAGGAAGTGTGCAACTGACCTCAAGGATACTAGCTGGCAAACCCTTTGACCGACATTTGCGTCAGCTCGTTTCAAACCATTTGAATGCCAGACGGGCGATTTAGAGAAAGGGATAGCGGGTGCCTATGATAAGTACCGCAGGAATTTTTTTTTATCAGCGTCCAATTCCCGCTAGCCGACCAGAACGACTGACCCCCGTCGTGAGTGTGGCTCCTCGCGGGGCTCGTCGTACACTGTGTTTTGTCTCTAAATGCGGGCAGCGACGCGCTCTACCGATTGAGCTAAGAGGGAGATGCATGTTGAATCGAAACGCGGTGCGGGTTCCCGACAATCGCACTCTCGCGTCCACAAGAGCATGCATATTTCAAATTTTCTGGGCTTCGATTCTACATTGCTCGGGGAACATCTGATACCTCCCGTCCGCCCCCGGCCCAATCATCAATCCCCGCAACCTCTCTACAAGCTCGGGGTCTTCTCCGGCTCCATAATACAACCAGAGTTCCAACCGGCGCAGATTTCTGAGCTTCAGCACACGGCGAGCCCAGGAGTACTCGATGCGCGGGTCGAGTTCTTCCATTTCGGGTTCCGCTTTGAGCTCGAACGCCACGCGCTCGAGGCCCATCCGGTGGAGTACGACGAACACATCCTTCCACCCCGAGGCCGAGGATGGCCTAAGCTCGTACACATAGACGCTGCGGATGTCCGGGAGGCAGTATTCTCCTAGCCCGTAGCGCACGAGCATCTCAAGATGTGAGGCACAGAAGGAGAAGGTATTGCGCTGGTGCAGAATCGGCAGGGCTTCGGCGTAGATCTGTCGGCAGGAGCGTAACAGCGCAGGGGAGAGTTGGTCGGCAGTGGCGGGGGGGATGTTCCTGGTGCGGGCGTGTGCGAGATTGTCGACAAGGACATAGCACCGAGACCAAACCATACGCCAGCCTTTGGACGCAGCATCGACGACGAGCAGGTCAATCAACCGTCCGCCGAGAACCTGCTCGAAGATGCACTGCCGTAGCTCCAAAGGAAGCTTGGAGAGCAAGTAACAGCTTTGGGGCTGTTCCTTCACCGGGAGATGCTGAATGTCGATACGAGGGGTAGGGAAAGGCAGTGGGTCGGGTAGAGTCGGCAACACGTGCTTTCCCCCGCACTTGCCACCTACTCCACCACAGACGAAAATGGCACACAAGCAGGGACAACAGAGAATGACGGAAAAATATTCAAAAAAGGTCCCAGCGGCCTTGGAGATGGCCTTGGAGGCCGCCAGAGGCATAATACTATGAAATATGTCTCTGAATTAGTTCACTGCACAGTAATAGCACTTACATGTTTCTTTCCCCCAGGCTCTACAATTCACAAGGGAGGCCGGGAGAAGATGGAGGTTGGGGTGAAGTCCCAGTACTTATGTGTTTTCCGGCGGTGGCAACAACACCGCTTGGAAGCTGTAGAATCTTGGAAGACACTTCCGAAGATACGGAGATGGTTGTGCGCCAAGAAAGCATTATGTGGCGGTGCAGCCCATTGGTTCAGATGATGGCTGAATGCTGGCGACATTGATTTCCCATCATGGTTCAGTGCAAGTTCAGTTCAACCGTCAACGTTCAACAGTTCTAGCTTCAGCGCTTCAGTTCCTACTTTCCTCCGGAGTTGGAGTGACAGAATCATAAATTAGAGTATATCTAACATCTGACTATCTTGTACCTTCACGACGAGGACCGTGTTGTATGGCAACGTAGAGTGAGCTGCTCGCTCATCCACTTGATTTCTGTTGATCCTTGGCCCGGCACAGTGATTTGGACCCCAGATACCTCTCTTCCTTCGCCTTTTCTTCCACGACGCCGAACCTCAGGCTCACATGCTCAAAGCGGATGGAAGAGTTTGTGTATTTTTTTCTGGTTTGACCATATTTTACCGGTGATTCTCGGTTCACCGATTGAGCAACCTTTGTGAAACACATTTTGCTCCTAACTCGGAGATGTTCCAACATGGTAAGGGAAAGTCCTTAAGGAGATATTAGGTGATTACCGAACCGGTTACTCATGAAACCGGCGCCGTCAAAAAGGTGTGCCACGCAAGGTACATCATTCTGGTGGTCAGTATCCGAGATTTCTACATTTCTTTGACCCCTTTGGGGTGTCATACGAAAAATTGGAACGATACAGAGAAGATTAGCATGGCCCCTGCACAAGGATGACACGCTTTTCCGGAGTGGTAGACCTACGGGTCTCAATATTTATGCATCATTTTGCAAAAATGGTTGACAGAGAAGGAGAAATGCTTAATAGAATCATTAAAAGGTTTTTCCTGTTCAGAGCAAGGCCAATTTGTTTTCTAGCCACCTGGGCACCCAAGAGGCTTGTTTTTATCTCCTCAGCTTGGATATTTATCAAATGGAAGCCTTAGACAGTTGCAGCAAGATCATTTGTCTTCTGGTGTGGGCAGGGATTTGGAACATTCCAGAGGTGGCGGAGATGTTCAATTGCCCTCTGGATGCGTGCTGGATCTGGGTTGGTGACTGCACGGAATGACATTGTTGAGTACTGAAGGAAAGTGCAGACTTCCTGAGTGGGAATAGGCGTATTGATTGCTGATTAATGGGCAGAATTGCAGGCGCACAAGGGCACTTTTTGAAAATCTAAAACATAGAAATAGAAGGGATTTTTATTGCCATGAGGTACATGGTATAATCCCATCAGGTCTGATTGACAGATCATCAAACCATCCCCCAGCAAATCTGACCGGTATGGCAATGTAGAGTGAGCTGCTCTGGTGTGCAGTGAGTTGCTTGCTGATCCATGCTCTGCCATGTCTTCTGCTGCTGATAACTGATGTGGGACCCCATGGACTACGTATGAACAGACTTCAATGGTGGCGGAGTCAATCTTCCAATTGCTTGAAACATTCAAATTCAAGTCGGGTTTTATATATTCAAATGTTAATTTTTTTTTGTGTGTGTGTATGTGTGTGTATGTGTCTTGGGAGTTGTAACTGTGAAAGGAATTGATGGTCTGTTTACTATGGGGCTCTATGGGGAGCCAAAACATCACAAACACAACATTGGGCTTTTATTGTTCTGGGTCTGGTCGACTGAAGGTACCACACGTACTGCAGTTCAGAAATTCAAGTTTTTTGGTACTGCACTGATCTGGGAATTCAATGCACAGGACAGCCCTCTCAGATACAAGAAGGGACTACAGTGTCTTGTGAAGAAGTTCATGGAATGGGGAAGAAGCTTAGCTTTAGCCTGGGGCTGTTGTTGTTCTGTTCTCTGTGCCTCTGGAAAGGTCACTGAGTATCCCTCATTATTCCAGCTGACCCCGACTCAACCAAAAGGACCTATTGGATACTGAACTTAAACAATGAAGCCTGCTTGCAGCCAGAAATGCCATAGAGTATCATTTCAACCCAAAATGAGCAGAAATTATGACTGAAGTCCAGATCTAGAGCTCTGGATTTGGGTTGGATGAATTTGTGTAGATTTGGTGGATGCAAAGCATGGATAATAGGCTTAGCAGTTCAAACATGAATCATGAGAGGAATTGACTCCTTCACGAAAGTCTTGGACCACTTGGACCACCAATTATTTGCTTCACCCCAGGCACCATGAGTGTGCCATTGTGTTATGGTGCAGCAGGTTACACCGACCGGGAAACAGTGGAGTTGAACAAGGTTGAACAATTTGGGCAGCAAGATCACTTAGTGCAGACAGAAGTACTGGCAGCTTCACCTTTCTCATGGAAACCCAGGAGGCACAACTCTTGAACATGAAGAGCCCTGGAGCAGCCAAATATAATGAGTGTGGAACTATCAGTCCATTGTTCAACAATAGTGGAAGTGACCAGGGCCAGGCTAGTAGTGTATGCTGAAGATATAATAATGTTAAACACCAGCCATATCTTGAAAGTATGGCCATCTGAACTCATATGATCTCGACAGTGTGGTCAGAGGGCTTTCTGAATCTTGTACTTCAAAAAGTGTCACTGAACAATTGATTTTTTGGTGGGGAATCATCAAAATCTCAGAAGCAGGGAAAACCTACATAGAAGTATAGGGGTGGTCACGGGTTTTTCACGGGTTTTATGTAATCACAACGTTGAGCCCAACTGTAGGATTTTTTTGAGCCCAAGAGCAAGTGAATCGGTGAAGAACTGACTGAGTTATGAGTTAAACAAGTTTGGGGTCTAATGGTCACAATCCCATGTCACAGGACCTGTGATACTGATTTCAAACCCGCGGGTACAGACCCGCGGGTTTTCGGACCTGAATTGGTGGATTAAGCCAGTGGTGTTGCTATTTTGGGCACCAAACTTGTTCAGGCTGTAACTTGGTTAGTTCTTCACTCATTCACTTGCTCTTGGGCTCGAAAAAATCCTACAGTTGAGCTCAACGTCGCGATTACATAAAACCCGTGAAAAACCCGTGACCATCCCTATAGAAGTAGTTCGCTAGTTGAACCGGCTTCTCAAAAGTCTGTTCAACTTGAAGTTTTAGTGACAGCCTCCACAGCACCGACTTGGAGAAAACAATTCTTCCTTTTATTTGAGAAGAGTCTCACACACACCACTACACCCCCATTTCAAGCATTTGTTACACAAACCTCAAGTGCAAACATTTTTGTAACAGTCAAGAAACATTTGAGAATGGTAGCAGCAACATCTCACAAACATTTGCAGAAAAAATCTCGCTGAAAAGGTCCTACCAATGTTAGTTCAACATTGTCCAAACATCAAGAGTCAAAAAATGCTTCAGGAACTGATTTTTTTTTGTTTGAAAAACATTGAGCAGTGAACATTTTTGAAATGTTTGAACCAAACAGTGGTGTATGCTTGGTCAAATGTCTTTGAAGTTTTTAGCCAGGTTTGTCATGAAAGATATTCCTGGGACTGGTTTAGGTTCCAGGTCTCTGTAAAAAAATAATGTGTATGTTTATAGCCTTATATGGACAAAGTCACTTGACCCCAGTAACTTCTGTGTGTCCTGCCCTCCTCAATCTGTCAAAGTGTGTTTCCCAATCAAGGATTAATACGGCAGGCTGCCCCCCCACCTTCCTCAGAACCATTAAAACATGTTTCCCGATTGTGGATTACCAATACAGTAGATGCCAGCCCCCTGCCCTCTTCAAAACCATTAAAACACATTTACCAATCGTGGATTACCAATATGGCAGATGCCAACCCCCCACCCTCCTCAATCATGGATTATAAACCTGAGAGGTGTTGGCAATGTTGCCTCAGCTCTCCTCGGCTGGCTTGGCTTGGCTTCTGGTGGCCGTTTCACAATCTGGCTACTCCCGGTTTCTCTGACTGCCCCTGTTTCTCCCATGCTGCCTGCTGCATCTCCCATTTCGTGCTGTCACTGTGCTCTCACCATCAATGTTGTTTCATCCCAGTGTCAAAGAACTCACACCAGGGGCAGCCAACGACACATGTGAACACCACATGCATTACACACATGTGGTTCCCATATGGAAGAAAGGCCACAAAGCCACCTTTACCAGACTAAGGGCGGCTTTGTTGCATGCTTTGTTCTCCGGTGCAGGGGAACAAAGCATGTAACAAAGCCCCCCTTTGCTTGTTAAAGGCACCTTTGTGGGCTTTGTTCCGACTGCGAGCCACATGCATGTAACGCACCTGGTGTTTGCATGCCTCACTGGTTGCCCCCAGTGTCACCTGTCAAGACAGGTGGATGGAACATTCCAAAAAGACCCTAACTTTGCGTATATGCACTGGAACATAATCCAGAAAGCTGAAGTGAATCAGCAGATAAGTTTCCATACACCTGTTAGACAGCAGGCTGGTATAGTTGCCAACATCCAGGAAATGGTGCCAGTGATTGTGGAACTCATTCACAAATGGGAGTTCAGCCCAAATGCCAAACCTTCAAACAAGTATGAAAAGAAGGCTATGTGCACATTATCCAAATTGAAGGTCCTCACTCGAGATTTGAAAGGCAGTTCCAGTTATAAACAGTGCAGGTGCAACCAGACCTGTGAGCTGATCAAGAAATTGTCGACACCGGCACTTTTTCTAACATTGAACCCTGCTGATGTTGCACATCCTTTGCTCGGTGCCATGGCTGGAGTGGTGCCTGATGAGTGGAAGAGCTGGAAGAGTTTCAAGAGATGTAAGTTCATTACAGATAACCCCAGCCCTGCTGCAATATTCTTTGATGAGGTCATCAAGGCATTCATTCATATAATATTGTATTATGATCCTTCGGCTGTGTCGTCAGAATCAAACAGTTTGTTCAGAAGATGCAATCCATATTACACAATGGTGGAGGCGCAAGGTCGCGGTACCCTGTATTGTCACTTGGATTGAGGGCAATCCGTCTCCACAAGCCCTCCACGACTGGATGAAGGAATGTCTGTTGTTTCGGAGCAAGATGTTCTCGTGGCTGGAATTCATCATCAGTTGTGAATTGCCATCTACCAAGGAACTGGTTATAGAGATGGATGGGGAGATGAAGCCACCTAAAATGCCTGATGGATGGGATGACCCCCATGTTCACAAGAAACTTGACGTTGCTGACATGGAAGAGGATGAGTTTGCTGAGGCGATGCTTGCCACAGTGGAGGAGCTGGCTATCAAGAGCAATTGGCACGTTCACCATGAAACATGCTGGAAATATTTGAAGCCAGGCGAGCCCAGGAATGACAAGACATGTTGCATGTGCATCAACAGCAATGTCAATCCACTCACATATATGGAGCTGGACTCTGAATCTATTATACTGTGCCAGCTTCATCTCAGAATTAATAGCTACAGCCAACTTGTAATGTTCCTGCTCTGATGCAATATGGACATCAAATATATTGGTTCTGGCAAAGGTGCTAAGGCCCTAATTCACTATGTGACGGACTATGTCACCAAGTCGGCCCTTGCTACCCATATTGGACTCGTCCACCGTCGAGTACTGTACTATTTGATTCAATTCGTCGGTCACGCGTCACAGGCCCCGAAATCGACGAATAATTTCGCGCCTGTCACAGGTCACCTAGGCTGAGCGCGAACTTGTCCAAAAAGTCACAAAATTGCGAAAAAAACACGTCCGAAATCGTTTTTTCTCCTTCGTTGATGCATTGAGCCTTTCATGGATTCCATCAGCTGCGCTGCGCCACAGGGTCCTCGCTTCACACGTGCGCTCCATCCTAGCCCACAGAGTTGCTAACCACAGTGGATACCGCTGGTCTTCATCGCGGTGCTGCGATGAATGCACAATAACAATGGAGCAGATGTCCTTGTCGGAAAGGATGGTGTGTTCTAGGTTCTTGCCCACGGCATGGGCAGGGACTGGAATAGCCGCTGGATCGAAGATAGTGAGGGTTCAATTGGCGCATATTCCGAAAGGTAGTCGGTAGGATTGAGAAATGTGGTGGATTTGTGCAGAGGGGGGAGGTTAAATTTGATGAGTCTTAACACAGGAAGGTCCTCGGGGGGTAGGCATGTGTTTGCCGTCGCTTCAGGGATCCAGAGAAACTCTCCATTGCGGCGAAGACGACAAGCGGCGGTGCGCAAAAAGGCTTATGGCAGCCGATTGATCTCACGTCATTCTGATCCACTCGCTATGCACGGCGTCATAGAAACTTGCACATTTCATTTACCCTGTCTCAGAATCAAGGCAGCTGAGCTTAGAATGTAATTCTGGAAGTCCTGGCGCAAAGCGCGAATTTTTTTTATGTCACAGTCCCCAGGGACAATCGACGAATATGAAAGTTCGTTGCTCGATGTCACAGGTCACAGGGCGCACGAATTGAATCAAATAGTACAGTACACAATCAAGAATAACAGCAAGAAGTTTGCTGCCATGGAAAAGCAAGGCACAGGAAACAAGGGGAACACTATGGACCAGATCAACAGGAGTTTGTTCACGGAGACTGTGATGGTTTTCATGTCAAAGCAAGAAGTGTCCCACCAACAGGTGATGAGTTATCTGGTCGGCAGAGGAGATTATTATACCAGCGACACATTCAAGCCCTTGAAGTGGGGTGAAGTGGATCAGTACATTGCTGCTCAGGAAGTGGCAACAGTGACAGGTCTGGGCCCACTGAACGTGGTCCCGGGATGCACAACCATGGATGTTGACCGACCTGTTCTCTTGTCAGTCGGAACTTCGATGAGGACAGACAATGAGCCGCACGTGGACACTGGGGAACCTGTGTTGGAAGGTGATGAGGATGAGTTCGTCGTGAATGAATCTGAACCCAAAGTGTTGTTGGTCATCTCTGACAACTGGGCCAGTGTGCCATCGGTTGTATTTGAGTATCCGCACAGAAGCCATGATGACGTTCAAAAATCTGAACCTGTGGGAGCATGAGGAATGGGTTACAAAGACAACCATCTCATCTGAAGACAAAAGAACAGAGAAAATTCGAGATTGGTGGGCACGAGCCATGCTGATTTCATTCAAACCTTGGCAGACCATTCAAGATCTCAAGGATGTAGGCGAGAAATGGGGAACTGTGTATGAACACACCGTGTTCTTGCCATAAGCAAAGCAAATCATAAGTAACATGCAAGTTGAGCATGAATGCAAAGACACTCGGGATGCCTACAAGGCCTTGCAGAAGGCTGGGAAGGCGAAGATGTTGTTGCCTGGGATGGGGGGGTACTTGTGGGTGGGAACAATTGGTCCCAGGGATGCGCGGAGCGCTGTTCAAATCCTATATGGGAGATATGAAATCACAACTAGGACTTCTGCGCAGTGTGGTACTACATGCATAGTTATATAAATTCAACATTCCAGACAGGCTCCATGAATTCTTTGTCGGGTTGCGAATTAGGTCAGGCCAGTGGCGGTAGATGCAATAATACAGCCCATCGAGAGGTGTGCAAGCCCGGGAACGAGCCTGAGGTGATCGGTGTTGTGGAAGAAAAGGCGAAGGAAGTAGCTAAGAGGTATCTGGGGTCCAAATCACTGTGCCGGGCCAAGGATCAATAGAAATCAAGCGGATCAGCGAGCAACTCACTGCACAGCAGAGCAGCTCACTCTACGTTGCCATGATGTTGAACTTCCTTCGAGATTGAACACTTGCACGATTCTCCCAGAGGGTCGAAACAACATAGAGTATTCCGTTGCTACATCCAACCCACCCCGCCTGCCACGCCGTTGCAACGCCGACAAGACTGTTTGACAAACGGTCAACTGCCTAGCTCTCACATCACCAAAAGCGGGAAGTAATTGTAACGGTATGCATACCATTGCAGATCCGCAGAATCATCAAAATCCAAGGCAGACCTAAATAAGCTATGTGATGTTCAACACCCGTATATACCAGACCAATATTCCTGTAATCCTCACCTACTTTGCGTCGTGTACAAACCATTGTGAAGTTTATAAAGGATTATAAACCCAATGTGTCTGCTGCGTCCGCTTCGCTTCCCTTCGCTTCCCATACCCGATACCATGCTCAGACGAAGATGAAGGAAACTATCCATGTATTGCGAAACTAAATTACATGCCACGAAATGACTATCGCCACCTTTGCACCCCGCCGTACTCGTAAGCGAGGAAGTCGACTCG
The DNA here is from genome assembly GCA_029282495.1 of Mycena albidolilacea. NCBI lineage: Eukaryota > Fungi > Basidiomycota > Agaricomycetes > Agaricales > Mycenaceae > Mycena > Mycena albidolilacea. The sequence continues at coordinate 29,236 of JARIHO010000102.1, read as the reverse complement.
ATAGGGAATGGTGTTCCCCAGCACGACAAGTTGGGGCACCGAAAACCGACGCTGTCTTGCGGGTGTATCCACTGTCGGCCCGGGGAATTGACCCCGGGTAGTGTGCCACCGGGCATAAATGGGTCGCCGGTGACGCAGCGACGGGTCGTGGGTGAAGCGACAAGAGAGGGCATCGTGGACCGCAAGTCTTGACATCTTTGACTCTTGGCATGATCCTGCGGACTATCATTTGGGGACCGAGGGTTTGCGCAAGGACTTGAGTGAAAGGTACACGGAAATAACTTGAGGAGTACGACTTGAAGGAGGAGCCTCGAGCACAAACGGTTTGAAGCCTTGAGTCTTGAGGGAAGTAATTTGAAGTTCTTGAGAACTTGACTCTTGATGCGAGGTCGTAGAGTCTTGAGTCTTGACGTGAAGCCTTGAATCTTGAGCCATGTCGAGCAGAATGTTGGTCGACTCCACTCGGGGCGGCTTGACAACTTTGACAGATCTTGGATACTTTGTGGGACAAGAGTGCGCAGAGAAGACGAGAGCGGAGGGGGACGAGAGTTTGGAGGGGTGGGAGGGAACACGATGGTAAAGAGGAAGTGGCACCCTGCGCCCTGCTCCCCCTCCTTCCAATCTCTCCCGGCGCTGACGTCGCATGCCTCAGCCCCCCAGCCTGCGACGCTCTGTAACGCTCTGGGACCCGGTTGTTGGCCCAACAGCCCTCCCAGCCACCGGCTCCACCCGACACGTCTCACAGTTACTTGGCTCGGCGTCCCGGCACACCTCGCCCCGCTCCCGTTAAATCCCTGATCCCTCCCGACCTCAACGTGGCATCGCGCCCGCCTCCGTCGCGTCCCGCCGTTTCCGCTGCGTCCGCGCGACGCGTTTGTTTGCCCGCGTGTGGCGGCGCCCTCCCTCGGTCCAACGCCACCCATCGAAAGCTCATATTTTCCCCGCAAAAACTCAGCCGTATTCTCGATTTCGCCCCAAGCACAGCGTGCCACGGCGTCTTTTGGAATGGGCACGACGCATGCAGGGTCTATACGATGAGACGGCGCAGGTTTTTGCTGTCCAGGTGAGTGAAACTGCTCCTTCTCATCTACGTCTTCCCATTCATTTCATGTCCTAATTATCGTTTCTACCTCCACAGAGCCTCTCCGTGCCTTCCCGCTGTACATATAATGCCCTCCCGTGGCATACGCGTCCCCTGCGCTAGTCGATCCACCGTCTGGCGTCGGTTTGCACGGATGTCCGTTCGCGGAACCCCATCGCGCGATGCCGCGACGAAGCCCAGTGGCCCTACCGCTCTCGTCTCCCCGCTCGCACAATCTCACCATTGCCTCCACCGATGATGCCCTGGCCGCCGTGCGCCGCGGTCGAAACGGTGCGTACAATTATCTCACTCCCTATTCTTTCTTTGCTCACGCTTCTCCTAGATGTCTTGTATACTGTCCCATTCGCGTGATTCTTCCGGATCCGCTTCTGCGCCTCCCTACGCGCATTCTCACCGGCGACGAGACGTTCCCGCGCTGCGGAAGCTGTAGCCTAGCCCTCAAAGGCACCTCCACCGCTTCCACGACGCCGAGAGCCCGCGCCCAGCCACGCGCGCCCTACCCCTCGATATTTCACCGGGTGCATCGCTCGTCACCCAAACGTCGCCCCACTCCGGCATCCCCACTGTCCAGCTCAAAGCCCGCTTTCCTCCTCGCACGTCGGCGGCGCGCACCGTCGCATCGCCGACCGTGCCATTGCCATATGCGCCAGCAACGCCATCCATCGCGCTCGGCAGCACGCAGACACATCGCTTCGGGTACCGCAGCCGTGCATTCTACCCCGAACCTGCCCCATGCACCTCGCAGCTGGATGCGCACCAGCAACACCGAACCCTGCCCACCCACATTCCCGCCCGTCTCACCATCGACGGCGCCACACTGAGCAGGCCATCGCGCCCGCCGCCTCGGGACCTCTCCGCGGTCCCGCCAATGCACGCTGCAGCCGCATCGATAATCGTGTGCAGTCGCCGAGACGGCTGGGGCGCGCGCGCAATGGGCAACGCCCCTCCCATCGCCCTCGCCGCCCCTCCCCGCGTTCGTCCACCCCTACTCCCCACGCAGCACACCCATTGCGCACGGGCGTTCGCTGAACGGAGAATATAGCGATGGGGACGGCACCACAAGGACAGACGCACGCGCAAGTGCGTCCGTCGCGGGACAACCCCAGCGCCACCGAGGAACGACATGTACGTCGTGGCCAATACGGGTGTCGCGAACGGGAGCCACGCAGCGCGCACGAGGGCTGGCGCAATTCGGGCGAAGGCGAATGACGAGCGGAGAGGGCACTTCCACGGGCGCCCGACGCACGGATCTACCACCACCTCCCGGTCGCGCATGCGCATGTCTCGACCCCCTTTGAGACGCGCACACAACTCCCTTCCCCACCCCGCCCCCTGGTCCGCATCCACGTCTGCGCGGTAATGTCAGTGAGCAACGACTCCCCCTAAGTATCTACCCACCCTTTGGGCGACTTTTGATACTTAGTCCATCCATACTTGGCCGGTTTCCCAGATACTGCTACTGCTGTTGTCCTGACCCATCTCCATGTCGCAACCCTTCCTTCGTCTGAGTTGTATACCGTAGTCAATCGATTTAACCTGGCATTTTTCTGCAAGTGAAAAAATTCAGAGCGGGAAATCGCCAAAAAAGGCTAAGGGCCGATGGTCCTGGTTGGCCGACCCACCATTCTGCATGCTTCGCTTCACAAGGGCATGAACGTTGGCTGCGATCAGGACGCACGCACTTCGAGTGTTGTTCGTAACCCAACTGAACTGGCATTTACTTCAAGTTGGCAATCATTGCACATCCTCGGAACTTTAGCGTCTCAAGTCCAGGGGCATGGTTATCGGTTTAACTCGGGAGACAAGCACCTCGGAGCGTGCTCGCCTCCCCGGGTGTGATGCGCCGCTAGGGTAGCGAGGGGACGTGGCTAGCTAGACGGCCTCTGGATTATTCAGATTCAGTATACCTGAACGCGGACATTCGTGGTACTTCGAGTGCAGGCCCATTCGGAATGGCGAGTGCCCCCCTATATGGCTGCGCAACCTCGCGAGGGCGTGGGCGCTCGTTGGCTGCGATCAAGAGTAGTGCTCGCAACCTAACTGAATCCCTTTTTCAATCAGCTAGACGAAGCTGCAACTTGGGCGTGGATATCGGCATTCGGGAGCCGAGTATCTTGGTAGGCTCTGGTTATTGTCCCGGGTGCGATGCGCGGTTGGTCATCTAACAGCCCAAGTATCAACTTGCCTGAACGGGGACATTTTTGCAACCTCGGGTGGCCGGAATAGTAAGTGCCCAGCTGCATGCGGTCGTGATCGGAGGCGAGCACTTCGAGTTGGGTTCGCAACTCAGGTGGCTTTGGACCTGTCGTGAATGGTAAGTCCCAACCTCTCCTATATGATTCGAACTATGCGCAACTTACATGACAGCTCCGAACAAGCTACATATCCTGAACGCGCTCAATGTTGTTAGTCTGCGGTTCCCGTCCGGAATAGTGAGCCCCAACCTACCCAATATGACTCGAGCTGCTCGCAACCTAGGCGCCACTGAACAAGTTAGGTATTGATTTATCTGAACGCGGAGATTTCTATGGCTTCTGGTGCGCCGAAGTGCCCGTGAAACGTTGGGTCTCCTTCCACTAGGCTTCCGTCAAATATGTGCAGGAGGTCCGGACGCCAGAATCTACGGTCCACGTATGCGGTTAGCTTCCAATCAAATTTCCGCCATGTTATAAAGGCTTTGCTTCGTTTTCAGATGGGCACTCAGGAATGCTTCTTCTTGTGTATCTGGTCTCCCTGGCCGCTGCCTTTACGGCGCTTTTCCCTCCTACTGCAGGTCATAGACCCAAGTACCGCAGGACTGGAAAGCCTCATTCTCGCTGGCATACTCTCCATCCCACCGTACACCCGGCTATCGACAGAACCGACCCGCAGCATCTGAAGGCAACGACGGGATTATCTCTCCATTACCATGATCCCCACGGTAGCTCTGTTTTGTCCAAATTTACAGCTTCAACCGATTGACATTCTGTACCAGCCGCCTTCCCTCGCATCCGCAGTTTTGCCTCCGTCCATGTTTCCGAGTTTATACATCCCGCCGTCGCTCTGGAGCACTCTGCTCACATCGTCGAAACCATCTGCCATTCGAACGTCAGCACTATCACAGTTCAATTCCGAAGTCGTGATGCGTGGGCTATTGCGAAAGAAGACTGGAAGACACATCCCAACGCATTCCTCGTCGCATTTTCGGATTCCTGCGGCCTCGGCCGGGAGTCGGGCGAGCGCAGCATCCACCGGGTCCGCAATATGACCGCGTCGTGGGGAAAGATGGAGATCGCATTCGAAATGACGGAGACACCGCTCAAGGACGCCATACACCCTGACCGCGATGTGGAAATCGTGATCAACACTTTCGAAGTGCACGATCCGCGGCCCAGTGTGCCTAATGATCGGTCGCGCCTTCGCCGCCGCGCTGGAGGCGCTAAGGCATCCCGCGATGGCCCAGATGGCGGTGGACAACCCCCGTCAGGTACTCAACCCGATCAGAATGGTGTCCAACAAGATCCGGACGGGACTGGTAAAATCCAACTCGCAATTGGAGCATCTCTCTGAATAATATGCAGGTGGAGGCGGTAAGGGACCGGGCGCGACACAGACCATGGGAGGAACTCAAATTCAAACAATGACCCCGACGGAAACTGGTGGGTGTATCTGCATACCGTGCGCGCAATGCTTCTGAGACATCCAGGCGCGACCCGGAGCTCCGGCGACACAGCGACCAACGACACAGATGCTTCACTCGCCGACAATTCCAGTGCACTTTCTGACGACGACGACTACGACTATTACTCTGAGATCTACGACTTGATCTATGACGCAGATGGAAACATCGACTACGAGGCTGTGGCGAATATATCAGAGTCGTGGTACAACACCTCCAACAGAGAGGCAAATATGAACGGGACTGTTGATCTTTCAGCATACGAATATTTTGACCTAGAGGACGGCTTTGACGAACTCGAAGGAGATATTCCGGGGTTCGATCCCTTAGGGATGTACACCGACAAACGTGAACTGGGAAGGAGAGGGACATGCAAGTTCAGTTGGAATCCCTTTGCCATGCTGAGGGACTGCATTCTCCTCCCTGTGAGTCACGGTCTTTGACTTAGGGGAGCCTAGCCACTAACATTGGGAATAGATCTTCAAGGTCGTACAAAGTGCTGTTCAAACCATAGCGTCGGTTATCAACAAATTAATCATCCTGAGTTGAGATTGATTGAAATGATGTGCGCCGGTCCTGACTTCATATCTACAGACATTGTGGGCGCATACAAACTTCTCAAGGCTGTGATCACGATTGTTGCTGCGTTACTCTCCGAGAGAGGTTATACTCCCTCGGGAGAGGTCACATTCGACACAAACATATCTCTTCCAATGAAACACACTGAAGACTTCGGATATGCGTACTTTTTGGCTGGAACAGGCCCTCTGTCGGGTGCCGAATATAGCAAGGGCGATCACAGTGTCGCCGGCAATCTAAGTGCATCCCTCAGTCCATTTTGTGTACTTGGCGCTGAGTTCTTCTGTAGCGGCCTACTGTGTTGGATGTCGCATAGGTAAGAGTGTGGATGCACCGTAAAATGCTGTCTCTCACTCAAGTCGTTAGACGGAGTGATTCCGCCCCAGTTGCCTCCTGGACCTGACACTGATTTTGCAATCCTTAGTTCTTCAAATATCAATCGAAATTCCGCTTCACTTTCAGCAAGAACTTTACAGATGCCGAGGTTGAGCTCGTCAATGGCCGCATAGACTTCTCCGCCGGGATTGGTATTCTCTTTGACTGTAGGTAACCCATTACGTTTGGTTTGCCTCAGCTGATATTGGGAATAGTGACATTGTCGGGCACCTTGCACGAGGAAAAATTTCCAACCATACCTTTGAGGTTAGTGCACGGCGCTCTCAAATTTGATCGCCGCAAAGTTTTCATGCTCCTGCAGCCCCTTGACCATACCTGGGATCATCACCGTTGGGCCGTTCATCCAAGTGACTGCGGGTATCGGATATGAGGTCAATGCACAGGGCAAATTCCTAGCGCGTAACAACATAGGGTGGTCAGACATGACCGCCAAGATCGACATGGTCAATGGCGACAACTCCTTTATAGGAGAATGGACACCCACAAAGCCTGTGCCGGTCGTCAGCCTTGAGTTCCAGGGCTCTGCTTCGATTGGGCCGTTTGTCGCAGCCGGCCTCAAATTTGGTGTGGATATTCTCAACGGAAAGTTGACAATTGCGGCAGGATTGGAAGTCAAAGCATCCCTCCCGGTTGGGATAACTGCCTCGATTGAGGCTGGGACCGGGATGGAAACTGCATTTCAGGACTGTCAAGGGTTCAACGTGACCCTCAAAACCATGATCGAAATTTATGTACTGTTGGAAGCCGGGTCAGCGAGAAAACAGTTCAACATTACACCACCGGTCGAGCTCCCCATTGTTAACCAGTGCATACAGTACGTACTTCCACATTTGGCCGGATCGTTCCAGCTGACCATTTTCCAGGCTTTCAACAGCAAAGACTATGAACCAACTTGTTCCAGACATACCACCACCGGTTCTGGACGAGTACTATCCAGGCCAGGTCAATCGACTCGTTACCGCCGAATACGAAGGGGGGAAAACACTGCAGTTGGTTTGGTTACCCATACCCAACGATAACATATATGCTCTCCCTCCACTTGACAAAGCTGAAGACGCCAGATATGTCGTGAACAGATTGTTCGTGGGCTCGAAGAACGTCTCAGACACCAATGCAACAGCAGGATCATATGATAATCGTGTGTTCTATCATGAAGACCTAATGCCCATAGACGTTGGCAGAGATACCATTATCCACCTGGGCTCATATGCGCCTTTGCGGCTGGCATCGAGCGAATTTGTTCCAATTGGCGTCAGGGTGGTGTATGTGTCTCATCTCGATTGCACCCCGCAATACTGACATTGCAATGTCAGGGCCCTGAGAATGGACACAGATGACAGTGGGAAACCATTCATCGGAGTCGTGGGGCCTTCAAAGACACAAAACCGCTTCGACAAATATCTCTATCCTGTGGTGTGCTTTTACAAGGAAAAGAAGATCCGACCTGCACAGGTATTCCTTGTCAAAGATGACACCCACCTAGGGCCCAAGCTCGCGATCGGAGCCCTACCGCGTGTTAACAGAGAGTTCAAGGAATGTTCCTATGCACGGTTCACGATTACATAGCTGTACCTGCCATCCACAACCGGACTCATTATCCTGGTGCTTTCGTACTTATATGCGTTGTTTTCTTCTCTTATCAACTGGTTATTTACTTCTTTCCGACTCCTTCTTTTGTAACTTACAGATACCTTGAAACGATGCGGAACTCATGATTTATGGTTGGATCTAAGTAGAAATGGCAATGAAGAATTCAAAATCTCCCCGAAAACACTACAGTGCTGTACCACATCCCAGATGCCTTAACAACGTCAGCCAATAGGTAACTCGCTGAAGTTGAATATATCTTGGGCTGGAAGAGTATTCGCTCCCACACTGCTCGAGGAACGTCCGATACTGTAGCATTTTATTCAGTTCGTACGTCACGCGTCACAGGGCTCCCAAAATACGAAAATTTTCGTACATGTCACGGGTCACTGGGGTCGAGTACGAAAACCGCCAGAATGTCACGAAATCAGTGAAAATTGCCCAAAAAATCGAAATTTCGGCTTACACGGTTGCGCGCGCCGTGGTGTTCGCCCAAGCTGCCATTTTTGACAGCAGAACCAATTCGGCGATCCCACAGCTGCACCTTTCCTCCTTGCGCTCAACCGTCTCACCATCTCTGGATTCTGGCCAAATTGCTACACAACTCTCATTTAAATATCACAAATTTTACACCCTGCTACTTCTTGTCTGTCTTCTTGCCATTTAGAATTTTCCTGGTGCTTTCCGACGAAAGTACGAAAATTTGGGGATGTCACGGTCTCCCGAGGCTAAGTACGAAAACTGACTTTCGTACTTTGGGGTCACAGGTCACAGGCTGGTACGAACTGAATAAAATGCTACAGTACCTCTCCTCTGCTCCCGGTCCAATTGATCATCTATCTCCGCAACTTGTCTACGAGCTTGGGGTCTTCTCCGGCTCCATAGACAACCAGAGTTCCAACCTGCGCAGATTTCTGAGCTTCACTCGCAAGCCCGACGTCGCCGAGATGCACCGGTCCCCAACAATGTCGCAATCTAATCTAGCGGTCCGAGCCTTGGATCCCACCGGCCTCCCAATCCACTCACCGTGCCTGCACGCCTGGTCTCCCTTCATCTTCCCCACCCCAGGTCTGTCTCCATTCTGTCCTTTTCTATGTTCAAAGATTCCTCCCCGCTCATATTTTCCCCGCAAAAACTCAGCCGTATTCTCGATTTCGCCCCAAGCACAGCGTGCCACGGCGTCTTTTGGAATGGGCACGACGCATGCAGGGTCTATACGATGAGACGGCGCAGGTTTTTGCCGTCCAGGTGAGTGAATCTGCTCCTTCTCATCGACGCACTTCGTCCTTATCTTTTCCCATTCGTTTCATGTCCTAATTATCGTTTCTACCTCCACAGAACCTCTCCGTGCCTCCCCGCTGTATATATAATGCCCTCCCGTGGCAGACGCGTCCTTTCCCTGCGCTGGTTGATCCACCGTCTGGCGTCGGTTTGCACGGACGTCCATTCACGGAACCCCATCGCGCGACGCCGCGACGAAGCCCAGTGGCCCTACCGCTCGCTTGCACAATCCCACCATTGCCCTCGCCGATGATGTCCTGGCCGCCGTGCGCCGTGGTCGAAACGGTGCGTACAATTATATCTCGCTCCCTTTTCTTTCTTTGCTCACGCTGCTCCTAGATGTCTTGGGTACTGACCCATTCGCGTGATTCTCCCGGGTCCGCTTCTGCGCCTCCCTGCGCGCATTCTCACCGGCGACGAGACGTTCCCGCGCTGCGGATGTTGTAGCCTAGCCCTCAGACGCACCTCCACCGCTTCCACGACGACCCCGAGAGCCCGCGCCCAGCCGCGCGCGACTCTCGCTCGTCGCCCAAACGTCGCCCCACTCCGGCATCCCACTGTCCAGCTCAAAGCCCGCCTTCCTCCTCGCATCTCGGCGGTGCGCACTCTCGCATCGCTGACCGTGACATTGTCATATGCTCCAGCAACGCCATCCACCGCGCTCGGTAGCATGCAGACACATCGCTTCGCGTACCGCAGCCGTGCATTCTACCCGCAGCTGCCCCATGCGCCTCGCAGCCGGATGCGCAACAGCACCACCGAACCCTGCCGACTCACATTCCCGCCCGTCTCGACGTACGTCCCACCATCGACGGCGCCACACTGCGCAGGCCATCGCGCGCGCCGCCTCACGACCTCTCCGCGATCCCGCCAATGCACGATGCAGCCGCGTCGATAATCGTATGCAGTCGCCGAGACGGCTGGGGCGCGCGCGCAATGGGCAACGCCCCTCCCATCGCCCTCGCCGCCCCTCCCCGCGTTCGTCCACCCCTACTCCCCCACGCAGCAAACCCCATTGCGCACAGGCATTCGCTGAAAGGAGAATATAGCGATGGGGAGGACAGACGCACGCGCAAGCGCGTCGCGGGACAACCCAACGCCACCGCGGAACGACATCTACGTCGTGGCCAATATGGGCGTCGCGAACGGGAGCCACGCAGCGCGCGCGAGGGCTGGCGCAATTAGGGCGATGAGTGGGGAGGGCACTTCCACGGGCGCCTGACGTACGGATCTACCACCAACACCACCTCCCGGTCGCGCATGCGCATGTCCCCACCACCGACCTGTCTTGAGACGCGCACACACAATTCCGTTCCCCACCCCGTCTCCTGGTCCGCATCCACGTCCGCGCGATAATGCCAGCGAGCAACGACTCCCGCTACGTCCCATTCCCTCTAAGTACCCACCCTTTGCCCGACTCTTTGATACTTAGTCCATCCATACTTGGCCGGTTTCCCAGATACCGCTACTGCTGTTGTCCTGGCTCATCTCCGTGTTACGACCCTTCCTTCGTCTGAGCTGTATACCGTAGTCAATGAATTTAACCTAGCGTTCTGCAAGTGAAAAAATTCAAAGCGGGAAATTAGCAAAGAAGGCTAAGGGCCGATGGTCGGCTTGGTCGGCCGACTCACCCACCATGTGTCCCGAGGTCGGGATATGCCGGGAGGCACAAATTCTACCTGACTCTCTGGAGACACCTCTGGGCCTGACCTTTTCCTTAGCCGATTGAATCCGGTGGGACATATTCAGGTTCAAACGGAGTCTGGCCCAATTTCAAGTTCGGCTCAAGAATGCCATGTAAGTATCTGATTCTGAAAGCTCGAATGACCGAAATGTCTCGTTATAACAGCAATCCCACTGTCAAAGTGGGAAAATGTTAAGATTCAAATCGGGGTTCGCTCAGACTTCAGCACAATGTGTGAACCCTGAACCATGAATGCTCAAAATGTCCCAGATTTCTGACGGGATTTTGGGAGAAATAATAATGTCTTTCATAGTAGAACTTGTATTAACAGTTCGAATGACTGATGTGATCTCCGCTGTCACTGACGGTTATGGCCGGATCTGTTCGTAGTGAAGCTATTCATTCCGCTCAGCGCGGAAGAAGATGGCATGTGAACCTCTTTTGATGCCCATCGACGCCTTCTCTTCCTGCTACCATGACATCCGATGAGAGAGCAGCGGTTCAGCCTTTACTAGACAATGCGCAGTATGCATAGCCTTGTTCGTGCTGTGCCCGAGGACTGACACAACCCTTAGACCAGTCAGCACAACCCCCTCCAATGCTATGCCCTTTCCGGGCTCTTTTCTTCCTGTCGGGGATGCCGATGCTCGCGTCGTAATCGACAACGAGAGGTACACATCCTTGTTTGTACTGAGTGCTTTTGAGGTGACAAAACTCAATAGACTGATCAATACACTACAAGAATGTTTCACCAACCTTCTCAAGGAACAGAAAGAGCAAACAAACAGGTATGTAGTACAATCAAATGGTCTAAAATATAGCATGACTAAGCTTCTCAGACTGATAGAAGAGCTCAAACCCAAACCACCGCCCACCACAGACAAGAAGACAGTATTTTGGAACATGTACAAGACCCTCGCAGATGAACATGACAAGGAGCTTCTTCAAAGATACAGCACAGACCTTGACACAGCTCTGATATTTGTGTGTATAGCAATCTTTGTGTGTTTGCATCTAGCTTATTTTATTTTCCAGGCTGGTCTTTTCTCTGCAGTTGATTCTGCATTCATAATACAAATCCAGCCGGAGTTTCAACCATTGGATGCTGGGCTTTCACTTGTCACTTTGATTGCTCAAAGTCTACTCTATGTTAGCCTCGGCTCTACACTTCTTGCTGCACTACTTGCAGTCCTAGGGAAGCAATGGCTCATGTACTATTCAGCTGCAGGTGAAAGGGGGACCATTGAAACACGTGGGCTTGAACGCCAGCGCAAACTGGATGGTCTGCGGAAATGGAAATTTGATACAGTCATGCAGATGTTTCCTCTGCTTCTCCAGTTTGGATTATTTCTCTTTGCAGCTGCCCTGTCAGTGTATCTGTGGAAGATACATCATGTTCTTGCCTCTATTGTGCTAGGATTGTCATTTGTTGGAACATTGGCATATATCTCTTTGCTTGCTTCTGCCATCATTTCCCAGGACTCTCCTTTCCAAACTCCCCTGGTGCCCCTTGTAACTTGGCTCCTTCCAAAAACTGGGTTGCTCAAATCGAGTTCTGTGGTAAAGTGGATCACCAGGCGATCTCGTACTCTCTTTGGCCACATCAGTGCAGCACGCTTGCCTTGCATTCACCCCTCCCAGGATCCCTTGCCCCATTTCACCAAACAACATACAAGGTCACCTGGACCTAAAAATCCCAAGCCACTGTTTGACATGGCCTGTTTCCCTCCATCACAGGAGGTTCCTGCAGTATCCTGGGTTTTGGAGACCTCAACTGATCCAGTTATGCTTTTGCAGGCTGCAGATGTAGCCATAGACCTGCAATGGCCCATTACCATAGATGTTGAGGCACAAAAGAACAGATTGTGGGAAAACTTCCTGGCATGTTTTGACTATGACCATTATGACCAGTATGATTTTACCAGTGTGCGTCTGAATGATCTCAGAGATGGAATGGATGGGCCTGCAGCTCAACTTGGCTGTGCTTACTATACCTTATGTCGTGTTGGCCACTCATCAAGACCACAAATAATTGATGTATGGTTTGACTTAACAGCATACCAAGAAGTCCAAGATGTTATTAACCTCCTAACTCATTCACGATTGAGTCTGGACAATGTAGTGAACATGCAATGGATTTTACATATGCTCCCATTGCACATTTATGATCAAACTTTCAATAGCAGATACTTGGAAGAGTTCCTAGCAGACTTGGACCACTCCATGCCAACCTTGGACTGTTCAGGGTTCACAGATTACCTCTTCTGTGTCTATGCTTTTTTGTCACCTGGTGATGTAAATCAGAATGATATTGTGTGTATGGATAAGAGGTGAGAAAATGCATGTTTATATGAAGTGGACCTAAGCCTATTCTTCACAGCCAATTCCAAAAACAAATATTTGAACACCTGTTGACAACAGTCATCTCAAAACTTGAATCAAATCAAATCAGCATGAATACTGCAGCCCACATAATGCGCACTACTCACCTGTTAGCAAGCAGGTCTAAAAACAATAGGGGATGGAATTTAGATGAAGATGAACAGACATCCGTAATATACCAATTCTGTAGTTCTCTTCCAAAGGTAGATGGGTGGGTTGTGGTTGTGCTAGCAACTGGCCAGCTAACACAGTGGCATTCATCCTTAAATCCTACTCAATTGTTGGAAGGTCTAGCTGGAGTTAGCTGGGTCTATGAAGCACTGAAAAGTGCTGTCCCTGGTGAGGATATCACTAAATGGGACAGTGAAATTTCAGCTGGTGTTTCTAATCTTCTCCTGGCTCTTTATTATTATGATGCCCCTCCACTCAAAGAACACATTCATCTCATTGTGAAAGCAATCTCAATGGGTGGCCATACTTCTCGACCTGCTGGCATCCTATTGCTACGGAGAGATGTTGTGGACTGGTTTCAGGATCCCCAGCTGGGACCAATTCTTCAGCATGCATCTGTATGGACATTTCTTCTCCACTGGACCCTGTGGCGACATAATTTGTTTTGGTCCAATGAATGCATCCTTCTCGGCCACATGCTCTCAGAGATCTCTGACTGGCAGCCCCATCTTGAGGAAGAACTGTGTTCCTGGATCACTCTATTCTTTGGCTCGAGCTGGGATCTAGCTGAAAAGTACAACTCTGTTCTCACCAATATTTGGCAGCCACCCAGTGGTGGATATGCATTTATCACTCCCAATGAGGAAGCTCTTGGGTTGACATATGCTGCTTTATCTGGGTTTTGGGAAGGATTCAATGTTTCTACATTATCAAGCATTGAAAAATCACCATCTTGGTTACGCTGTACTGGCTTGGTGATGTTACGCAAAGGGCCTAAAATTTACAATGAGGAAGGATGGTGGACAGAACCTATTGAATCCACCCCGGAATTCAAAGCAGCCTTCTCTGTTCCTCTCCAGAATTCACTTGTTAAAGCAGTGGCAGTGGCCAGAGACACAATTTCATCTCAAAGTTTAACAATGATGGTGGCCATTGAGGGTATTGCCAAACTTTTAGAAGATTTGGTGAATACAGTGGCTAGGCCAACAGATGTGGAGAAAGACTGGTATAATTTGCGAGAGCAGTTTGATGCAGAGATCAACCGGTTGGAGGAATCATTACCAAATATTAAATTGAGTGCCAGTCCTGTCATTTGAATGATATGTAGTTGATTTGTGATTTTGGTAGTCAGACTCAAAACCATGATGGAACTCAGAAATTTTGGTTAAACAAGGTAAGTTCATGTTCAATTTCGAAGAAGTTCAACATGCCGTCGTGAACCCGGCATGGGACAAAAAGGCTGGTAAATTGTAGGTTCTACCGATTGAAAAAAATTGTCACTCCAGCTCCGGAGGAAGGTAAGAGTTGGTGAACTAAAACTGAACTTGCGTTGAACCATGACGGGAAATCAATGTCGGCAGCATTCGGCCATCATCTGAACCAATACACTGCACCGCACACAGCGCTTCTCGGCGCTTCGAAAGACTCAGCTAACACAGTGGCATTCATCCTCAAATCCTACTCAATCATTGGAAGGTCTAGCTGGAGTTAGCTGGGTCTATGAAGCACTGGAAAGTGCTGTCCCTGGTGAGGATACTGCTGAATGGGACAGTGAAATTGCAGCCAGTGTTTTTAATCTTCTCCTGGCTCTTTATTATCATGATGCCCCTCCACTCAAAAAACACATTCATCTCATTGTGAAAGCAATCTCAATGGGTGGTCATATTTCTAGACCTGCTGGCCTCCTATTGCTACAAAGAGATGTTGTGGACTGGTTTCAGGATCCCCAGCTGGGACCAATTCTTCAGCATGCATCTGTATGGACATTTCTTCTCCACTGGACCCTGTGGTGACATAATTTGTTTTGGTCCAATGAATGCATCCTTCTCGGCCACATGCTCTCAGAGATCTCTGACTGGCAGCCCCATCCTGAGGAAGAACTGTGTTCCTGGATCACTCTATTCTTTGGCTCGAGCTGGGATCTAGCTGAAAAGTACAACTCTCTTCTCGCCAATATTTGGCAGCCACCCAGTGGTGGATATGCATTTATCACTCCCAATGAGGAAGCTCTTGGGTTGACATATGCTGCTTTATCTGGGTTTTGGGAAGGATTCAATGTTTCTACATTATCAAGCATTGAAAAATCACCATCTTGGTTAAGCCATAGCAGCAGGAGAACATGACTTGGAGGGCTGGATGTTATATCCCATTCCAACCCCAGTCCATCTCTGGGCTTTCCACCAACTTCAGCTTCCTCCACACCTCTGGTCTTTTGGAGTTCATCTGTGCCTTCGGACTTGCATGAATTTTATGCAATGAAGGATTACTGAGTGTTTCCTGTTCATCTGTTTAATAATCCAAGCAGGAACCTGTGACTATGCTTTTCCTTTTGTCTTTTGTGATCCCATCAATATGCTTCCACATATGACTTCTTACTTATTGTCTTAACTTACTTTGTACTCCTTTTGTAATAACAATTAGACTACTTCTATAAAACACTGTAGCTATGTTCATTGCCGAACCTTTAGGTTTGGCGGTTTACAATAAAATAGCGGGATGGCTTAGCTTCCATATATAGTAGTAGGGCTGTGCTGATGTGTTGTGTCTTTGTTTATTGATTGCTTTACACCTTGAGATGCAGAGTAGCAGGATGGCTTAGTATCTATATATGGTAATCAAGCTGTGCTGATGTGTTGTGGCTTTGTTTATTGATTGCTTTATGCCTGGATACGCAAAGTAGCAGGCCTATGTCGTATATACCCCCGTTGCAAACAGGGCTGTACAAACAGGTACATTCTAACCTTGTGTTTGGGTGCAGCGGACAGCACGGAGGCTGTGTTGCAGTTGCATGTCACTGCGCTCACCTCGCTTTTTGGCTGTTTATAGCCTCGACGGTTGTATCTTAGGGATTTCTACAAGAGTAGAGGCGTTGATTTGGGTAGGGGTCCTGACGAAGGCTTCAAGAGCATCCATTGCGGGTGTGGTGATCATCTGCAACACGGACTCCTCTGCACTGATCTAAAAGATCGTGAAAAACTGTTCCGATGGCAGAAACAAGTGGACCTGCCTGAATAAATAGTCGGCGGTAAACTTCTGGAGCCGGATCCCCTCTTATCACTGTTCCCTCTCCGAATTTGGCCTTGAAAATTTGCCCTAGGGCAGTGTCAATGTGTTTCAATGCCTGGACCGCAATTGGGATGGAGTCGAGGCGCTCAAGCATTTCTGCTCGAGCTCTGGCCTCTGCATGCTCTGCCCTAACCCTTCTCTGGGGATTTGCAGGCCCCCCGTCCTCTTCCTCCTTGTCATCACTGTCATCGTCTTCATCCTCGTTCTCTGATTTGGTGCCCCGGAATGGCCTTGCTTTTCAGGGACTCCATTGTCAGTGGTGCTCCAGTGACAACACGTCAAACTAGACCACGAAGAAGTTCCGCTCCGGAAGCAGTTGCTGATTTGGCACATATTTGGTATTAGTGCAGTCAAGGGAGCTGCTTTGTGAGACTGTTGGAGGCTCCAAAGTTGGAAGGAGGTGTTTCCGATTAAAAGAGAAAGTAACACCATCCCAGATGGTGTTTTCTGGTGATGGACCGCACCACAGACAGATCATATCCCCCTCGAGGTACAGCAACTTTGCATATGCAAACCAAACTGCTCGGAACATCTGCGTCATGGCAAACGGCCTGTCAGAGCTGTGCAGTTTGTAACGTCGAGCCACAACTGATACCCAGGCAGAAAATGGCATCTTGGATGATGTATATGCTGAAGTATACTTGTCCATAGGTCGTGGGCAAAAAGCTTCCGGTTATTGTAGTTAAATATTCCCAGCTCTCGGCAGTCTGGTCCAACGAGATGATGGCTGCAATTTGGACAGCCTTGGACCTCGATTGTAGTCACCCAGGAACGAAAGAGACTTGAAAGAGACCGTATACCATACATTTTTTAATTGTAATAGCTCGAGCGCAATTGAAAAGATGTCGTAGTGGGGAGCAGCAGGAAGAGGTTGCCGTCAGCCGAAGAGTATCTGGGACACTTTCTAGGGCAGGTGAACGTTGATAGAACACTGGATCAGAGACCAAGGCTGCCCACAGTGGTGGAGCAATAGGCAGATAAGAAACAGATACAGTTTCTCGTGCTGCACAACGTCCTCGAGGGACTGGGGAAGTTATCAGACCGCAATTTGTGGACCCGAGAAGTCACAAACCCGAATAATCTATTCTGCATCTGTCCCCAAGCTCATTGTCTTTCGCAGTGGGATCCACCTGCACAAGCTTCTGAAGCATGTCTCAGCACTTGTTGATACAGTCGAAGCTGTCTTAAGCCATAGCTTTCCTAACCCATAATCTGCTCTAACCCATACATTTTGGCCGCCCACCAGCAGTGTTCCTGCTTAAAACCCATAACATTTTGTTATCCCATAATCCATACATTTTTCTGAGGTCATAACCCATAATTTTGTAAAATTTTGTTGATTCTTGCGTTCAAAATTGATGTGTCGCCTGAAGTTGCGTCGACAAGTAGTTCTCGTTCCACGTTGCATCATGCTGTGTAGATCAAGTGTAGATCCCGCTCAGCGCCAATAAAAAAAGAAATCTGGCAATGTCTCTCGAGATCCTTCGAAAGGGTCTTACTGTAGTCAAAAAACACGTAAAAAAGCGAAAGGATGCTCTACTGGAATGTCTTAAACAAAGCGAGAAGATCTCCGTGGAGGATGCAGATTGGCTTGACAATCAGGTGAACCATGTGGATGAAGAAGCCCTGATACACAACCTCGAGACGGCATCCGACTATGAGCGGGGAATCTCCCGGCTTGACTCAAAGCAGAAGGAACTTTTCCAGAGCCTCAGGGAGCTCGGAGGAGAGGGGAATCCATCAAACAAGCGAAAAAGTACGTGATTCTCTTTTTCTTTTGCATCATTTAATAGGCATGCCATACAGGACCAGCAGAGCGGAAACCACCAAAGAAGAAGGAGGAACAGAAGAAGAAAGTTCCGGTTTTTACAAAGAAAGAAAATGCGACACTTGCGCAGTACATTGAAATCCTTAATTGACATCATGCACAAGGCAAGCCCAGCCAAAAGAAAACGGCGGCGCATTTTGACCCCATCTACCCAAACCTCCGCATTAAGCAACCCTTGGTCTGTGATTGGCTGCAGAACGAGAAGAAGTGGCGCAACCGGTGGGCTGAGGCGGAGGAGAAGGGCCGGGCAGGGAATGCGAAACACCTGAAACAAGTTGAGCACCCAGAGATCGAGGACATGATGGAGCTATGGATAGCCAAGGCAATGCACAATGGCATCCATCTAACCGGAGAGTTCGTCCGGCAGAAATGGACGTGTTTTGCTGATTTGGCTGGGATTGCACCGGAGGAACGGCTCGTGCTTAGTGATAGTTGGCTGGCAGCACTCAAGAGACGATGCGGCTTGAAAGAATTCAAATGGCACGGTGAAGCTGCCTCCGCCAATGTAGCCGACATCACCGCCGAGAGGGCGCGCATCCAGCAGCTCATCCTCTATGAGGGCTACGACTTGCGGGATGTTTTTAACATGGACGAGACCGGTCTTTTCTGGGCGTAAGTCACTCACAATCACTCTGGTTCTGATCAGCTGTTCATGATTCTGGTCAGGATGCCGCTCGATCGTGGGTTAATGGACAGGCAGATGGCCAGTGTGAAAGGTGTCAAGAAATGGATGATTTACGTGTTCACCACCAACACAGATGGCACGGAAACATTGCTGCCATTCATCATTGGCAAGGCCCTGCGTCCCCGAGCATTTAAACGGAAAACCGGAGCCCAGTTGGGATTCCTTTACTGAAACAATACAAAGGCGTGGATGATGGCAAGGCTCTATTGCGAATGGATTAAAGATCTGGACAGCCAGATGCGAGCCCAGAAATGACAAATTTTACTCTTACAGGACAATTTTAGCGGCCACAAGGTACCCAAGAGTCTCACCAACGTGCGCGTTGAGAGCTTTGCACTGAATCTCACTGCACATATTCAGCCGATGGATGCTGGCATAATCCGATGTTTCAAAGCCCATTTCCGACGATTTTCCATGCAGCGAGCCTTGGATCGTTACGACGAAGGTGTTACTCCTGCCAGCATCTGCGACATCGATCAGCTGGAGGCCATGCGATTGGCAGAGCAGGCGTGGGCAGAGGTTACAAAAGACACAATTGCCAATTGCTGGAGAAAGTCTGGCATCCTTCCCACTGCCGACAGCATTTCGATTGACGAAGAGCTTGAACATGACGTCAACAGCCGTGGGATCATTTCTCCGGCTGACACAGTTCCCGATCCGAAGCTCACGGAAGCCGAGGCAGCGCTCGCCCAAGTGCTCAATGAGCTGCAGGAAGTCGGAGTTTTGCAGAAGAAGTATCTGGTCGACATCGAGGATCTTATTCAGATGCCTGAGGAGGCGGTGACTGAGGACGCCACTGACGAAGATATCTTTGAGGCTGTGCAGAAGCTGTGGAGCCAGGAGGCGGACCGAGAGATCCATGGCGGCGACGACGATGAAGAGATTGATCCCAAGCCTAGCTGGAAGGAGGCATTGCAGGCTGCCGCAACCTTGCGCAAGTACATTGTGGATTTGGATGACCTGTTCGCACGGAAGATGGAGGGGGATCTTTCCTCGTTTGGCCATGAAACCCGTCGCGAGGAGGTCAGAACGATGGTAAACTCATCTATCTATGATTACTTTACATACACGTAGGTCTCGGAATATTTTGAACGACTTTCCCCCCCCCCTCTTTCGAAACCCATACGCTATGATAACCCATACCTTGAGGCTTCCACCGAAAAGTATGGGTTAAGACAGCTTCGACTGTATGTGCACAGGTCGAAGTACTTGAATCCTTGCTGCAGAGCCACTGACCCGAGCCGGTATCATCCCCGGTGTATTCCACTATAACTTGTCCGTTGAGAGATCGCGAGTTAGGAGATGGGGTCGAGAAATGATTAATATAGAGTCCCTCTTCGACTCCTTGACGTGAGAATAATACTACAGCTTTATCTTCGCCTACAATTTTTAGAAACGGGGCATTGAAAGACTCATTCCGCTCGCTGTGTGTAAATTCCTCCACCGGGAATAATTCCTTTCCATATTCAGCAAGAAATCGTTCGTGGATGCAGGGCTCATCCGGCCTAGCCGGTGGGCACCGACAGACGGTAACAAGTCTTTCACCGATGGTTGATCTCTGTAGGTGGTACCAAGCAGGCTGTTCGAGATCAATCCACAAGAAATGGTGAGAAAATAAATCAAACTCACTTTGGAAGTCCTTGTTCGAGGATCGCAGCCGTTCACGACGAATAGCTCAGCACCAATCTGATAAATTGCTCCCCCCTTCTCTTGAATAGCCTCGCAGTATCACGCAATCATCGCTCTCTCCGTCTCTCATATTGTAGTCATTTGAATCGTTCAAAGCATCGTCAGTGCCTCTGCCTTGACTGTTCCACGCTGGTTCACTGCCTGTTACCAACTCCAGAGCTGCCATATCCCAGTCTGGACCATCTTGTAGAGTCGAAGTGTCTACCTGTGATCGCACTCGCTTTTGGGGCGCATTTCTAGGGTTGCGAGTAGAACCGGAGCGTTGCTTCCGAGTAGGGGTTACCGCCAACAGCGACAACGACCGAGACTGAGACAATCCAGGTGTTCCATCTGGAAGGCGAATATAACTCGGTGGTGAAGGCGGCGGTGTCTCTAGTCGAATATAGCCATCGTCGTTTGCGAACATTGTGTGCGTATTGGTATTGCAGCCAGATCTCACTGCATAACGGAGGGATCTTACTTAATTTCCCGGAGCCGCCCTCCCGCTACCATCGCCATGCCCAAAGACCGCACGCCGCCGGCCAATAATGTGAGGCTCGTTTGCACAGGATGCCCGGGGCAGCCTTTGCGTTCACAGTGCTCCCACACCGCAGAAGGCAGAGAGTGTTTGAGGAAGCAGAGGCAGACACGTCAGACGGTACGCATTCAGAAGTAGACACTGGGAAGTATTCTGAAGGAAGCCAGGAGAATCAAAATATGGGAGCCGCACCTTTGCCGCACGGTCTACCTGCGGCGTACCAGCGGCTTCTGCTATCGTCGTGCAGTAGCATAATGCATGATGCACCCAGCAGTGGTATACACCCACCGCTGCCAACACCTGTTTCCAATTCTCAACCTTTAACCACAGTATGTCTTTCAGTCTTCAATTACTTTTCTTAAATGACAATTGATTATAAACTGTTAGAACGAGCCTGCGCCGAGCGTCAGTACCGCAAATAGGGAGGAGTTTTATACAACTAACCGTAAGTCCGCTTCATTCCTTTGGAGCGAACATCAAAGTTTTCGCCAGACAATTTGACTGATCCCAACGCGTACAACCATCTTGAAGCCGGAAAGAAGCCGGCTCGAATACAATACAGGATGAGGGCGCTACACAATGTGTTGATGCGGACAATTCAAGCGACGATAGCGGCAGCCCTGTGGCGATTATCAGGCACCGAGATGGTTTCCGCTGTTCGGATCTCGAAGAAAAATCCAGAATTTGGTATGGTTAAAGGTGCGATGCGAGGCAATAACCGTTTCGGTAAGTGCGAGCCATTCATGGGCACAGGAAAGCTAAACAATTTCCAGAGATTGTGAGGACCAAAAAGTCGCGCCCCGTGATAACAGGAAGGAAAGAGGCTAGCGCACGATTCTTGCGCTCGGCAAGCGATATTATGGAGAGGGTACGTCGCACCCCAATCAATTGAAAACTCTCATTTCAGAGCTGATCTTGCTTACCAGTGTGAGCGGCTCTCGAGTGAGACTGGATGCTGGCTTCACTTCAGCGCCCAGTATATGTTCGCAACCGAGCCGTTTCTACATTATGCTTCACCCCGAATTTTAAAGGAAGCCAAACAGGACGTGGAACAAATCACTAACTATTTCAATCGCACGTTCCTCACTCTTATTGCCGCACCCAACACAGATACAAAGGAAATGCACAAGAAGTTGCTTGCCGTGCAAGAAAACAAGAAGGCTGTTAAAGAAGCTCTTGAAGCGTCCCAACATGCCGAACGCGACGCGATACTCGAAGCGCAGGATGCCAAGAGACAGCTGGAACTGAATGCGCAGGAAATGGAGGCTCAGCGCTTGGAAATTGGAATTGGAGATGTGGAAGGCGAAGTTGAGGGTGGCGGAAAAGAGAACCTCGGTGTCATGAAACGGTGTGCTGTACAATCATTATTATTGCAATTTGCAGAGGATAATTTGCTTTGGAGGAAGTCACGAGAGTTAGTATTTGCGGAAAGCTATGGATTTGGTCTTGCCAGACATAGTACCTCGGGTTGACGCTGTGTCCCTCCAGAAAAAATAAAAAGCTCAGAATCCAAAAACGATTTGGATGAAGTAAAGGGGGTAGGCACATATTCACGGAGAACATGTTGAGGGCCATGTTGTAGCAGTTCATAAAACCCCTGCAACGTGTAGGAGGCAGGTTCCCTGGCTGCATAAGCAATTTATGCAACCCGCAACGAGTGCATGCAGTCGTTACACTGTATGCACCCTCCCTGACACTCCTCTGGAGGCAGGTTCAGTGAACACTTACTGGTCCTAAGACAAAGAGATTTGGGGAAATAAGTGTGTTATACACAACACGTTTGTCACGGCACATGATCAGATCACACAGACACGGCCGGTGCGTTAGTCACGTCTCCCCTGGGGGAGACGTGACGTGACAGCTTCACTGTTAGTGCCGCTCAACATTTCTGTGCACCGCAAATTGCTTTTTCGAGTATTCCACCTGTCAACAACAATTTGTACGACTCCTGCCAGATGCAACCTGATATTTTATATTCCAGCACTTGCTTACTTGCTTGACCGATAGACAACAAGTTGATGTACTTATCTGAATAGGTTCCTACTTGGTTCCTACCACAAATATCTTACAGATTGGCCACATTGACACACTCACTGAAATGAAAGCTGATCGGTGACCAAGGGAAAACAGTTGTCAATTTGCGTTGGATAACCAATAAACTTGTAAACAAGGCAAGTTTAGCTGAGATACGTAGTAGCGACAGCTGAGTAACAAGCTGTTGCAGTGAAATGTAATGCGGTCTGTCGGAGAAGGAAAGGTTCGGCACCTGCCGCTTGCGGCCTTATCCCAAGTCATGTACTTCAGTTTGATTATTAGAGAGTTTGCGGTAGCCACCGGCAGCCACCGGGTGGCTTTTCCGGCATGCGGTGCCGGGTGGCTATGTCATTATGGTGGCTGTTGCAGTGGCTGCCGCATTTTTGTTGCGAGGCAGCCTAGCCACCATTCTCCATCGTACTTGCATGCAGAAAGCCATTCTCGAATCCAGAATCCAATTCACTACCCTTCTGAAGGTCATTTCTGAAGAATGGGATGAAACTATTAATAATTTTGGCGGGCGACCCGGTGGAAGCGTCAACCTAGACACTTTAGGTGACGCACAGTGGATGGATTTTTTCAGGTAGGCTCGAGTGCAGTAAAGCAATGGCTGAACTTATCCGTTCTTATAGATTTACTCACAGTGAAGTTTACCTTCTTGCAGAAGCTCTCGATCTCCCCGAGGACATATCATGCAGCAAAAACCAGATAAAGCAACAGCTCTCTGCATGCTGTTGCACCGCCTCACCTATCCATGTCGCTTGGTTGATATGGAGATGGAGTTTAGATGGGAGACAAGTCGGATCTCCCGCATCACTCGCCTCACTGCCGCTTGCATTTGGGATCGCTGGAAACATCTCCTTCATTTCAATGCAGAGTGGCTCACTCCCCAAGGCCCTTTCTCGCTTTGCAGCGACTTTTGTTGCAAAGGGATGTCCCGTACCATCCATTGCGGCAATCATAGATGGCACACTCAAAAAAGTTGCGCATCCCAGCCTGAATCAACGAATTTTATTCAACAGCTGGAAACGGATTCACTGTCTCAAGTACCACCTCCTCGTTACCCCTGATGGCATTATCATTCACGTGTTTTGACCGATGGAGGGAAGGCGTCATGATGCGACACTTCTCAAAGAGAGTGGTTTGACCAACACGCTAGAGAAACACTTTTGGGGCCCGAATGGCGAGCGGTACTATGTGTACAGCGATCCCACATATCAAACAGTGGATCATGTCATGTCACCTTACAAAGGGGCACAGGTTACTGAGGAGCAGAGGGCGTGGAATGCGAGGATGAGCAAAATCCGTGAACTGGTGGAGTGGATGTTCAAGGAGGTAAATTCGGTATTTAAGTTTCTCAATTTTTCGCAGAATCAGAAAGTACTTCTATCGCCATGTGGGCTATTCTACATGGTGGCGATACTACTCACGAACGTGCACACAATTCTTCACAAACCTCAGACTTCACAATACTTCTGGTGCAAACCTCCATCCCTGCGCGAATACTTCCATGGAGAGCCAATCGAGGATGAGGAAATGGACGAGTTATGTACAGCATCACCATGGCACGAGATTGATGTTCCGCCGGGCGAAAACAGTGGGGATGATACTGATGGAGACGATCCAACGTCAGAAATATAGCCGGTGTATTTAGACAAAGAATCATACATCACATGTGAATTCCCAACTCCTTTTTGCGGTGCCAAACTGCTTCCTCGCGGTGTTCGAGTTCCTGCTGATGCAGATACCGGTTTGTCTTCTCCTGTTCATCCTGCATGCCAGAAATGCGATAGTTGAGGCCTTGCACACAATCGGCAAGCTTGTTCAGGATGCCCATCTGTTGTGCATGTTGCTCCTCGTATCCTCTTTGAGGTGTTGATTGAGAATGTCGTCAAAAGCTCCCTTCTGCTTCTTACGTCGCTTACAAGTGGTGTTCCGGCTCTGCGATGTGTTCTCCATTTCGTCATCACGACCCTTACGTCTGATTGGCAAGTTAACAATCACCGACAAATCATATGGCAGCAATTTCAACGTACTTTTGGCCACGTTGCCCCTGGCGCTCTTGTGTGATTGCACTTGCCAATGAGGCTACGTCTACGAGACGATCCCCGCACACAAGACCTCTCATAGACACATCCCGCAACTCAATACCGGCCTGTGCTTCCAGATCAATCTTCTTTTGCATTGTATGGGAGCTGGATGCAGTCTCGGAATCTAAAAGCAGACAGCAATCACCCAGTAGCTTCACGAACGGTCAGCGGCCTCTTAGGTAAAGTGATGTATACATACTTCCATGAATTCATTGACTTCTTCATCCATTCCGGTTTTTTGGAGCGAGCGCGCTTGATCAGCCTGTGTGGTGTGGTTCCAATTTGTGGTTCATCAGAGATAACACGCACCTTGTATTTCTTCTTCAGGTAGTTGAAATGTGCCTTACATGCCTCCCCAGAGCAAATAAAATAAGAGTTTTGACCTTGTTGCACAGATGATACAGCCAACACATCAGCAGTACCATTCCAGGCAGCCATGCGAGAACAGCGAGGCATGAGAAACAGATGGTCGGCATTCACTTGCACAATCAGCAGGCGATCCTGCCACGGTTGCCACACAGGAGCACACGCGTTCTGGGCCTGCATGCGAATTTCAGGGTCAAGATCAGAATCATCCTCAAGTTCATCTTCCTCGTCTTCCTGTCCATCATCCTCGCCCTGGTCCCCTTCTGCCTCCTCTCCACCACCCTGCTTGTATGTCTCATCGTTGTCACTTTTGTCTTTATCACTATCAACTTGGTGATCGGATTCGAGCTCAGAAGTGTTGTTATTCTCAGAGTTGTGGGAAGGAGGCGGATCTGTGGATGAGTCGTGTGTGTGTGCTCTTGCACGCATTCGGACAGGCATGGTGGTAGAATAAAGAATGTGGGAACATATGTCAAATGTGTCATTGCAGGAGCCACTGTAATGACGTAGCCACCTGGCACCGCATGCCGGAAAAGCCACCCAGTGGCTGCCAGTGGCTACCGCAAACTCTCTATTAATGTTCATCCTGCATTTTTAAACAGTTCTTCCCTGTTAAACTTCTCTTCCTCTCAACTGTGCCTCTTCTGACTTTCCCAGACCTAACATCTGTCCTCCGTCCAATGTCCAGACTCAACCTCCATCATACATCTGATGTCTGGACTTCAACCAATCTTCCTCCAGACTTATCCTTAACCTCTGACTCTG
Source organism: Mycena albidolilacea (assembly GCA_029282495.1). Classification (NCBI taxonomy): domain Eukaryota; kingdom Fungi; phylum Basidiomycota; class Agaricomycetes; order Agaricales; family Mycenaceae; genus Mycena; species Mycena albidolilacea. The sequence continues at coordinate 3,356 of JARIHO010000102.1, read as the reverse complement.
GCTCCAGTCCTCCAGATATATCTCTGAACTTTGCTCTACTCATTTGTCCCTCAGCAGAGACCTCTGGTCACATCTAACCCTGCCCCTCAGTGGTGTTGGGTTAAAGATATCTGTGGTTCCAGATCTAGCTCCTCAACTCCTGTTAAATTTCATCAACTCCATTAACTCAGTCATCTCTGTCTAGTTCTGTACTCTTCCCTGGAACCTTCCCCTTCTCCTATTCACTCCTCCCTTCCTTTCCTCCCCAACACGGATATAACACCAGAACACATCTGCTCAGAGTTATATTTAACAATGAAGCATTGGCCAAGGAAACCCAAAAGCACACTGGCAGAACTATAAGGAAGGTCAGATTCAACAGGCACCCAAGAAGCACCCACTGAATTCAGATGAAATGTTGCCATAGGGAGCAAACAATGTGTAGATTTAACTTTGACAACAAATGCCTTCCAATCAGGAAACTGCACTGGGAGGACTCAGTGCAGCGAGAGTATCTTGTAGAACACTGATTTAGGAATAAATGCAACAAAAGAGTTGAAGAAGAAGGGAACCTACCTGATATGTTGTATGCAGGCTAAGATGCAGAAGCTTCGGGCTGATTGCTATCTGCTTCAGAATAGTCAGTTAGTAACGAACAAAAAAAGAGTTACATGAGAAAGGAACCTACTTAATTTTGCTCCACCTGGGAACAAGAGACTCAGATGTAAATGAGCCAGTGGCCCCAAGCCAAGCGCACCCATGGTATCACCCCACTGTACTCAATGACCACAATATATGAAGTAGATGTGCCGAAATCTGGCTGGCACAACACCAAAGGTGTGTGAATGCCAATAAATATTGTCTACTGATGTATCTAAGTTGACCACTGGATAAATGATTACCAAATTACTTGCATGGGGGAAATAACACATATACCCAGAGGGAAAGAAAGACTACAAGTGAAAATCCTTGATAAACACTGTGAAGTTCAACCTCCCGCAGACCTGGGTGATTCGCCGATGAGATATGAATGAAAAATGGAGGTGGGGAAGAGAGAATGATGAAGACAGAAAAAATAAAATAAAATACTGTATGTAGATGCACATGCGAGGACTCAGACAAAGTGCATAGGCATGTGTGAGTCAAATTATCGATGCCACTTCAAGCATGAACCAGCTACATGACATGAGGTTGGCATGTTGTCAAGCACCGTTGGGACCCAAATGCTATCCACAACTTGTGCTGCTGGCACCCAAATGGGAGAAAGAGCACTGGATGGCCAGTGGGGAGTGAGCCACATGGAGGGTGTGTCACTGCCATAGTGATTGTATCAGCAATCATGCAAGACTCTGAATAGTAGTAGAAAGGGTGATTATAACACACATCACTGGTGCATTCTGTGCTGTGCTCGCATTGGTGCTGCTAACCTCATCTATAGGATATTTTTCTTTCCTGCAGGACTCCTTACAGGGCTTGCTGTACATTGTGTTTTGTTCCTAGCTCATTTGATCAGTGTCTAGATGCAGGCAGTAATGTGCTCTACTGACTGAGCTAAGAGGGAGATGCATGTTGAATCGAAACATGGTGCAGGTTGCTGACAATCACACTGTCGCGTCCACAAGAGCATGCATATTTCAAATTTGCTGGGCTTCAATTCTACACTGCTTGAGGAGCATCTGATACTTCTCGTCTGCCCCCGGCCCAATCATCAATCATCGCAACCTCTCTACAAGCTCGGGGTCTTCTCCGGCTCCATAATACAACCAGAGTTCCAACTGACACAGATTTCTGAGCTTCAGCACATGGCGAGCCCAGGAGTAATTGATGCATGGGTCGAGTTTTCCCATTTAGGGTTCCGCTCTGAACTTGAACGCCACGCGCTCGAGGCCCATCCGGTGAAGTACGATGAACACATCCTTCCACCCCGAGGCCGAGGATGGCCTAAGTTCGTACACATAGATGCTGTGGAGGTCTGGGAGGCAGTATTCTCCTAGCCCGTAGCGCACGAGCATCTCAAGATGTGAGGCGCAGAAGGAGAAGGTGTTGTGCTGGTGCAGAATCAGCAGGGCTTCGGTGTAGATCTGTCGGCAGGAACGTAACAGCGCAGGGGATAGTTGGTTGACAGCGGCGGGGGGGATGTCCCTGGTGCAGGCGTTGATAAGCCAGTAATTGGGCCATGGTTAGATACACGTAATTTTGCGTGTTTCTGATTGTGCTCATTGCTGAAACTGTTGTTTCTATGCGACAGTACTGGTTCCTGGTAGCTGTTGGGCGAACCACAGAGAAACGGGTGGACGTTCTAAGGAATTAGAACGTCCATTGGCAAGTCTCACCCTGAAAACTGTAAGGGAAACGTGCAGCCAGATAATAAGTCAAGGAACTTCTTTTGACTTGTTTCCAACATTCACTTAAACAACGGAAACGGGTAAAAGGAACAGGAGTTGGCAATGTGTTGTGTTGTGTTGAGACGCTAGGGGAGACGCGTTCTGTCACGAGGGTTTCGGTTGCCAGAGTTGCCGGTTTCCATCGAATGCGGATACACCGAAACAGGTGGTCGGCTATTCCGTGGATCCGGATCACAACTCTAAAGGCGTTCTAAGGTTCATTCTCAAGAACCCTTTCTGGGAAACCCTAGAGAAACGGGTATCTACCGAAGCCTACAAAGGAGTATTATCAAGTTCCGTGCTTGGAACCAAGGGGAGACTTGAGTTGAAGCAGAAACAGGTCGAACGAGATACAGTGCCGATCTATCGGTGATCGACACACCCTCTGAATAATACAGGGGTGCTGCTGACGGGTTCCTGCCTCGTAATTGGCAAGGGAACATGGCGTGCTCACAGTTGGGAACCAATGGGAGGCGACGTTCGGAAGAACAACCGACGGAAACGCGGTTAAAGAGACGGATAAACGGACTTTTGACTCATTGGGATTGTGTTTTGGGCTTTGTAACAGTGTCTTGGCGGTTGTATAAGTATCCGAGGGTGTTTTCTACGATGGACACAGCATCTTCCCCTGAACTAGTAGGCTATACGCTTGCGCATTGGGTTGATCTGGGATCCTCGGCGAACGCACTCTTATAGAGTAGCCTTATTAGTCGAAATCTTATTTGTTTCTGAATCATATATTCTGGAAACGTACTTGGGCTTTGCCTGGAAACTGTCTGAACTCTGAGAATCTGTTGGATCTGTGTCTCTGTTGAAAGAAACGTTATTGTTGTTGTTTGCGGAGCGGGTTTCAGAAAGTACCGTCTAGGGAAAACTTTGGAAACGTGACTGCTGGCGTTGCTCAGAAAGTACCTCTTTAGGGAAAGCTCTGTGAACGTTCTTGGCCTATAAACTAGGGGCCTTACTTGAGTCTACGGGACTACTTTAAACTTG